>JAKVQQ010000009.1:0-334498 GCA_030462855.1 Saturnispora bothae | reverse complement strand
TCTCTTCTTACCGTTGTATAAAGTTAGTTATATAATAATTGTACATATTTTTATAAACTCACCTTTCTACATTTTGTATAATTAAAAAAAGCATTACTACTATAAAGGAAAGAAATACACAACAGCATCAGCCGTAGTGTCCATGATGAGCAAATTGTTACACTAAATTAAATCTGGGTTAAATCGACCGCACAGAGGCCATTCCTCGAAATCTACTGTCCTCACAGAGGCCATTCCTCGAAATCTACTGTCCGCACAGAGGCCATTCCTCGAAATCTACTGTCCGCACAGAGGCCATTCCTCGAAATCTACTGTCCGCACAGAGGCCATTCCTCGAAATCTACTGTCCGCACAGAGGCCATTCCTCGAAATCTACTGTCCGCACAGAGGCCATTCCTCGAAATCTACTGTCCGCACAGAAGACTCCGACTGCGTTCAGCGATCACCAATGTGTCCTACGCTCCGCATCACCACTAGCAGTTGTTCATACACCCGCTCCTTGGTGTGGTCCGCGATGTTAGCGTTGCCCTTCACATTGCTCAGCATTTCCATCACGTCGCCATGCAACCCATGGCACCGTGGCTGCCCCAGTGGCGGCAGCACCGGATATGCGTGGAACGATGCTGAAAATGCCGATGGATACAACATTTCAGCTGTCGTGGTATATTGTGGCATGGCGGGAAGCGGAGGCAGCGTCAAACTGGCAAAGGAGGACGAGGAAGCCATGTTCACTGGATTGCCACCCACATTTGAGCTCGTGGCACGCTGCGGAGGCGGGCTTTCCGGCGTTATAGGATACTCCAGCACGGTTTTTCCTGTGTCCAGCGAGGTGCTGTGGTTGTGTGTTGAATTCACCACCACTATTGACCAACGTTTGTTTCTGATCGAGTAGTTCGCCCTAATACGGAATGGACACGCCTCCCTTGACTGTGTTCCACCCTTAGCTTTTGACCTGGCTGAAACCAACTGTGGCTTACACTTGAAAACAATCTTGGTGTCGTCGGAACGCTCGATTACCACTCTGACGCCGGTGTGGCGTAGCTCTTGCATCAACCACGGTTTTATTGCCCCCTTCTCAGTGAAAACACGGCCGTTTAGATGCTCTAGCATTGCGTTTAGTGAAGAAGACAGTGTAGTCCGGACAAATGAGTAAAATCTCAAGCTTATCCGAAGCCAACTCCGCAAATCGTGCACGGAGTCCGTGCAGATGAGATGGTCTGTAGCGAGCGCAAAAGACGAGCTACGCGGCTGTTGATAGCGGCATTGTAATGGCCGTGGTTAGGGCTCCACAACGGTATTGGAACTGTGCGCGTGGGGGCTCTAGATGGCGCACCACAATGGGGTTTGACGACCCCAAAAGTAAATCCCGCGTTTGGTCTGCAACGGCGCGTTTTTCGCGCTGGCCACTTTCGGGTTTTGTAGCAGCAATGTTTTTAGACTGTATGGGTCTTTTTCTGTTAGTTCAAGGCCTTTTTCGCTGTGTTTAGAGACATATTTAGGCTTTGATGGCTTTTCTTTTTATGCTCATGAGATGATCCGGAGATGCTCATGAAAAATTTTGCGCGGTGCGCGGTTCGAACCCCGCGGTCGACATTCTATAAAGATTCTAGTGCAAGCTTCAACGACGACCGGCCTTCTTACTTGGTCTTGCGTTCTTAGCCTTACGCTTCTCCTTCGCGTCTCTGTTCTTCCACATGTCCTTACTGGACCTGAGCTCATTGCGGCCCTTCCCATGGAAGCCCTTAACATCAACACCACGTTCAGAGGCTTTCTTGACCTTGGCCATCTGCTTGTGATAATCGTCTCTACCCTTCATTGGCATCTTAGGCGCCTTGTCGCCAAAGTACTCCTTCTTACCACGTCTTCTCTGGCCATTGAGACCCGCACCAAAACGGTTTCCTTCCTCCTTCTCACTAGCACCAACCTTGATCTTGCCAATGTTATTCTTCTGTCTCCATTGGTCGTACTTTCCAGACTTGAACGAGGCGGGAATACGCTGACCAGATTCAGAAATAATGTACTTGCGGTCGTCCTGGTTCTTAACGTAGTTACCCTTCTTCTTATCCCATTGAACCTTGGCCTTGTGCACCTGGATCTTATCGTCCTCACCATCAATGTCAAACGCAGCTTGGTTCGCCTCGCTAATGAAGTTTCCTCCCCCTTGGCCAATGTCCAACTGCTTGTCTTGCAATAGCGAGGTTGGTGCATAGTGTGGCAGGAAATACGTCTCATCCTTGTACGTCTTTCTAGCACCCCTAGATTTCAACACCTCGTCCCCATCCTCAAACGCATTCAGGAGCTCCTCGTTGTTCACATTGAACCCCACCTCGTCAGTATCCTTCTGGTCGTTAAGAATTTCTTCGTCTAGTGTGTGCGTCAAACCCAACAGCCTCTCCTTTTCTAATAAGCTTCTTCTTTCTTGAACCTTCTGTTGCATTGGCGCAATCTGTCTACGTCTTTTGTTCATCAAATCAATCAAACTTTCATCTCGCTTTCCAAACTCAAAAACAGTCTCTTTGTTGTGTCTGTTCTGAAGCTTTTCCAAAAAGGCATTCTTTTCCTCTTCAACGTCTTTACCAAAAAGCAAATGTTGATCTTCCCAACCAACTTGAACAAGCTCCTTCGATCTCTTCACAGACTCAGCAGTCGCAGCTTGTCTCGTTCTCATATATAGTTTTTCAGCCTTTTCGCAAACACCCCTCAAAAGCTTGATATCGTAGGACATTGTCAAAATAGACTCGAAAATCTCTTCAGCATCTTCAACACCCATTCTTGGCATAGACCCCAAAACTAATCTCTTGGTGTATGGAACCTTAGGTTCTTGATAATTTGATCCCTCTCTTGCTTTCAGCAGTTCAATCTTTTTGTTGTGCATAGCAGTAAGCAAGATTTTACGCCCAAGGAACAATTCCAAGTCTAACAGATAAGGCAACTCGTTCTCACTGATGATGGAGTATGCCCAACCCTTGTTACCTGCTCTTGCAGTTCTACCAACTCTATGGATGAAAACTTTGGAAGATGAAGGAATGGTGAAATTGATCACGTTGGCCAACACTGGAATATCAATACCTCTAGCAGCCACATCGGTAACAACTAAAATAGAACAAATCCCTGCACGGAAAAGTAGCAACTGTCTTCTTCTGGCATGTTGATCGAGTGAACCATAAATGTATGAAACGGGGTATCCGATTCTTTTTAAAATATTGGTGATGTATTCCACATGATGACGAGTTGGTACAAAGATGATTGTTGAGAATTCACTTGGTAGCTCGTTGGCCTTTTTTTGTTTAATACGAACTGGTCTCTTATTTGCACCTGAAGCATTGTCTTCGTCGTCTGAATCTTGATGATATTTTTCGTTAATTTGAGCCAGCTGCTGTTTCGTTGCTAATGGAATCTTTATAACGTCTTGAATGATGGAAATTAAATTGGCCTCTCTTTCATTTTTCTTACATGAAAAGAATGCCAGTTCCAACTCATCACTGATTTTACTTTCGGCATCCAATCTGACTAGAACGGGATTGAATAACCCGGCCTTGGCGAAATCAACTAAAGTTCTAGGTAATGTTGCAGAGAATAACAGAGATTGTCTTTTTTCTGGTAAACTTGCCAACAATTCATTCAATTGTTCACTGAACCCCATTTCAAATAATCTGTCGGCTTCGTCATAAACAATATATTCCACAGATTTCAAGTCAAGTTCCATTTCAACTTTCAAATGCATAAATCTACCTGGTGTGGCAATGATGACATCAGGGTTCGAAACCATGGCTCCAAATTGATCTTCCATTGAATCACCACCAATTAAGAGTAATGATCTCAATCCCGTACCCTTTGAAAACTCTTTCAATTGACTGTGAGTTTGTAATGCCAATTCTCTGGATGGGGATAGCACAATGGCTCTGATACCGATCTTTGCACTATGAGTTTTCAATTGTTCAATCAATGGTAATAAAAATGCAGCGGTTTTACCTGAACCTGTTCTGGCCATACCAACAACATCACGTCCTTGTAAAATCAATGGGATTGTCTTACGTTGAATTGGTGTTGGTTGTTTATAACCCTTCTTATTCACATTTTGTAGAATGTACTTATTAAAACCAAAAGTTGCAAAGTTACCCTTAGCTTTAAGTTTACCTTGAGATTGCGCCAATTGTTGTTCTTGATTAATGAAATACATGTCTTCATCGTGTGCTTTTTGACCTTCAGAAATCTCCAATAATGGGAATGAATTGTCCTTGTTTTGTTTAACTGCTTTTTTCTTAGATTTCGCTTTATCAACTTCAACTTCATCTTCATCTGACATGATTTCATCTTGTAACTCCCCTGATTCGTGGTCAGACATCGATTCGTCACTGGAAATTTCAGAATCAGACCCATTGTCCACTAACGCATTTAAAATGTCGTTGTCCTCTTCGTCACTCAACATCTTATCTCTAGAGAAAAGAAAAGGTTTTCAGGATTAAAACTATAAAAATTTTAGAAACAAGACAAGAATGAAAAATTTAATTTTTTTTCATAATTTCCTTTTTGGGATTGTGCTCAGCACACAGAAGCTATTTCACCCATACACACATAAAAACACAGAAAGACAAGAATAAATCATACAAACACTGATATGCCATACTTTGTTCAATCCCTTCTTCTGTAAGGATGGAAGTCGGCCCCCTGGCCACCATTTGATCCACCTCCAGCGCCACGACGTCCACGGCCACCACGGCCACCTCTTCTACGCGAGCCTCCGTTACCTTGGCCACCGCCCTGTCTTCTGTCATTGCCAAAGCCACTGTCCTTGCCATCTCTGAATCTTTTTGGACCGGAAGGTAGACTTGGGCCGGAAGGTGGAGGAGGAACAGAATTGGAGTTGTTGGATGCAGGAGATTGAGAATACTCTTGAGGATTTGGCACGTCGTCATCGTCGTAGAACTGTTGCTGGTGCTGTTGCTGTTGTTGCTGGTGCTGTTGTTGCGGCATCTGCATTGATTGCTGAGGTTGTTGCATTTGCATCATTGGATTCATCATCATCTGTTGCATTTGGTCTGGGTTCATTTGCATTTGCTGCATTTGCTGCATCCACATTTGCTGCATTTGCTGCATTTGCTGCATGTACTGCGTCATGTCGCCTCCTGGAGCGCCGCCCATCATCATTGGATTGCTGTTGGCCATTGTTTCTTGTTGTCTCTTCACGTTGTGCTGGGCTCTAGGTTCTGCCTTCTTGATTTCCATTCTTTTACCGTGGAACATGACGTATTTTTCCTTAGTACAACGGTCCACTGCATCTGCGGAATCATAGGTCACAAACCCATATCCACGTGACTTACCAGTGTCCTTATTGATCATTAATTGAGAGTCTATGATGTTACCGAATTGGGCAAAGTGAGCTCTGAACTCTTCCGTAGTCACGTCCGACGCAACACCGCCAACAAAAACCTTACCGATCTTTTCTTGTTCGTCCTTAGGAATCGCACGTTTAGGGTCAATCAACTTACCATCGAGAATATGTTTTTCAGCTAAAACTTTATCAACCGCCTCGCCGGTTTCGAACGTCAGAAAAGCAAATCCACGCGACTTCCCCGTAGCACCATCACGCATCACATTCACTTCCAAAACGTTCCCATAACTATTGAAATACTCCTTGAGTCTATTTTCGTCTGTTTCCCAATTGAGACCACCAATAAACATCTTCCCAACGTCCTTACCTTCCAGAATTGCTCTCTCAGCAGGAGCCGAGGCCACAGTGTCTGTAGAAGGTGTTTCTTGCTGCTGTTGCTGTGCCATTTGAGCTTGCATCTGCGCCATTTGCTGTTGAAACATTTGTTGCATTTGTTCCATTGGATTCAACGCTGGAGCTGGCGTAACAACTGTTGTCAATAATGCTTCAGGTGCTGCAGCAACTGGTGCAACAATTGGAGCCGTCACAGCGGTCTCAGCAGCTTGTTGTTGCACAGAAGCCGTCAATTGTTGAAGAGCCTTTAAGGGGTCCTGTGCGGGCTCTGGAGCAGGCTCGGACACGCTTTCTTGGACAGAAACCTTTGGTTGTTCCTCTGGCTGTGCGTCGCCGGCGTAAACGTCGTCGAAAAGGGCCTCGTCGTCGTCAAAGTTCGCTGACATTGCTTCTATTAGGAACAAACAAGTGAAGAAAAGTACACCATAGAAAAAAAATATTTCACTCTAGCTTTTCAATCTTCAATGCCCCAATATCTTGTTCTACTGGCCCAGAGCCATCCTAATTTTAGAGTAGCAGAGCTTGAGTCTCTTGCCGATCTTCATGGGATCACGACGGATTTTTCAGCTCACACAGAGGACCATCCGTTCTTGATCTGTGAGCTTGAGAACGACCAGCAAGCTGCTGCCCTTGTACGTCGCTCCGTGCTTGCTAAATCCGTCTACCAATTATGGGGGGAAGCTAAGGATTTTCCCCAGCTCCACACGAAAATTCAGGCCAATCTAGCAACTTTAAGGGCGCCATATGTTGATTCAACGTTCAAATTTGATATCAATTCTTACCAAGGTGGAAAGCGATCCAAGTCCAAGCAAATAGCACTGATGAACGAATTCCAATACGTTGATTTCAATGGTAAAATTGATCTCAGCTCTCCAGATCAAACATATGTCATTTTTGAAAGATATTCTTTAGGTGAAAATCTGTTTCCACTGGAAACTCCAGATATGGTGTACTTTGGTAGACTCGTTGGAGAAAGCGCACGTTCTAGAGGCATTCTTGAACGTATTGATATCAAAAATAGACCGTATTATGGTACTACATCTTTTGATCCAGAACTTTCTCTTGTTACTTGCAATATCGCTCAGGTGAAACCTATGGGGATCACCTACGATCCCTTTGTGGGCACTGGATCGTTTCTCATCTGTGCAGGGGAATTCCAATCCTTCTCTTTTGGTTCAGACATTGATTTCAGAACCATCAAAGGTAAGAATGGAAAGTCACACATAGACAATTTCAAGATGTACGGTACAGACAAATACTTTATTGATTCGTTCACGATGGACTTCACTAATGACTGTCTCAGAAAGGACCTGAAGATTGACTCGATTGTCTGCGATCCTCCCTACGGTGTGAGAGAAGGCTTGAAAGTGTGTGGTTACAATAATCCAGAAAAGTATCTAGGCAGAGAAAAGGTTGAGATCGATGGTGAGTTGGCATATCTGAGAAAAGACTACATTCAGCCTAAGAAATCGTACTCGTTGGACTTGCTATTGGATGACTTGTTGCAGTTTTCAGCTGACAGATTACCTCTCGGTGGTAGATTGGCGTTCTGGATGCCAGTTGCCAATGACGAGGACATACCGACGTTGATTCCGTTGCACCAGAACTTGGAACTCATATATGAGCTTGTTCAGGATTTCAACAAGTGGTCAAGAAGATTACTAGTGTATGTCAGAAGAGGTGAGGATTACAAGGGCGAAACCAAACTTTCTGTGGATAGACAGGGTTCGAACAACTTCAGGGCTAGATATTTTGACTCTTTCAGTCAAAGATCGAGAGATTCGCCAGAGTACAAGGAAAGAAAGTGAATGTTAGAAGGGGTTAGAGTAATAGATCATTTTTGATATTTTTTATAGAACACAAATGAAAAGTAGAGCTTTCAACATTACTATTGGAATTGTTCTCAACAATACTGTTGATTTGAAATATTCTCGAGAAAAAGGTTACTGATTATACTAAATAGGTATTGTTCTCAAGAAGATGATTACTATTTAGATAGTTTTCAAAAAGAAGATTACTCGAACTCTTGTGGACAAGAATATTACCATTGATTAATTGTTCTAGGCAATAAGGTTACTGCTTATATTATATAGGTTTCAATTGTTCTCAAGATTGCTATTGATTTTTTCAAAAAGAAGATTACTCTTTGTATTGATTTGAATAGTTTTCCAAAAAAGAACCACCATTCATTCAATTGTTCAACATAACTCATGATTATTACTTACCTTATAAAGTTGATGTTGACATCCATTAAATGATCAATCCTCGTTTTGTAAATTTGATGTCCAATTATTTATCATCCACTCCTTCTTCTAAAGCTTATATTACTGATTATATTGATTTAAATTGTTTAATATAACATGATTATTACTTACTTTATAAAATTGATGTTGAGAACACAATTATTCGTCATCGTTTTCTAAAGTTTGGGCAGCAATACGGTCCAAATCTCTTTGACCGTTTTCAGAGATCTTTCTACCACCGTTTTCAGATAATTCTAAAACACCAATCTTTTCTAATGATTGAACAACTCTTCTGTTGACGGAACCGGAAGCATCAGTGTGCTTACCTGGTCTTGGACCTCTGTTCTTGGCACCACCGTAAACCTTGTTCAACTTACCAATACCAACGTGCTTTCTCAAGTAGATGTGTCTAGCAACTGAAGCAGCTCTCTTGTAGAACCAGCCTTCAGCATCTTGTGGTGGCAATTCGTTACCGGCAGAAGTCTTGACCAATTCAACGTAAGATGGAACTTCCAACTTACCTTGTCTTTGCAAGAATTGGGCGTAAGCGTTGATGAACTCTTGAGCTGGGACGTCTCTAACAGTGTAACCGGCCATATTCAGTAGATACTTATTGAAGTCCAGATGTTGGAGATGTTTAGAAATTTTTCACATCCAAATTTTTCACCGATGCAGTTTCCGAATTTTGGGGAAAATGGTGTAAAAAAGCCAGATCGGGAATTGCACCCGCACACCGCAGTGTTGAACCCAAAAAGCAGTCACACTAGCTGATTGTCCAATAAGGCCCATGAAGACCTAATGGGAGGCGGAAAGTGAGTGAGGAACTCATAAGAGGCGACGCGGAAGGGGTTGAAACCCTCCTAGTCAAAATTGGGCATTCCAGACCCCAAATCCGTGCATTTACTTTGAATTACTGTATATAGCCTAAACTGATACTTCTTGTAACGAGCAAGTAACGGGCCGCCGTAGATAAGAGCGTTACACGACTCCAATTCTAGGAGAGATACTATCAAATTTATTATTTATTATAATAACTACAAAGCGTTTAAACCTTGAAACCTCTGGAGTTTCTCTTACCTCTAGCTCTTTCGAACTTTCTACCCTTGGACATGACCTTTGGAGCCTTGTTCTTGTGTGGACCGAAACCAAAGTGTCTAACGGCTTCTCTGTGAGATCTTGGACCTCTGAGAATCAAAGTGTTCTTACCGGTTGGAGCTCTCAAAGCTAATTCATCTAAAGTGATGGCTTCACCACCGTTCTTCAAGATGGTAGCCTTAGCACCCTTGGTGAACTTCAAAGCAGCAACGGTAGCCTTTGGGAATTCGTTTAATCTGACATCGTCAGTGATGGTACCAACAACAACAACAATCTTGTTAGCAGAAGCTTCTGGCTTAAGAGCTCTAGCAATTCTGGAAACAGAGACTGGTGGTCTGTTGATCTTGGACAAGAACAAAGACTTGAGGATGACCTTGTTGAAGGAGGATTCGGTTCTACCTGTTGCAAAAGAGTGTGTTAGTAAACTAAAACTTGCCATTTAGAAAACCAGGGTTTAATCTTAAAACACCTGTGGTTTCAAAAAATAGCATTCTGCTCTAAGAGGTCGCACACACAGAGCCAGCTCTATGTGTACTTGCAGAGATTTGAGGCAAGCAAGAATGGAATTTTTAAAACATTTGAAAATAGTTTACATACGAGCCAAGTAGGAGTACAAGGTAACCAAGGACTTCAAGTAGACATTGTCAGACTTTGGAGCAGTTCTGTTAGAAGACTTCTTGTGTGGCTTGACGTGGTGATCTCTACCCATTTTGTTTTGCTTTGTTAACAAGAAAGAATTCACTAACTGTAAAAAATTCTCATCTAGAAATTTTTCACCTGGATGTGAGCGGAGGAAAAAAAGTTTTGCGTCAAACCCTGCGCTAAGGTCACGTGCGCGCGCTCAGGGTTACGGCCTTTTTTGTTCATCTGTTCTCCATACTAAATTTCATCTAACAAGTCCAACAACATTCATCAATAAACAGCTCTCAATGGACAGACTCAGAACAGGAGAGACGAATCCTCGCGGTATTCCGCAAGCCAAGTTCTTGGAAAACATCGACGAGTATCTCAATGGGAAAACAGCGACAGAGGCAGACGTGAATAACTTCTTAACAGAGTTACAGATGCGTCTTGATCAATACAAATACATGCAGGAGAGCAAGAGTCAGTCTCTTGCAAGCATAAACCAGAAGATCCCGGACATTGAAACCACGTTGGAAACGTGCAAGTTTTTGAAGTCGAAGAATGAGACAATTGAAGTTGATTATCAGTTGAACGAGACCATCTACGCCTCTGCTGAGATCGAGCGTGTGGAAAATGTCCAGCTATGGCTTGGTGCTGGTGTGATGCTTGAATACCCTCTTGATGAAGCGGTTGACATGCTCAACGAACGTTTAGAAAAGACTTTGGAGAATAAACAGATCACCATTGAAGATTTGGACTATCTACGGGCCAACATAACGACGATGGAGGTAAACACTGCGCGCGTGTTCAATTGGGACGTTCAGCGGAGAAAAGACCAGGCTGCTTCTTGATGTTTTCATGGAGTTTAGGCGTGATGTATGGTCTTGCTTGATGTTTTCACAGATGAGTGGTATTGCTTGATGTTGCTGGACCTGGAGATTTCATAAGGTGCTGAATAGCCTCCCCTCATCTTTTCTGTGCTAAATAGCTTCCCCTCATGTTCCTATTGTGTGCTAAACGGACTTGCCAATTGTTGCAGCATGGTTCTGGGTGGTTCTGCTGGATCTGACCCCTGGTCTTCTTCTTCCAACACAAACGTCTTCCCCGTCTTGAGCCATTGGTATTTTATAGACGAATCTGTAATCGGTAACAAATTGTTGAAATAGAGATACCCTACTATGTAGCCTAAACAGGCCACAATTGCAGATGAAACGCCCTCATTCAGCATAAGCAACGTTGAGAGCAAGTATATGTCGAATTTGTCGTTTAATATCACAGTCACCGGCCTCCCGAGAGGTTGCAAGCTGAAAACATTTGAAAAGTCCAATTCCACCTGATAATTCACCGGTGTGATCGAATGGTAGGCGTAAAGAAGCCCGAAAATCACTCCAAAGGGTCCCGCTGGGAAAAATATGTCGTAATCAAACACCGCAGACCCGACAATCGCTGTCAATGCGATTGCCACCAGATTGTATATCGCCAAAAGAACAATGTGTTTTAGGAACCTATCGGAGCCGTACGCTCGTTCCAAGCTTTTGAGCTTCAATGCCACAATCACAGTGCCCAGTAGCACCTCGGATTGGTTCTGGAACTGCATCTGAACCGTCACCAGCCGCCATAATTGATGCCATTCTGTGAGAAACGGTGACATGGAGAGAAGGAAGTAGGGCTTTGCGTCTAAAACCGAGACCAGCAACGGGATCCCCAGCAATGCTGCTGTCAACGTCGACGACACTGGAAGATTCTTGAACCCAGTGGGAAGAAACGTTGACATTTAGAGAAAGAAGAAGTTGTTATCAGAAAACTAGTTGAAAAATCTCATATCAGCACATTTTCCTTTGCTAGAAAATGTCTTTGAACGCTAATGAGGTGGGGTATTTGCTGGATGAGCTGCTGAATCCAACACAGGATTTGGAGAGGGTGCTTTCGTATCTGGTGCACGTTTTTCCGCGTCTGAAAAACGCAGGAAACGTGGAATTAATCACTTTGACGTTCATGAGATGTCCGCTACTGGGCTCTGAGGTGAGCTTACGCGTGGTAGACGCATTTAAACAGATAGCAGAGGCCAAATATAGGGTTAGTGTGCCATCTCTAGGGTTCAGCGAGTTCTACGGCGCAGTTTACAATGGTTTAAAGGTGGCATTGGAAAATGATGCAATGGTTTATGACCGCGTGATTCCAGTGGTGACGGGACTATTGATGTCAAAGCCATTCAGAACACAGTTTGATTCGTTTCCAAACAACACATTGGCCATCAAAACCACGGATCGATACTTCAAATACATGTTGAAGTCTTCAATGATTACGCATTTCCAATGCAATGGCGATGTGAGAATGGTGTTGGTGTGTATGGCATCGGTTCACGAGGAGTTTTGCAAGTCTGATTATTATGATTTCTTGAACTACAGAGCAGACCTGCCCGAGGCTCTCATCACATTGGTTTTCCAAGATAAACTCGGTCTCGATAACGGCCAAGCATTGGTTTCAACGGTGGATCAGTTTGGACCCGTGTTGAGACAGTTGAATAGGGTCTCCTTTCTCTTCAATAAGCTTGTTCAGGCGTATCCCTCAAAACCAGTTATTGCAGTTTTACTCAACTGCTGTGGAATCATCAACAGATACAGTGCGAATTTGATCCAGCCTAGCATGTTCGACAAGTTAGAAAGACTCATTGAGCAAGAGAATTGGCAGTTGGTCAAGTTTAACTACTTTGCTTTGATCATTCTGTTCGATGGAATTGTTAAAAGGCTGCAATATTCATCATTTACAAGACCCAACCAAGAAACGTCTCAAGTGATCGACTCTATTGTCTCCACCATGTTCAATACCTCATTTATTCTAGAAAGGATCGGTTCTGGCAACTTTGAGTCCTACAATTTTGTTTTCGACACAATCATGAAGGTGGTCGTTGAGGCGAAAGCCACCGATTTAGCCAAGTCCATAATTGTCAAAATGGTTCAATCTAAATCCAATGATTCGCAGATAAATTTTGCTCTCAATGTCATCAGTAGACTTCTACCGCTATTGAATGTTCAGTTTCTCAGAGTCAATGTCCTTGCATTGGTCAAATCAAGTCTCATGTCACCAAAAAGGTCACCTGTTTCATCAGACGCTGTTGATGAAATAATGTTAAGATACATAACCATGCAAAAGCCAATCAACTCCAAGGAACTTTACGATTATGTCTCTTTGACATTGAACAAGTTTCCGCATGAGCTGACCCTGATCGAATGTTCCAATGTGATATCAACCATTATGTCTCACTTGGCTCCCTCTGAAACAATTGAATTGTTCGATTTGATT
Source organism: Saturnispora bothae (assembly GCA_030462855.1). Lineage (NCBI taxonomy): Eukaryota > Fungi > Ascomycota > Pichiomycetes > Pichiales > Pichiaceae > Saturnispora > Saturnispora bothae. The sequence goes on along the minus strand of JAKVQQ010000009.1, from coordinate 321,508 downwards.
AAAATGATGTCCCAGCGAGTCGACTTCAGTCCGGTTACTATGAAGTTTGTCAATGTTAATGGCGAAAAGATTCAACTAAAAGAAAAATATCTAACGGTCAAGGCCTCGTTCGTTGGATTGTTGATCAACGAATTTCATTTCTTGCCACTGGCACAACTAGCTAACAGATTGAACTCTATCAAAGACCAAATATTGCTACCTTATATGAACAATGTCGACAAAATGAATCTCATCGACCATCTTTGGGACCAAATTCTTTTCTGCAACAGATACGATCCTAGAAAGAGTGAAGTCTGTCTCAATTGGTGGTATGATAACATTAATGGGTTGCCAAAGTTGTAAATACAATAATAAAGATAATAATACACGAAAAAAAGTTTGTATAGAAGTAAGCTGTAATTTAAAAGTCTTCTTGAGCGTCTTCGCCAGGAACCAATTCATCAAATAAGTCTTCCAACGATTTGTTTGGATGCAAAACGTAAATCATCTTTTTACTTGATTTTTTATCTTCTGCCTTTCTCCAAGCTTCTCTCTTTTCACGGACTTCTTCCTTTTGTGCCAAAGACATTGATGGTTTAATGATAAATTCATTTGGAATTGCCATATCTGTTGGATCTGGGTTAATTTTCATCAAGTCGCCATCACGAACCAACTTGGCCAAAACCTTCTTAGCAGTCTTTCTCTTGTTCCAATAGTCCTGTTCAGATTCAATACTTTCTTCAATTTGACTCATGTACCAATCAAGTAATTCATCTTGAGTGTAACCATTGTAACTAACTTCTTCTTCGTCTTCGTCATCTTCTTGTAATCTTTGTTTTTCTTTATCATTGATATGTCTAATAAAAGCAGTTCTTAGAGCATTGAAGGCGTCAAAAGAAAGAGTGAATTTTGGTTTTTCAACTGCTTGCTGTGATTGAATTTGAGATCTTTGAGCTTGATTTCTAGCGAATTCATCTTCTTCAACATCAGACATCAGTTCTTCAGTTGGTTCTTGCTCGTCAATATTGGCTGGTAATGATTCAGGTTGGGTATCCGGGTTACCATTATCAGTATCATCAATGTCTTCCTCGATATTGTCTTCTTCATCATCTTCCATTTGAACATCATCTTTCTCAACTCTAATAATGGATTTCTTTAATAAATCAAATGCCTCAGCAACAAATTCGGTTGTAATAACATTCTTAATGTTAGCTCTAGCAATTGCTTCTGATAATCTGACCATTGATTCCAATTGTCTAACTGTTATTCTATATGAAGCTCTACCCAAACTTTTAGCGTCGTTGATTCTTAATTCTTTATAGCATTTGATTAGATAGTCTCTAGCTTCACTCGTCATTTTAGGTTTCAAAGTTCTTGCATATTTGATGAATCTCAACAATTGATCTTGATTATATGGAGAACGAATTGCTTGGTCGAGATACAAATGGAAATTGACAATATGAGTGGAAAGTTGAGTATCAATTTCTTCATTGCATTCATCAATAATGACAAAGAATAAATCAAATCTGGATAAGATGGGACCAGTCATGGCCAAATTATTTTTTAATCCAATTCTTGGATTGTATCTACCACCAATTGGATTAGCAGCAGCCAAAATTGATGTTCTAGCATTTAAAGTAGCATGAATACCTGCTTTGGCAATTGAAATAGTTTGTTGTTCCATAGCTTCGTGAATAGCAACTTGATCTGAAACGTCCATTTTGTCAAATTCATCAATGCAGCAAATACCATTATCTGCCAACATTAAGGCACCAGCTTCGATTGTGAATTCCCCACTTTCGTCATCTCTAACCACACTAGCAGTTAAACCAGCAGCTGTAGAAGCTTTACCAGAAGTATAAACAGCTCTTGGGGCAAAGTCATTAACCCATTTCAAGAATTGAGATTTGGCACAAGATGGATCACCAACAACACAAACGTTAATGTCACCTCTTAAATTGATACCTTCGATGGTTTGTTTATGCACACCACCTAGCAATTGAAGTAAGACACCTTTTTTAACAACTTCATGACCAAAGACATTAGGACAAACAGACTGAACCAATTTTGAATAGAGGTTTTTGTCTGTGATCATTTCTTTCAAATCTTCAAATTCTGAGGTTGTTAGAGAATCTAAGAAATCGTTATTGTTCAAGGTTGAACCATCGGAAGACAATGATTTGTCAGACATGGAGGAAACATGACAACCTAGGAAAGCCAATTTATATGTAAGTTCTTTGGCACCGAGAGATTTCATATTGATACCTGATTGTAGCCCGTCCGCAGAGCCACCGGCACTACGAGCCATTGCGGGCTTGACACCCGGTAGCCCCAGTTGGGTGACATCAGGAATGACGATTTCTGTACCTACGAACTTGCATTTATCACCCGGTTTTGCTGTTTCAACAATTTTACCTCTAAGAATGACATCAACAGTACGAGGCATGGAACCCGTTGGAATTTCGTTTGAATTTTCTTGGATTCTTACTTTCTGCCAATCAAGGAACGTGGATTTAGGGACATTCAACGACCAAGCGATCTGGTTTGTACAGTTTCTGTTGGTGCAAGCGGTAGGTTCTGTATACTTGAAATATTGTTCAACGTTTGTAACGATGGTTTGACACATGTCACAAGTGAAGGACCCCAGATATAGTTCCGGCCTCACTTCACTGGTTCTTGTCACGGTACCGGAGATGACCATCAACTTACCGATGTTTTCAGTTTTCATTTCTCTGATTCTGTGCACAGTTGACAAATTGTAGAATGAGATTTGTAGCACTTTATCCCCAGGAAAGTGGTTACTATCGTTACCAACGGTCACAAATCTATCTTTGTTTCTCGCAATGACCTCACGCAGCGAGTTTTGCAGATATGGTAAAAATCTGATGTAATGTTCAATAATCGCGTCGGCTAGAATCCCACTTTCGTTGTTTTTGAGATGCTGAAAGTCCACTTCCAGCACCGTGTTGTTCTTATGGATCATTTCCGCGATTCTCATCATGTAGAGTCTACCATTGAAGTTTTCATCAAAGAGATCATCGTTTTCAGGCAACGTGAACTGCTCTAGAAAGGCGGAAAACGAGAACTGAGCAGCTAGTGCTGTTTTGTCCTCCACCTTCGACACCTCATTGAGTCTTACTGCGTTTCTAGCCGCTCTCAACGTCTCTGGAACGTCGCCCACGTTGGTCGCTGCAGACGCAGCTGGAACTGTGTCAGAGGAACGAATATCCGTCGTATTGAAGAGCCCATTGCCTTGGGACGAAGTGTGTGACGGGTCAAAGTCACTGGTTTGATTGAACGCGTCTTCAGAGGGCCCTAGCGGTGACGACATGGCTTTATAGGGCGTTAGATTAATATGGACTAGCTTTTAAGAGAAAAAAGACGCGACGCGTCGCGAAAAAATGTAAATTCAATTAATTCCCAATTTGGCAATTTTTACGCGTGAGGTGTGAAAAATTGAAATTTATTAGGAAACGCAAGAAAGAAGAGGGGGGTTTACGGGGGTGTAAATTCGACACACAACACACAGTTGATGGTGTCGTTATTGTGGGCCAATTGAACGGGGCGCTCCTTCAAAGGCGACATAAAGCGGGTTTTTTTCCGATAGAATTCGCCACCGCGTGAGTTCCAACAGGATGTGGAGTCGGAAAGTCGGAAAGTCGGCTCGCTTCAAATTTGGTGTTTACCATCAAATTGTCAACTCGGAAAGTCGGAAAGTCGGCTCGCTTCAAATTTGGTGTTTACCATCAAATTGTCAACTCGGAAAGTCGGAAAGTCGGCTCGCTTCAAATTTGGTGTTTACCATCAAATTGTCAACTCGGAAAGTCGGAAAGTCGGCTCGCTTCAAATTTGGTGTTTACCATCAAATTGTCAACTCGGAAAGTCGGAAAGTCGGCTCGCTTCAAATTTGGTGTTTACCATCAAATTGTCAACTCGGAAAGTCGGAAAGTCGGAAAATTCAAGGTCCTTCAACTGCGGAGTCGAAATTTGTGTCGCTTATTGTGTATTGTTTTTCTCACTCGGAGCGGAAACACCCAACTGAAAAAAAAGGGGGCGGACTGCGGGTTGGATTCATCTTATCTGCAAGATGTCTTCAGTAAAGTTTTTCCGGGACAGAGTCTTCGGTACCCGCTAGAGAAGCGGGAGCTCCGTACGGATAGAAACAAAGTGTGGCGCAGTGCATGAAAAATTGTACATATGCTGTATGCTTTACAAGCACAGGAACACCTGCAAAGCCGTGCGCCACATTGGGTCTCAGATTGCCGCTGTTGTTTTTCTCTTATCTTAGTAATAACCGGAGAACCTTTAGGGCCACAGAATAACAGCCTGAAAAATTGACAGCTGTAAGCGAAGAGAAGTTTTTCAGAAAACAAATGAGGTTTGTAGAATAGTAAGTTTTTCAAGGTATACAAGTTAAAAAACAGAGAGCAAAAAGGGCTGAGCCAGTTTGAATTAATGATCTACATTAACCAGAACCAGATCTTATCAAGGAAGTTCTTAGGTTGAGGTGGAACATAAGATGCCTCATCCTTTTCGACTTGTTCCAAACCAGTGGTACAATCGATTTCTTCGCTTGGAGAAAAGAATCTCCAGTTCTTAGACCAAATAGCATGGCCAATGTACAGAACAAAAACAATAGGTAAAGTAATGTAAGCAGCAACAAAGTCAGAACCGTTGAAGTCAAAAAAGACAGCATAACCGTTAGTCAAAGCAACAAGTGAGTAGAAGAAAACGGTGAAATATGCACATTCAACACTGTACGGTTTTCTGTGTTGAACTTTGTCATCCAAGCCGTGGTAAGTAATGGCCTTTCTAAATCTAATATAAGTAATACCAACCAAAACCCAAGAAATAAACCCAGAAACAGTGGAAATGTTAGTCAACCAGGTGAAAACAACAGAGGAAGAGTTTGAAACGTTCAAGAAAGCCAATAAGTTAATAGCAGAAGTAAGAGTGGATGCTGCCCAAGGAACACCCAATCGGGTGGTTTTACCGAAAATGGCTGGAACTTGCCCTTGAATTGCCATAGAATGTAAAGTTCTGTTGGCAGAGAAAGCTTGTGCGTTACCACAAGAGTAAGCAGAAGTTAAAATACACGCATTGACAATATGGTTGAGAACCTTGATACCGGCATTTTGAATACCAATGACAAATGGAGAAGCTGCAGCATCTGAGGAACCGTTGGAAATAGCGTCCATCAACCTTGGATCATTGTAAGCAACAATAACACCAATAGAAAGAGCACCGACAACATAGAAGAAAATCATTCTGTAAATAAATCTGTTGGTGGCCTTTGGCAAAGTAGTTCTTGGATGCTCGGCTTCAGAAGCACAAGCAGTAATCAATTCAGGTGTTAAAATGAAAGCAAAAGCAGACTTAATGATAGCGGTCCAACAAGCTAAAAATTTACCAGTGTTACCTGGAGCTAAATGTTCGACAAAAGCACCAGGGTGTTTCCAGTAATGGAACCCTAAAACACCATGAGAAGCTGGAGCACCACCAAAGAAGATAACAATTGAAACAATGATCAACCCGATAAGACATAAGATCTTGATCAATCCAATCCAGAACTCAACTTCACCAAAGTACTTGACGGCAGAGAAATTTAACACAGTCATAGTGACCCAGAAAATAGCAATCCAGGCACCAGGGTTGATGTCGGACCAATATTGGATAACAAAGGCAGAAGCCGTGATTTCAGCAGGAACAATAAGAGCTTGGGCGTAGTATAAGTTGAGACCAGCAGCAAAAGCCAAGGATTTGTTACCGGTGTATCTAGCACAGAGGGCGTAAACGGTGGTCTGACCTGGAGTTGGGTTGAAGATGACCATTTCAGCTAATTGGTTCATCACAAACCAAACAGTGAAGGAGAGAATCAAATAACCAACGAGAAGACCAGCTGGTCCACATTGTGACAATGCGGCACCAGAACCAACGAAAAGACCGGTACCAATAGCACCTGCAAGAGAAAGAATTTGGATGTGTCTTGACTTGAGACCCTTGTGGATAGCAGTACCTTCTTCATAATGTTGAGCATCGGACGAAGAGCCATTCTCGTCGAATTCATCAACTTCAATGGTGTAGTTGGTCTTTTCGGGCGTATTTTCATGTGTTTGAGCTGAACTCTCAACTTGGACTGACCCTGTGCCGGAATCAGACTTAAACATACTTCCTATCTTGTTCATAGTAGTGGGTATGTGTTTTAGAACAATATTCAAGCTTCTCCCATGGGGGTGGAGGGATCGTAAGCTATATTTATAGCAATTCGTCATTTCCGTTTATCAGCAGAAATCTCAAAATGTCGCGATCAGTTACCACTCGCACGTCCAAGATAAGCCCCTGATGTATTGTCTTATCAATTTTCACTTTTTCCAATTCTAGCGCTATCTTTATCGCATCAACTTGATAATCGCTAAGGTGTAGAATTTCCCAATCGGGTATCTAGCGCATTGAGCCAGAATATGCTCAGCACGCATCTCAGTGTTTCTACACAGCAAGAAATCCTCTTCTACTGAGAACACGCTGACGGGTGAAATCGCGCGTGTTTGACTTGTCAGCTGTGTTTCTCCGTTTTTCTCCGCTGTTCCATTCGCATTTTTGGGTCCATTGCGCATCTAACCATTTGAAATCGCAGTCGGTTAACATTGCCTCTAACTGAGAATTAGCATGGGAAATCTCAGTCCAGACAAGATTACCATTGAATGAAGCAAATCGCGGTCTATCTAAGAGAAATCGCTTGGTCCAGCCAAAGCCCGGTATGTATCTCTCGTTTTCCATAATGTGTATTTCCACGACTCTGTTGGTTGTATCCAACTGAGTGGTTTTAATCCCTAGCTCTAAAACCAAGCGAGCTAGAAGTTGGCTGTTGTCGGAACAGATCACGTGCGAAAACGAATCTTGCTCCGTATAGCAGTTGCTGACGAGAAAGAGGACAACCTTTCTTGTGAATTTCCATCGCCAGAGAATCGCACGGCTCGCAACAAAAGTCGCACTGTACCACAACGACAGTGCTGTGAACACAATTAAAATGTATATTTTGACGTTGATCACCTCTTTGATGAAATAAACGTAGAGCGGCGTCACCATAATCGAGCCATATAGCAATGGATAGACGTTGAAAGTGAGCTTCTTTTCAATGGGGAAAAGGAATTCAAATATGGAGTTGAAGTTGAGTACGGAGTTGAACATTTGCACTAGCGTTAAGTCTCTCGAACTCAGCGGAAGCACCGATTTGTTCAAAATCCAAATAAAACCGCACACGGCCATGCACACCAAAGTGGGTATAATGAAAAGAGTGTAATCTCCCCAGTGAAGAATCAGAATGGATAGCAGAATCACAATGGTGAAGTTACGCGTGTTGGACCCGGAGGTCCACACAATCGTGTTCAATATTCGGTTTCCAATGATCAAAAACGGCTCCAATTTGTATAATGCTGATGTTATTTCCACAGGAGTCTTTTCCAGCGCAAGACCTGAGCCTATACGATCACCTGGCTCGAACTGGGCTTCGATTTTTGCCATACACACACAATATCAAGTAGAAAAAAAATGCAGCTATACGAGTAGAAGAGTAGAGAGGGTAGTTTTAAGAGAGGGGTTTCAGCGCGATTGAGAATAGTTGGTGATCATTTTAATAGTTGTGCCTGTAGGGGAGGTGTTTGTTTGTGTAGTGGCTTTTTTTGGGGGCTCAAAAGCGTCAATTGCGTGCTTCAGATGTGTAAAACCATTTTAGGTTGTTGAAGTGTTTTTAGAGGTTTTAAAAGCGTTTTTAAAGGGTTTGTAGTATGTTTTTAGTAATCTTTCTGCTTAACGGTGTGTATTGTAGTTACTGAGTTTTTCATGGCTTTTCAACGCGCTTCTATGCTAGTTTATTGTATTTTACAAGATAAGCTTTTGGAATAAATTGTTTAGCTCTATTGTAACGTGTTCAAGGGATTTGTAACACGTATTTGTGTTTCACAGTCAGGATGCTGTTTATTTTCTTTTTCACAGCTTTTTAATGGCCCTCTAGGCCCGTTCATTGTACTTGAGCTTTTGAAATACCTTATCCAACTCTTTTATGACGCGTAATTGTGTTGTTGTTGCTATATTGGCTGTCCTAAATTGCATTGACAAAACTTTTTAGTTAACATTGTAACATTTTAATCCCCTACTTGTGTATTTATGCTCTTGTAGTCCCGCTCATTGGAACATATAACTTAAACTCTTTACTACTTTATTGGAGCCTCCAACGACAACGCATATTTTAAGCTTTTAAGCATTCATTTGTATGCTTCCAGATTGACTCTTTGTATTTCCTGTCATTAGCTCTCTGAACGCGTCTACGCCGTTTTGCTTATTACAATATATCTATAACATTACCGATTGAACTCTTGATTTGGCATTCCAGAAACGCATTAGTCAATATATCAAGCACACAGTGCTACTGCTAAACCCTCATTTGCTTACTTGCGTGCGAATTCCTCTTCTAAGGCCTTAACAGCGTTGTTCTCATTACAATATACAAGATAAGTTATTATATACTTTATTTGACACTCCAGAAACGCATGTTTTGAGCTATCAAATACACAACTCCATTTATAAGGCCCTATTTGCCAATTCAACTAACTCCTTTCTGAAAGCTTCCACACACCGCTCATTTTATTACAACATAAGATAAAAGTTCAAACTCCATTTGACACTCTAGAAACCCACTTCTTGGACCGTCAAACACCTATTCTCTCTACTGAACACCTGTTTCAATATTTACATTTTAATATCCTCTCTTTCTCTCTTAATCCCCCTCTTTTACCCCTCTTTTCCCCCGTTTCTCCCTCGTCTTCATCATGAGCAAAAATACTTTTCTCACTTTCTATCTACACTACTTCTTTCTCTAATCACCATTAATGGCAGACTTGAAGGCAGCTCAGGACGAGTTCATCCGCAAGTTGGAAGAAGACGACGAATTTGAAGATTTCCCTGCTGAAACCTGGGAAAACTCAGCGTCTTCAAAGGAGGAAACTGAGGCCCCTCTCTGGGAAGAATCATGGGAAGATCACGACGACAACAAGGACGAGTTTGCTCAAAAGCTAAGAGCACAGCTTGCTTCTAAAAAGGATTAATTACATTGTATAATATATAAAAGCTGAATCAGTACACCAACTCCACAGTGTTTAATCATTGTGAAACTCTATGTAGATCTTTGTAAGGTGGCAAAAAATAATTTATATGGTGTTCACTCTTTTTTCTTATTAAAGCAGTTCTCTAAACATGGCTACGTTGGAAGACTTAGAGCATGATATTGCGATTGATGACGAGATTTTGAGCAGCTCAACAATCGACATCAAGAACAGAACAAAACTCCTTGACAATGAGATTAAGATCTTCAAATCAGAGCTTCTTAGACTTCAGCATGATAAATCGGTGATGCTTGAGAAGATTAAGGACAACAAGGAAAAGATCAAGAACAACAAGCAACTGCCTTATCTTGTGGGTAACGTGGTGGAACTTCTAGACATGGAGGCGGACGAAAACTCGAAATCCCAGGGTGCCAATGTTGATCTCGACTCTCAAAGAGTTGGTAAATCTGCTGTGATCAAAACATCCACTAGACAAACGGTGTTTTTGCCAATGATTGGTTTGGTGGAACCTGAAAAATTAAAGCCGGGTGATCTCATTGGTGTCAACAAAGACTCCTACTTGATTTTGGATACTTTGCCTGCTGAATACGATTCTAGAGTTAAGGCTATGGAAGTTGACGAAAAACCAACAGAATCCTATGCAGACATTGGTGGTCTCGATAAGCAGGTGGAAGAATTGGTTGAAGCTGTTGTTTTACCAATGCAACAGGCGGAAAAATTCAAGAATTTAGGTATAAAACCTCCAAAAGGTGCTCTTATGTATGGTCCTCCAGGTACTGGTAAGACTCTCTTGGCCAGAGCCTGTGCAGCTCAATCGAATGCTACATTTTTGAAGTTGGCAGCTCCTCAATTGGTTCAAATGTTTATTGGTGATGGTGCCAAGTTGGTGCGAGATGCATTTGAATTGGCCAAAGAAAAGGCCCCAACTATTATATTCATTGATGAATTGGATGCCATTGGTACTAAGAGATTTGATTCTGACAAATCCGGTGATAGAGAAGTCCAAAGAACAATGTTGGAATTGTTGAATCAATTGGATGGGTTTGGCTCTGATGACAGGGTTAAGGTCTTAGCTGCTACTAATAGAGTTGATGTTCTCGATCCGGCCCTTTTGAGATCTGGTAGATTGGATAGAAAAATTGAATTCCCATTGCCTTCAGAAGAATCAAGGGCACAGATTTTACAGATCCATGCCAGGAAAATGACTGTTGATGAAAGCGTCAATTGGAAAGAGTTGGCTAGATCCACTGATGAATTTAATGGTGCCCAATTGAAGGCGGTCACTGTTGAAGCTGGTATGATTGCTTTGAGAAACGGACAGTCGGTTGTCAAGCATGAAGACTTTGTTGAGGGTATTGGTGAAGTTCAAGCTAGAAAGTCCAAGAGTGTTTCATTCTATGCTTAGACTGTTAAATAATAAGAATAATAATGATACTAATATATATAAAGAGTTTTACCCCCATTGTGTTTAGTTTAAAATACCAATATTACCATTATCCATACCTACTGCAATCATACTGGATTCTAGAGGATGAACAGATATTGAAGCAACTGGATGATGAACATCTATTTTTCTAATCACTCTGGCCAATTTCCAATCCCAAAAATAAATTTCGCCCTTAGCTGTACCGACTATCAACGTTTTACCGTCTGGTGAGAATGTGGGCCCTTGATTCAAAGGTGTGCATAAGATTTCATCACCTTCCATGTTAGTGAAAGATTTCATTGAAGAGTGTATCTTTTTAGACAATTCACTAGCACTAGTTGTTTCTCTACCTCCTGTTGTATAAGCTGTAAGGCCACCTCCTACTTCTTCGCAAATGAAATGACTTGCTGATGGATTGACACTTATTTTGTGAACGGACTTTTTCAAATTGATATGTTTTTCAGGCATGTTTATCCTTAAGATCCACACGTTTATGATTTTGTCTAGACCTGCAGAAATAAATCTCAACGCGGGAGAGCCTCCGTGTGTTTCCTTTGACTCCATATACCATGGTTTTATAAAATCAATATCCGTAATTGGACCCTGATGATGGTTGTCGTAAGTTTGAATTACAATCTCTTCTTCACCAGATATCTTTGTGTAATCTATCTGTTCTAAATGGCCATTCTCAAAACCAATCATAAGCTCTTGTGCTCCCGGTATAAACTTGACAATTGTAGATTTAATGAACTTGAACTCAAATTGAACTGTTCCCAATCGAGTGTCCCATACTTTGACCCAACCATCTTTGGACAAACTGACAATCAAGGTTCCATCGTCATTAAAGTTCACACAAAGTAATGGAGCCTGATGTCCGATGTAGTCTCTGATAAGTTTACCTGGATGTAGGGTGTCCCATAATTTGAATAGTCCCATTGGTGAATTGGAAGCAGAAAGATAAACATGACCTATCTTAGGGTGAAATCTAAGTGATGTGATACTCATCTTAGCGCCATCGTCTGTGGAATGGGTTTTTATGAGATTCTTAGGAGTATAGTAAGTCTTGAAACCCGGTATAAGCATGGGAAATTTGGATTGGTATTGTTTAGGCGCGTCAGTTATATGCAGTTTCCCTAGAGGAATGTAAATGTTGGAAGAGTTTGTATGTGTATCAACAGACACAATTGAAGAAGATGGTTCTATGATCTCATCTTTAGAATCAGTAGCATCGACTGGAGCTTTCAGATCTGTTTTTTTCTCAGTTGCATCCAATGCCAACTTTTCCACTTTTTCCCTTCGCCGTTTCTTCATTGCCTTTGTGGCCTTGAACTTGCTGATGTCTCCGTTGCTGGAATGTAGTCTCTTTCTCAGTTCAAACACTTTAGGATCCTGTACAACCATCTGCACTTCTCCTATGACGCTGGATGTTTTTTTAGGTTGCTCTATCACACCTTTACTATAGTCACTCTCGTCGCTGGAGCTGTAGCCCAGGTCTAACGCTGCCATAATGGTATATTTGTGATTCCAGCGATATGAAAAACAAGGCTGTGCTAAGATTTAAATAAAAAAAATATTTTTCACTCTACTATAGACAAGAGATATTTAGTTGAAGATTCCAAAATGGTGGCTAAGAGAGAAAGAGAGAACGAGTCCGATGATGTTTTAAGTGACAGCGATATTGATGTGTCTAGTAGTGACGACGAAGAAATGAAAATGGAAGGGGAAGAGTCAGGAGACGAGGGCCAAGACGGAGATATGGTGAATGTGGAATTTGAGTTCTACAACATGAACCCAGACGTTGATTTCCACGCTACTAAGAATTTTCTTAGACAATTGTTCCAGGATGACTCTCAGCTTTTTGGGTTGTCTGAGTTGGCCGATTTAGTGTTGAAACTGGGCAATATTGGTACCACTGTGAAAACGGACGGACTTAAGTCCGATCCTTTTTCGATGCTATCTGTGATCGACTTGAGTGAGAACAGGCAGAATGGCGAGGTGAAGAAACTTGTTGATTATTTCATCACCAAGTCGAAAACGAACCCGAAGTTGCAGATTCAATTGACCAACATACTTTCTGCAAACGCTAAAAGTAAGGTTGGTATGATTTTTTCTCAAAGACTGGTGAACATGCCTGTGGAAACGATGCCACCAGTTTACAAGATGTTTTTGGATGAGACCAAGGGCGACTTTGACTTTGATTACTTTGTGATTCCATCGCGAGTGAACCAGATATTGGCATCGAAAGTGGACAAAGAGTTTGAAGACGAAGACGCGGAGGGGTCGAGAAAAAAGGCAAAGAAAAACGCCGGTCCGGAGTACGAGCACGTCCACTACGAGGACGAGGTGCTCGAGAAGAATGCGTCTAGCAAGGGCTACTTCGAATACACACACAAAAACGTGGATGCGGACGGCAGACGTGTGTTCAACGATTACGCTGTGGACCCAAAACTCTCGCTGATGGTTCTGGACAAAAAGCAGTTTGCCCGTGCGGTGGCCCAGATGGCTGAGGAGTTTCCTTATATGTAGAGAAGTGAGAACTTGGTCTGTGTAGTTTTAAGTTTGGTGCTGAGCAATGTTTACGTAATGGGGGCTCAGCAATGTTTACGTAATATGTGCTCAGCACTGCTTACGTAACATTTTCCCCTATTTTTTTCTACCCCCTTCAATTCAAAGAAAAAAAAATTTGTGATTGGGTTGATCCCTTGTTTCTTCGCAATCGTACTGGTGTAATGAAGGAAAACGTGGTTGACGTTGCTCCTAAGTGCATTACTTCGCTTGCTTTTGGCGCCCTTTCAGAGGCGGAGATTGTTGCGCAGTCTGAAGTCGAAGTCAACACGCGTAACTTGTACGATCTCGAAAATGGCAGAAGACCAGTCGCTAATGGTGCGTTAGATCCTAGAATGGGTGTTAGTGGTAACTCCATTGAATGTTCCACTTGTAATGGTAATTTGGCATCTTGTCACGGTCATTTCGGACACATCAAATTGGCTTTACCAGTCTTTCATATTGGTTATTTCAAACAAACCATGCAAGTTTTGCAGACTATCTGTAAATCATGCTCATGTGTTTTGCTAGACGACAACCTGAAAAACAAATACCTGAATGACCTCAAAAGACCGGGGATTGACAACCTGAAAAGAATGAGAATCTTGAGAAAAGTGTTAGATCAGGCTAAGAAACAAAGAAGATGTTTGAAGTGTGGTGCTATCAATGGGGTGGTGAAAAAAGCTGCTGCTGGTGGTGGTCCCGCAGCATTGAAAATCATCCATGACACTTTCAGATGGGTGGGTAAGAAGAACACGCTGGAAAAAGACCAATGGGATGAAGATTTCGACAGACTGTTTGAAGATGCTCCAGACTTGGAAAAGTTCTTCAAGAGATGTCATGATGATTTGAACCCATTGAGGGTTTTGAACTTGTTCAAACAGGTGGAGCCAGCCGATTGTGAATTGCTAGGTATGGACTCTTCCATGGGTGGAAGACCTGAAATGTACATCTGGAGATATCTACCTGCTCCGCCGGTGTGTATCAGACCTTCGGTCGTCATGACTGATGCATCCAATGAAGATGATTTGACTGTGAAATTAACTGAAATCGTGTGGACCTCTTCAATGATTAGAGCTGGTATTCAAAAGGGTATTTCAATCAACTCGTTGATGGAACAATGGGATTATTTGCAACTGGCGGTGGGTGTGTATATCAATTCAGATATTGCTACTCCTTCCATGCTTCAAAATGGTGGTACAAAAGCTGCAAAACCTATCAGAGGCTTTTGTCAACGTTTAAAGGGTAAGCAAGGTAGATTCAGAGGTAACCTTTCTGGTAAGAGAGTTGATTTCTCCGGTAGAACTGTTATCTCGCCTGATCCTAATTTGAGAATTGATGAAGTCGCCGTCCCTGAATTGGTTGCTAAGGTCTTAACTTACCCAGAAATGGTTACTAGATACAACAAGAAAAAGCTACAAAAGTTGGTCATCAATGGTCCAGATGTTCATCCTGGTGCTAACTATGTCCAAAAGAAGGATGAAGAGTTGAAGAGAAATTTAAGATATGGTGATAGAAATAGACTGTCCAAGAACTTGAATGTTGGTGATGTCGTTGAAAGACATATTGAAGATGGTGATGTTGTTTTGTTCAACAGACAACCTTCCTTGCATAGACTCTCCATTTTGTCCCATTTTGCAAAAATTAGACCTTGGAGAACTTTCAGATTGAATGAATGTGTTTGTACTCCATATAATGCCGATTTCGATGGTGATGAAATGAATTTACATGTTCCTCAAACTGAAGAAGCCAGAGCTGAAGCTATGAATTTAATGGGTGTTAAGAATAATCTCTTGACTCCTAAGTCTGGTGAACCAATTATTGCAGCTACCCAAGATTTCATTACTGGTTCTTACCTCATTTCTAAAAAGGATACCTTCTTTGATAGGGGGACATTGACTCAGATATTGTCATCTATGTGTGATGCACAAATTTCCTTTGATCTACCTCCACCTGCCATTTTAAAACCTGTTTGTTTATGGACTGGTAAACAAATCTTCTCGTTGTTGATTAAACCAAATAAAGATTCTAATGTTGTTATCAATTTGGATGCTAAATGTAAAACTTTCCATCCTCCTCCAAAAGGTCAACCAAATGAAATGTCACCAAATGATGGTTATGTGTTAATCAGAAACTCTCAAATTTTGTGTGGTGTTATGGATAAGTCATTATTAGGTGATGGTAAGAAACATTCTGTTTTCTATACAATTCTAAGAGATTATGGACCTGTTGAAGCTGCTAATGCCATGAACAGAATGGCTAAAATGTGTGCTAGATACATGGGTAATAGAGGTTTTTCGATTGGTATATCTGATGTTACACCAAAGGAAGATTTGAAGAGAAAGAAGGAAGAACTGGTTGAAATTGCTTACAAGAAATGTGATGAATTAATTGAACTTTACAAGCAAGGTAAGTTGGAAACACAACCAGGTTGTAATGAAGAGCAAACTTTGGAAGCCAAAATTGGTGGTTTCTTATCCAAGGTTAGAGAAGAAGTCGGTGAAGTTTGTATTAATGAATTGGAAAGCTCCAATGCTCCATTGATTATGGCAACTTGTGGTTCTAAAGGTTCTACATTGAACGTTTCTCAAATGGTGGCAGTTGTCGGTCAACAAATTATTTCTGGTAATAGAGTTCCAGATGGTTTCCAAGATAGATCTTTACCTCACTTTTTGAAGAATTCCAAAACTCCTCAATCTAAGGGTTTCGTTCGTAATTCTTTCTTCTCTGGTTTAAATCCACCGGAATTCTTGTTCCATGCTATTTCAGGTAGAGAAGGTTTGGTTGATACTGCTGTTAAGACTGCAGAAACTGGTTACATGTCTCGTAGATTAATGAAATCTTTGGAAGATTTCTCTCAAAGTTACGATGACACAGTTAGAAACTCGTCGAATGGTGTTGTCCAATTCACTTACGGTGGTGATGGTCTTGATCCATTGGATATGGAAGGTGATGGTGTTCCTGTTAACTTCACTAGAACTTGGAATCACTCTTTCTTCATTACATTGAATCATGATGAATCTGCTCTCAAACCATTTGAAATCAGAAATGTCATGGGCTCTATTTTGGATCCATTAAAGGACAGGTTGTCTAGAGTCGACAATTTGGGTAACCCGGTTTCACCAGAAGATGATGATAAGATTGAATATGTTGATGTTTTCGATGCTGAAAGATCTTTCTATGATTCTATTAAGAAGTTCGTTGAAGGTAAATTGAGTGAATTGGTCAAATTCAGACATGAAAAATCTTTACCTTTATACAATAATGGTGATGATGAAATGGTTGACACTGTTGATATCGTTAAGGAAAATTCTGTTAATCAATTGATGAAGATTTCAGAAACGATGATCCGTAAATTTTTGGAATTATGTTGTACTAAATACAGAAAGGCGAGAGTTGAACCAGGTACAGCTGTTGGTGCCATTGGTGCCCATTCTATTGGTGAGCCAGGTACACAAATGACATTGAAAACTTTCCATTTTGCTGGTGTTGCTTCTATGAATGTTACATTGGGTGTCCCACGTATTAAGGAAATTATTAATGCATCTAAGGTCATTTCCACGCCTATTATTAATGCCGTTTTAGTTAATGATCAAGATGAAAGAGCTGCAAGAGTTGTCAAGGGTAGAGTTGAAAAGACATTGTTGGAGGATATTTCTCTCTATGTTGAAGATGTTTACAGAGACGATCAAGCTTATTTACAGGTTGAAGTTGATATGGAAACGATTGCCAAATTACAATTAGAATTGACTTTGGATCAAATCATAACAGCTATTTGCTCATCTAAGTTGAAGATTTCAAGAGGCGATGTTTCAATTGTTGGTAAGAATAAGCTTCAAGTTTATGTGAATGAACAGCTTGGGGACTTCAAGCCAAATGCTAGATCCACTGGTTCTAAGGAATTGGCAGTCATGATTTCCAAGGATCCAAATGAAAGAGAAAGATTAGAAAGATCAAGTCTCTTCTTCAAAATGCAACAAATGAAGAGATTGTTGACAAAGGTTGTTGTTAAAGGTTTGCCAAATATTTTACGTGCAGTCATTAATGTTAGAGATGATGGTAAGAAGGAATTGTTAGTTGAAGGTTACGGTTTGAAGGATGTTTTGGCGACTGATGGTATTATTGCATCCAAGACAAGAACAAATCATGTTTTGGAAATCTTCACAGTTTTGGGTATTGAAGCTGCGAGAGCAAGTATTATTAATGAAATTGATTATACTATGGGTTCACATGGTATGGCGGTTGATCACAGACATATTCAATTATTAGGTGATGTTATGACCTTCAAGGGTGAAGTTTTAGGTATCACAAGATTTGGTTTGGCCAAGATGAGAGATTCTGTTTTACAATTGGCATCTTTCGAAAAGACTACTGATCACTTGTTTGATGCTGCATTCTATATGAAGACCGACAAGGTTGAAGGTGTTTCTGAAAGAATTATTCTTGGTCAAACTATGGGTATTGGTACTGGTGCATTCAAACTGGCTGCTGTTGAAGAAAGCAAGAGTCATCAGAAACAAAGAGTTGGAGTTAAGGAAACATGGTTTGACAGTTTGGTCAATGGTGTTGTTCCTAAAAGTATTAGTTTAGCATGATGATAATCATGAGCTAATGCAAAATAAAAAATAAAAAACATAACGTGTGTTATGTCAAAAGTACTTGTTGTACACTAACTGTATTTACTGTTTTATAGATTAAATTGAAAGTCATTAATGAAAATGAGGGTGTGCTGAACAGGGGTCCATTTCAATTTCTATGCAATTTATGGTTTTTTTAAATTTTTCTATGGAAAGCCCGTTCCGTTTCAATTTGTATGGTGAATGAAAAATTATTGACATCACAATATAACTAACTAATATCTTACGAGGTGTCGAAGACTGTGACACAAAAAGACTAAAATCAAGGATGAAAAAGGTTTCTTACTTTGTAAAAGATAAAGTTTCTCTTGAATGCAAACAGGTATAAATAAAACAAAGAACTAAGTAGAAAGATTCAGGTGATTGATGTCATTTTGGGTATAAGGGAAAAGGAAATACTGAAATGACCAAGCTTTAACCACTTAAGGATTTTTCGATTTCAAGCAAGGCACCGTTACCGACGACCTTGATTTCCTTGACAAGAATCCAATCCCCGTCTTGAGGATGAACCCAGAAACCCTTGTCGCCGTCGTTTTTTATGTAAATATCCTTACCGTTAAAGGTCTTAAGCTGAACCAATTGGCCTTGACCAAACTTGACGTCCTTAGTTTCGACAATGTGAGACTGAACAAAGTCGCGGACGTTGGATTCAATGACAGCACTCTGTTCGTCTTCAGAAGCAGATGAATCAATATGCTTAGGGAATTCCCATGGCTTAGCATGAAGATTCATCATGGCCGCGTTGTTTGGTGCAAAAACCAACAATTGGTTGCTGTGGGAGGAAGCGATTTTCGCTTCGTCTTCGCCCTGACTCTGTTCACACTTGGAATAAAGGTCGGAAACTTGTCTGAGGTAGCTTGAGAAGAGTCTGTATTTATCGTTGATGGTCAATGCGGTTGCGAGATCGCCTTTTAGAGGTTCCTCCAATGTAGTGTGGCCTGAAAGTTTGTTAGATTCCAAAACGGTCTTGGCCTTGGACTGCAATTGGCCCATTAGATCGGAAATAGGAGACAAATCAAATGTCAAAGCTTCAATAACACGTTCGGTGATTGGTTTGAGGCTCAAATTGATGTCTGGTCCGCTCTCGTAGTGGGAACCAACGCTGTAGTATTTTTTATCCACCTTAACTTGAAGATTTTCAACGTCTCCAGCGTCCAGTTTCACGTCTTTGATGTTGACTTTCATGTGGCAGCCTCCGGACCGCTTGAAAAGTCCGTCATCGTCAATTGAAAGGTTCAAATTCACCACATTCTTCGCATCAGCGTCTCTCTTTTCGTAAGCTGGAATAAGAGAGAGATCGATCACGTTTTTGCCCTCTCTTTTCTCGAGAAAAGCGTCGTCGATCTTGAGATCCAAATTCACCACGTTCTTAGCCTCACGCTTATTCAAACAACCCTCTTCACACGCACTTAAACGGACATCAACGTCTTTTTTGGCCCCCGCCAACAAATCCACGCTGTTCTGTCTTCTGACAAGCCCCATTTCTAGTTCAAAACCGTTGAGGGCATCTTCATCAAGCCGTGGCATGTCTACCACGTTTTTAGCCACACAGAGGCCACCTAGAGCAAGTAATGCTGCGATTCTCATGCTTAATTAAAGAAAAACAGGTGACAAGGATTGTGTTTTTTTTTGCTCACCTTTTTCTTTATCAAGCAACCATGTCTGACGCGAACTACACCCATTTACACATGAATCTACGCCACACGGCGCTTTCAAACCGCTGGGAGGTGGCGCAACTGGCTGGGGACGACATTGAAGGCCCGGACGAGACTTCAATGGGCGAAAACGGGCCAGAAACGCGTCCGGTATGGGCCGATTTGCAAATGGAGCGTTTCCAACGTCCAACAGAAGCAGCAAAAGACGCAACTCTTTTGAAAAGACCACCTCTGGGACTGGGAGCTGAGGAGAAACATGACCCGGGAATGGTGGCGCGAACAGCGTTTGAAGCATTCGCGTCGACCCGCTGAGCAGTGGGTCACGTGACTTTGTATGGTTTGGTCACGTGATATATTCAGGCTGAGTTGAATTTGAACCATTGATTTTTTTTTCAACACTGCTGCGCTGCATGCCGTGTTCTACAGTGTCAATGTTAAGAAGTACAGCTAAGTTCGCAATTGGTGTTTCCAGAAGTTCAAACAGAGCCACAACTGGTGTTTCCAGAGTTAGGTTCCAGTCCAGCACCCCACGCGGTGGAGGGAGTGCGTATGATTACACGTCAAATAAGCAAAACCAACAGCCTTCTAAGGAAGACATGGCGGTGTATCAAAGAGCACAAAGGCTACAGGGTGTTGTTCTTGGTGTTCTTGCAATTTCCACCCTTTTTATCTCTTACGAGGCCTACGTAAACCGTCGCTGGATAATGGAAAAGATCTACGGAGACAACTTCGATGCGGAATCGTTTGATCAAATGTACGACCGTATCACCAGTAAGAGGAAGAACAAGTTCGACAGTATTCTGGCCAATGCACAGGAGGTCACAAACAAGAACGACTCCTCTGTTCCAGGTGTGTACATGTGTGGGAACAACAAGTACGGCCTCGTCGATGAGTCCAACCCGGAATACGACTCGGTGCCGCTATTCAAACGTGTCGATGCATTTGACAACTTTGTTGTTCGCGACATTGATCTGGGTGCAAAGTCAGCTGCCCTCATCAACGAGAAGGGTGATCTCTATCAATGGGGTAAAGGTTTCGGCGGTGATTCCACAAAACCCACCTTACGCGGATTCAATTTGATCAAGGTCCAAATTTCAAACGGCATGGTTTACTGTCTCAACAAGAAGGGTGAGGTTTACTACATTCCAGAAAGCAAGCTGGTTCAAGACAAAAAGTTGGGCTCTACCAAGTCAGCGCTTTTTGTTTCCTCTCGTGTTCCGTATTTCAAGTTAGAAACGTCTGGTCCAATCAAGGATATTTCATGCGGTGTTGAACACATGATGTTACTAGACCGCAAGGGCCAAGTTTCCACTATGGCTACTGGTTTACCAGAAACTTTGTTGGACAAGTCTCACGGCCAATTTGGCCTGCCTGAGTTTTCCCAGTTTGATAGACCTCCTAAGCCTAACACCATCATGCCGGTGGTTCTTCTCAATAAATATAAAACTGAAGATGGACATGTTGCGTCTAGAGAGATTATTCAAATCGGCACAGGTCGCTACGAATGTGTGTGCAGAGATTCCCTTGGGTCCGTTTGGGCGTGGGGGTGGAACAAGTACGGAACTGTTGGCAAACCGTTGAGTTTTGACACTGAATTTGTGTCCTATCCTGTACAAGTTGATGGCATCAACGCGCATGTCAAACGTGGAGAGTTGGGAAAGTGTGTCGATTTGAAAGTTGGCGGAGACACTGTGTTTGCCACGGTCTCAGTTAGCAATATCTACAAGCTCTTTGAACAGCAAATGAAGCAGGGTAAGGCGTCGCAGGTTGCAGACTTGGACGTGGACGAGAACGTGAAATACCTCACTTGGGGTCATGGGCTCAAAGGTTCCTTGGGTCTTGGCTCGCAGGTGTTTATGCACTTTTCTCCAGACCCTCGCGAGGTGAAGCCATTGAACATGATGGAGTATAACGAGACGAAGGGCAAGATGGACCGGGTTGGGGTCGATCATGTTAGCTTGGGTTACCGCCATGGCGTTGTGGTGATGCGCAATGGTGACGTGCTTACATGGGGAGATGGGACAAGCGGGCAGTTGGGTAACGGTAAGAAGAACAGGGTTGGTGTTGCGCACTCAGTTCCAAAGTTGTTGGAGCCTGCAACAGAGTCGACGACTAAGTCGAAGACCGACTCGAGAAACAACCGGTTACAGCTTGCACAGTGCGGCGGTCTCCAGCAAGATGTCTATGCCGGGTGGGACACTACGGCTGTGGTGTACAAGCGGATTTGAGGCCATTGAAAGAGTGTGCAAAGGAATTAGCGGTGCAAGAAAGGGTATTTTAACGTGTGAAACGGTTCTAGTGTACGAAGCGACATGTGACGTGCCGATCTAGTCCCTGTTTTCAAGGAAATGTTTCTACAATCAGATTCAGTCCTTGCTCTCAGCTCTCATAAAGCTATAGGCGCTGTGTCAAGCAAATCAAGTATGTCTACCTCAGATCCAGTCCTGTTTCCAGCTTTTGAAGCCTACAAATCCAGCCCCCCTTCCCAGATCTTGAAATATGTCTATGGCCACCTTTTAATACTTGCAAACCGTCTGCGACGGGTTTTCTCAAGCAGATCTTATTCATCTTCACACCCATTCAAAGTCTCAGCTGAAAAAAAATCACACTCTTTTCTCTTCATTTCATCAACACCCTCTCTCCCAGCCCCCTCTACCCATCCAATGACAGTGAAGCAGTTACGTATGATCATCATGGGTGCTCCAGGGTCTGGTAAGGGCACTGTTACTGCCCGCTTGCTCGAAAAGTTCCCTCAAATTCACCCGCTATCCACTGGTGACGTCCTCAGACGTGAGATCGCGCAGAAAACCACGCTTGGTCTTCAGGCTGAGACCGCCATTCGTGCGGGGCGTCTTGTGGACGACACCACGATGGCCTCACTTGTCAAACGCGAGCTCGAGAACAATCGTTGGCTTTCCTCCTCCTCGTTCTTGCTCGATGGCTTTCCGCGCACCATTGGACAGGCCCGCGCACTCACCCGTGTGCTCGAGGACCACCCTATCAACTGTGTGGTCGAGCTCGACGTCCCTCGCGAGGTCATTGTTGACCGTATCTGTTCACGCTGGATCCATCCTGCTAGCGGCCGCGTCTACAATCTGCACTACAACCCGCCAAAGACCCCGTTCAAGGACGACGTCACTGGCGAGGCCCTCGTCCAACGTCCTGACGACACGCCTGCCACTGTCGCCGTTCGTTTAGACCAATACTATCGCGAACTCGACGCTATCAAAGAGTATTACAGAAAGCTACCTGACGTTTTCCACACCATCTCCGGCTCCACCAGCGACATAGTCGCGCCTAAGCTTCAGAACCTCGTTCATTCGCTCGTGCACGAACGTTGAGTCTCCTCCACACCGTCCTGTATAAAAAGTAGCAGCGGCTGTTCCTTCGAACAGCTTCGGAGCGGGCCCCTGCCTCGTCGTCTGCGCCGTGGCTTCCCCTCCCCCACCGCGATCGCAGCCACGGCCGCCGCGGCGTCGACGACCCACGCCCACGCCCCGCGCTCTATCTAACGAAAATCGCCTGCTACACCTGCCGCGCTTCTTTCCATTGTTTCCTTCTCCCATGGCCGTGTTCAAGCCTAAGGCCTGTCTGGTGTGTCGCCAGCGAAAGATCAAATGTGATGCACACGAACGTCCGGGTCAACGCTGTTCCAACTGTGTGGCCACGAACGTCCCCCAATGCTTCATCCCAGTACCGAAGAAGCGAGCGTCCAAGAAGCTCCAGCAGATCCTGCGGGACCATCCTGAGTTGACACGCAGTGACACCCAGAACGTCTCCACCTCGCCCACTGGTTCGTTGGCTCCGAACGCCGTCAATTCCACAGCTGCTACTGACGGTGAAGCTGACGTCATCAAACTGGATCCACATGCCATGCTAAAGAGCAAACTAGGAGTTCTAAGTCGAATCGAGGACCATTCAGGCTTCATCTCGATCCCAGTCACTACCCAGCTTCTTACAGATTACATTAGAGCAAACCCCAGCGAGTTTCCCAATTATCTCAAAATTGATGCTCTAGATCTGGACTATCTCACGGCTTTGGGGTGTTTCCAGCTCCCGCCAGCAGAGAAATGTCGCGCATACATCGACGTGTACTTCGAGCTGGTCAACGTCCAGTTTCCAGTCGTGGATGAGGCCTCGTTCCGCCACGACTATGCCAACTTTGCCAATGGAGAGATCCCGTCCTTGGTCCTACTTCAATCAATTATCTACGCCGGTGAATTCTACTACACAGAACCAGACTGGACCTGCGAGCAACGCCACAACCAAATGCTTCGTTCAAAGACTCATTTCCGCAAAGCACATGCTTTGTTAGACCTCAATGCCGAGGTGGACACCTTGTGCCAGATCCAATCTCAAATGATCCTCAATAGATACTGGTACAACGTCAAAGATTTCAAGTCAAACGCCTTTTCGTACGTCAGTGCCAGCGTTTTCAAAGCCTACTCGCTAGGAATGCACAAGGACCAGCAAAAGAACACGACCCTGAGCGAAAATGAACGCAAGCTCTATAAACGTATCTGGTGGGCCCTCTACGTAAAGGATTGTTTCATTTCAAATATCACAGGTAGACCCTACGCCGTAAGCGAAGAAGCAATTACAGTGCCACTTTTGGAACCCGCAGACATGGTGAACGAGGCAGATGGAATCTGCGATCTCAATGGACTCTTCTTTGTTCATCGTGTCAAACTTTCACAGGGCTTCAGACTCATCACACGCAACATCAACAAGATAGAAAACAAAACATTTCTCGCCGGTGAAACGCTGCAGTCTACATTGGCCGAATGCGATCGTTTTCTCCTTGCGTGGGTCAAAAACCTGCCTCCAGAGCTTATTTTTCACACCCAAGGCGAACAGAACTCGATACTTAACGCCATGCTTGCTATGGAGTACTACACCCTTCTCACAATGGTTCACAAAGTGCATCTATTCCAGATTCAGCCAAATAACGACATCAAAATGTCAGCACCCTACTCGTCCTGGGCCATCGCCTTCAAGTCCTGCCATATGGTGGCTATCGTCGGTAAGTACTTTGAGTCATCTGCCCACATCTACCTCAACCCCGGTATCATCTCCGCCTTTTTGCTTTTTGCAGGGACCATGTTGATGTACCAGATGTACAACAACGACAAACGCATTGTGGCCTTGGCCGCACAGGACATCAACACCTGTATCGAAGTGCTCGAAAGCATCAAAGTGGGTTGGCCATTTGCATCCATCTTCCACTTCTTCCTCAAATCCTTCTTCCAAGACGAGAACAAGCGTGAGGCCATCATCAAAAGAATGCTAAAGTATGGCTCCAAGAGCCAACTCACGTCGTCCAAAAACATCAACTCAGCACAAACTATGCAGATCCTTGACGACATCAGAATCCTACCTCGCATAACCTCAATCGACGACAACTCCAGTCTCAAAAACAGCTACGTGCAACATCTTTTCAGGTCACATTCAAGCGCAACCTCTAGCTCACAAAAATGGACGTCTCCATTGCCGAAAATCAACCTTCATGGTCCACAGCCGGACCAAATCACAAAGAGCTTGGGATTGAATCTAAGCTCGAGCCAAGAATCAAGTACGTCTGATAATCATCACCAGTTGAGACAACCTCCTCCTCCTCCTCCACCTACATCGTTCAACCAGGAAAACTCTCCTAATTCACTTCCTGTTTCAGCAATGGGAGATCAACAGCAGGTTCAACCAATTCAATATTTTCAACAACACACTCCGCAGCATCAAGGTCACATTCAACCCGCGCCATTTGCAGTCACTTCACCTGCACATCAGTCGAATTTGCCTTACTCTCCAACAAGCATGCAAAAGTCCAACTCTTTGCCATTTTCATACCTTCACAATCAATTCCAACCGCTTTTACCACTTCAGCCGCCGCCTTTGCCACCGCAACCGGTTATGTTGCATCAACAAATACAAAATGGGCCCCTTGCTGCACCTAATTTCAATGTTCCACCCGCCAAACCCATCATTTATCAACCCGTTCGACCCGCCAAACCCATCATTTATCAACCCGTTCCACAGACGCTTTCTTCATTTGATGATTTGCTGCCAAATGATCCATTACCGAATCTTGAATCCACCGACTGGAACCCGCAGTTATCACAGACTCCACCTGTTTCATTGGGTGCTCCACATCCAAGTAGTTCTGATTCACACGGTGTTGACGACTACGGAGATGAATTCTTGTTGTTTTCAAGATTAGGTGGTGGGAACACTTATGAAGATCAGAATATGGGGTTTCCTCTGCAGCCATAGTGGAGCTGTTTTGAGGTGAGTTGCTTTTGACAACAGTGGGCTGTGCTAGATACTTTATACATAGAATAATCCCAAATATAATATTCGAACAGTTGAACATTTGTAAAATTACACAAACTACACAAAGGTAGCATATGAACAGAATACAATTACTGTTTCGGAACTATTTCTTTTCGCTCTTATATACTTTATACACAAAGCTAGCATATAAACAGTAAAACATGGGATTTTGATTTTGCTCTGCGACTGCCATGGAGTTTCCGAACCGTTTCTTTACAAACTCTCAGAGCTAACATAAAAATCATAATGAAAGTTTCTGCATTACTTCTTTTTAGACTTTATAAAACACCAACTAACACATGCTGGGACTCGCTCCAATTCAACCCTAATCAAGGTTCCAGTTTCTTTCAGAACTATTGCTTTGGAAAATGTTTATTTTAACCGATATAAACTGTACATGAAGCTTCCAATTCTTTTCTGGACGCTATACACTTTACAAATCTACTCAAAGGTCACATACCCGAGACGATCGTAGATACCTCTGTTTCTCACAAGCCCGTCAAGCACTTTATAGTTTTCGCTGAGTTTCTTACTAATTTCCAATCTTTGCTTGTGCAAAGCCTTGGATTCCTCACCGTTCTTTGCTTCGATCCATGCGACAGTCTTGCTCACAAACTCGTCAAACAGTTCCTTTCTCTCCTTCTCCACTGCTGCCTTCTTACTTTCATCCACTTCCTTTGGCCCGTTGTCCTTTTCATTTGGCTCGAGATACTCCCATTCGTAGTTGTCCAGACCATCCATTTCTTTCAGGATCTGGTCCTTGGAAATCCATTTCTCCATATCTTCAACCGACTTTGTGAAGTTAATTTTCGAAGCCACAACTGGATCGAGCCATTTCTTCACAATGGCCCAGATACCAGGGAAAATCCATGGAGCCTTGTGGATCAATAGCACGCCTAGAGACTCTGGATAATGGGCCTCAAACGCGCCCACAATGTACTTGACCGGATCGTAGTCCATGTTAGCCATGGTGAAGCCGGTGAGATCGAAGATCAACACACACTGGTCAACAGGTTCTGTGAGTAGCAATCTTGCATACTCGATCAGAAGCAGCGTGAAATGCTCCACTTCCTTGGAAGTTTGTTCGGAACTCAAGTGGAAACGTGGTCTCACAATCACAATTGGTCTGCCTAGCTTGTCCCTCCCGCGAATGATACATTTACCCTTCTTGAATTGAATGAGAACACCATCTTCCTTATTTTTCAAACAGCCCAGTTCTCCGCTTCTCAAAAGCACGTCCACCTTCGACTGGTTCATTCTCCACTCAAGTGTGTTCGCAATCATCAGAAGCGAGTTGTCCACGTCCCATTTTCTTGCTCTGATGAACCTCAACAGCAAATTATCTGGAGAATCGTGTCTTAAAGCGTTCCAAAACCCATCAATGATCTTTGTAGAATCCAAATTCTTCAACGCCGCGTGCACCTTCACGTCTGTAGAGTGTTTCACGTTTGGATCATACGCGCTTTGATTTGACAACGTCCTTTTAAGGTCTTGGTTATGGTGGTCTTCGTTCTCCTTCTCTTTCTTTCCGCCTTTCTTCAATTTTCCCAGCAAACCACCCTTCTTCTTCTTCTCTACCGTGGCAGTAGAAGCTTGTGAAGCCTGAGAGCTACCTCTGGCTCTCAGTTGCACTGGAGGCGCGTTCACTTGAACCCCGGAATAGTGCAGAATGTACATCCACACCTCTTTGAGAACGCGTTCTTGATCTGCGTTCAATGTTTCTGTTCTCCCAGGCATCACTTTCGTTTCTCCCGTCATTTTGCTAGCAGCGTAAAGAAAAAAGACGCCTTCAGCTTCTACAGAAAATGGTGTAGTGAAAAATCAACAATTAAACAAAGAAATGCTCATGTGCTCATGTGCTCATGATGAGTTTAGGAGAAAAAGTGATTGCACAAAACAGCTTGAGAATGTTACTAGGGATGTTTTTTTGGTGCCAGTAAACCTTAAAGCTTTTGAGTATGAGATATTAATGTTGTGTGCTATAGCTGGCAGCTGAACTGGTTTTTATGGAATGAAACAGATGAATAGAAGCCAAAAGTAACAATTTACCACTCAATTCTGGAAACTCAAAGCTATTAGATCATGCCGGTAACGTACTTATATAATTTAAACAAGTGTTTTTAGAGTACTAAGTTTTTATTCTTCAAATAGAGTAATTAATTACATGGTATATTGAAGCTTTCTAAGTTTTTTTTGTTCTAGTGGTGAAGCAGTTTGCATCATTGATGATCAATCTTCAAAATGGAGACAATTTGTTACTATTTGTATTTTGCATGCATGTTAAACTCAAAGCATGATGTTCAAGTGAGTTTTTGAAAATCTTTCCAGAAACAACCAAAATCATGGTGTCGAATGACAGTTTTGTCATTCTAGCGGTATCTAGAAAACGGCTGACAATTATTGCTATAATAACAAGAGTTGTCAAATTTAAAGATATTGTATCTAATTGATAGAGAGTGATATATCATATTTCACCAAAAAAACCTGCAGTTTTGTCCATAAAGAAAAAGCCGCAATCCTGTAGCCATTTTAACAACACCTATCCTTTTTTCTGCTTTGAATTAAGTAAGCAAATTAACATTTCTCTATTATCGCTACGTACTTTTCTTTTATCTCCATCTATACAATTACTAAACAAAGTGATTTCATACTTACTTTTATTTGTGCTAAAGAAGACAAAAACCATCACAGACACTTACTAATGTGAACCGCGTCATTTCCACTGCGTTTAGATCCTGCCACCTGTGAGAAATTTCACTTTTGCGTTCGCACTGATTGCGTAAAATTTTACTGGGCGCTAATCGGAGTTCCTAGGGACCCTCATAAATTTACTTCGCGTCTTTTACAAGTCCCGTACTAAAAAAATATCTTCACCACGCACAAAATTTTGTCCCCCAGTAAAAAAAGCTACCAGTGCGATTTCAGTCACAAGACTAAATAAAAATGCTCATGTGCTCATGTGTTCATGTACTTATGCCGCTGATTCTCTCTGCAGCAGCCTGCAGAGCCCTGAAAACAACCTGGTGACGTAGAGAAGATCCATAAGGCTCCAAAGGTGCAGAAAGAAGCGCGCCCAAAAACGCATCGCCGGCCCCAGTAACGTTTTCAAGGGGACCCGACAATTGGTGAGCGTCGTAGTGTTCGATTGTAATTCCCAGACCGTGGCGGCCGGCACTGGCAGAAGTGACCAGCGACCAGGCTGCATCAGAAGTGGCAGCCGAGGCAGATGCAATATCCGAGTTGATTTCGATAACGGTTACACCGTTAGCACCGTCCTTTATAGCTAAGCAGGGAAAGAAAGGAAGGAGCTGAAAGGCCTGTTGAAAGACGCCAGCGGCAAGGTAGCGATGGACTAGCGGCTCACGGTGCGCCAGCTGATCAAGCTTATCGCGTAAAGAGGCAGCAGCAATTGCGTCGAGCACGTTGAACCAGCCGTCGAGGTCGTCAAACTTGCCATTAAGGCTGAAGGCCGAAACCATCGCTTCAAGCTCGCGTAGCGTCGGCGTAGCAAGCCTGAACGGCGAGGCAGGAAACACTGGCAATTTGTGGACCTTTGCCAGCTTCGTACACTTCACCACAGATGTTGGTTCGTACACTAGACTCGTCTCAGTGGTGCTAGCGTAGCGGACTAAGTCGCCCATTAGCTCGACGCTAATGTTGGCATCCAGCACAATGTCGTGTGCACATGTCTGTTCCAATACCGGTAGCACCTCTGCCATAGTCAGAGTCTCGATAATGGCCATATCAGCACACGCCACAACCAACTCTCCGTCGCCGTTGTGGACAGAAACGTATTTTGCCGTACGAGCGTCGTCCGCAGCCACAAGTCCGTTGTGTGGCATATCCAGGTCCTCCATGGTCTGTCTAATAAGCTGCCCCCCTGAGTCTTGCTTGTTGATCTTGGAAACGAAAACCACTGCACGCTCTGTGTTCGCTTGTGTGGCTTTGGCTACGTTGAAACCCACGCCTCCAACACTTTCGTTCACGCACCCAGGGTTTGAGTCCTCCAAAAACGGGGTCTGGGCATCAGTCTTGCATAGTACGTCAACTGCAACTGAACCAACTACGGCCACAGGACTTGAATCCATTTTAGTCGTTGACTCTGCAACCTTTTTTGGCTCCACCACCACTGCTGCAGGTTGTAACAACTCGCGACCACCCTTGAGAACACTCACATGTCTTGCAACCTCACATCCCATGCGTGCGTTGTTCTTCACAAACTCGACATTGCATCGTACACTCTCACCCTTGGTGACCGAGTTGATTCTGCCAAGTAAGAACGGTGTCAAAGCCTTACCTCGCACATTCTGTCTCTCAGCCTCTACGAGACTCTCCTCAATCACTTTAGTAATAACTTCTGGGTTCAATGCAACTTCTTGCGGCGCTGGAACACAGAATACTTGACCTGCTGGTAAATCCATTTGGTACTTACTAGTGTACAGTAATTGGGCCGCCATTTCAGGGTTTTCAAAGACATACGGACTAGAGATGCCTGAGTCTCTAATGTAAAACCCTGGAACATTAACTCCTAGGGTTTTGCCTTGCTGAATCAACGTCAATGCTTCATGTTTCGACTTGGTCTTCCCCAACTTGATCATGTTTTCAAACATTAAATCGTCAACATAGGTTGCAACCATCACACCTTTTGTCTCCAAATACTCCAATGTTCTACCCACGTCTAGAATGCTCTTGGGACCAGAACAAACCACACCCACGGGAGTATGCGATAATTCCTCCAAATCTGCAGAAACATCCATCAAATCAAACGGTCTTGAAACACCACCTAAACCACCAGTTGCAAAGACATCAATTCCAACTCTGTGGCACAAATCCATTGTCGTAGCAATCGTCGTCCCTCCGGTGATCTTGCGAGCAAGGACCGTAGAAATGTCTCTTCTCGAAATCTTCATCTTGGGACTGCTAGGATCACCCATTTGCTCCAAATCTTTGGAATCACAACCAACAACCGCCTCTCCATTCAAGTAGCCCATTGTAGCCGGCACACAGCCGCGGGATCTGATGATATTTTCAACATTTTGTGCCATTTCAATGTTCGCTGGATATGGTAACCCATGGGTTATAATGGTGGATTCCAACGCCACAATCGGCTTGTTCGTTTCAATAGCATGTCTTACTTCTGGATTCAACCGGATGCACGAAGACACCCTTCTAGAGCATTGGCGAATAGACAACATTGATGGAATAATGGAAATTCGCTCTCTAGAAAGAAACTTTTACCAGTGCTTAGCATTTTCTACAAAGCATTATGCAAATTATACAGGCAGCTATTGAGTTTTTTTCGTCTCCCTCTTTGCACCAAGTTCTTCGGCCTTGTTCGGTGTCTTTTTTGGCGTTTTAAAGTAGCTCCAAATGAATTCTATCGTTACTTTAGCAACGTCCACAAAGATCACCATGAATATCAGTCCCAAGGCTGAAACGATGAGAAGAGAGTTTTCAACAATAAACTGCTTGTCAATAATAACACCTGTATCAATTCCAAAGACAACCAAGCGTGGAAGATCGTTTTCGCGGAGATCTTGATCATTAATATCGAATCTATTCTTTCCCTGAAATTGAGTGATCTTCTTCTTAAAACTCAACCAGGTGTCATCCTCTTCTTCACTTTCTACATGTCTTTCCTGTTCAGCGTTCCTCTCAAACCCAAACCATCTCGAACGATCGAAAACAGTGATGTCGGGCCAAATCCAACGCTTGGAAACCTTGGATCTATCTTTTAAACCAGGCAATAATCTTCTTGGATCTTCCGGCAATTCGTCAAAACCGACAAAAAAATCCTTCTTAAGATCACCCTCCTCGAATTCCTCAGGCGTGGTGGATGTCAGCATCACAAATATGTCTGGAGTCGGTAGTTTCTTCACTACTTTGTAGATCAACTCATCAATTTGTTTCAATTGTTCCATTCGTTCCTCAGAACCTGGCTTGGCATATAAAATGTCATCAGGAATCTTAATATCCAACAACCGTGACTTGGTATCTTCATATTTAGCAGCAGCTGGTTCTTCCATTGAACTGATTTCAATTTTACTGATGTCACAATGGGTTCTTAGGGACTTTTCTAATAACTTTACATCAAAGCTTTCTGGCTCTACCACACGTGCAATTGAAACAAGTGTGCTAGCTTTACTCATTATCATTCTACTTGAAGCCCATGATTTCCATTCTTGGAAATCCTCCAATTCTAGACCTGGAACTTGCACAATAATATAAGCCTCGGATAAGCATTGTTTCAAAATTTGTCTGGTTTGATATATCACCTCATCTGCTCTTTTTGGTGTTTGAATTGGTGAAGTCATGTTCTGCATTTTCATATCAACTTCATAAAACGGGTTCTTTTCAACGTATTTGTGATGGGAAAAAATCATGGGAATGCTGAAATCAGCTAGAACACAGCTTGTCAGCAAAAATGCCACTGTGTACACCGTTCTCATCTTCGTGGACAATTTATAAAAAGAAAGACGTGTATTTGAAGGCTTCCTTCTTAAAATATTCCATTACGTAATGATCTAAAAAATACAACAAGGACCCAGTTGTAAAATGATTCAAAGTAAAATAACTGGACAATCAGTGAAGATATAAAGCTTGTAATTGGACCAAACAGATCTCCTGTTTGATTGCTACAGAAAAATGCTACAAAAATCTTAAAGTGAATTTTCCTTGGTTTTCACTCTTTTGAAAGTTTCAACAATAATGATTTATCTTTGTTCAATTTCAGACTTATTACATAATAATGTAAACAAAGTGCTTGAAAAGGTAAACAAAGCACAAAACGTTGATTCAAAGCAGTATCAAACACCCTAAACGGTTACTTGAGAAAATACACAAATTATTAATGGACTAAACAATAACCTTGGCTTCTTCGGTAGCATAAACTTCAAAGAACTTGTCAAATAAGTTGATGAGTAGTTCGATGTCCAAAGAACCACCTGTTTCTCTAATAGAGTGCATGGATAATTGAGGGTTACCCAAATCTAAAGTTCTCAAACCCATCTTAGCAGAAATCATTGGACCGATAGTTGAACCACATGGTGAATCGTTTCTAGCAACAAATAATTGCATTGGTGTCTCACACATGGAACCAATTCTCTTCATCAGAACAATACCAGCGGAGTTGGTGACGTATCTTTGATTTGCATTAACCTTGATAACAGGGCCTTGGTTCAATTGTGGTCTGTTAAGGGCCTCATAGTGCTCTGGGTAGTTTGGATGAACACCATGGGCCATATCTGAAGAAATCATGAACGATTTAGCCATGGCTTGTTGGAAATATGATGCTGGTAATGGTTGACCTTGGAGATCCACATCTGGAGTCAAAGTCAAGGCAGTGATTCTCCCGACAACGTCGTGAAGGAATGATGAATCCGCACCTTGAGCTGAAAGGGACCCAATTTCTTCATGATCAAACAAGGAAATCAATTGGATACCTTCTTGTCCCGATAAATCCTTAGTAGCCCTGATGATACCCTCAGTAGAACAATAACAAGTGACCTGATTGTCGAGTCTTGGAGAGAAAATGAATTCTTCGTTGAGACCACCTAGGACTGAGGATTGAGTATCATAAAGAACCAATTCAAAGTCTTCAATTTGACTCACTTCAACTTCCAAGTCCTTAGCAATCAAGTCCAGCAATTGTCTATCATGTCTCGCAACAATGTCCTTAACAGATTGGAACTGCTCTGGAGTTAAATCTTCACCCTTACAGCAGCCGGAGTTTGATTCGTTCTTTTCTTCCCCACCTTCCAAACCGGCAATAGGCTTGAACTGGGTTTCCTTGTTGAACTCGAACTTGTTGTATCTATCAGTGGTTAAATGGATAGCCAAAGTTGGAATTCTCAAAAGTGGTTTGTCGATCTTGACCAGCTTGGAAACAAGCTTACCATCCTGATTAACAAAAACTCTACCTGCAACACTCAAATCTCTATCAAACCAAGTGTGCCAGATACCACCACCATATGTTTCAACCCCAATTTGAACATAACCTTCCTTTTTAGATTTGGAAATTGGTTTGATTCTCAAAACTGGTGAGTCCGTATGACCCCCAACCATTGCAAATGGGTTTCCTGGAGCGTACTTAGCCCCCACTGCAAACGCAATCAAAGAAGAGGCATTTCTCGTAACATAATATTTACCACCTTTTTGAATCTTACCGGACCATTGGTTACGTTCAGACAGCTCCACAAAGCCCGCAGCCTTCAAAGAAACCTTGACATTGGAAATAACATGATAAGGTGTTGGGGATGCATTGACAAAGCTCAAAAAGCCTCTAGCAGACTTCAATGATTCAGTAGACATTTCTTCAAGAAAGAAATAGTTGTGATAAAGATTGCCGTTTGAGGAAGTGGCCATTCGCTCATGAAGTTAGAAATATACAGTAGTTTTAAGCTAGAAGGTCTTACCAGACTTGTGGTCCCAATATTCACGGCGTTTTTCCTTGGAAACCGCAACAGCTGAGGCATTTTTAAAGTTGATCACCTGTGGCTTCTTGGCCTGCGAGGTGATTTGCGGTGCGTAGTTTTCATCTTCGGACTCTTCGTCGTCTTGAATCCCTAGAAGCTCCTTTTCAGATTGCTTTGTAGTGCGGGAAGATTTCTGGGACTCTTCGTATCTATGCAAAATGTCACCAACTTCCTTCTTTTCTATGGCTTTTTGATGTTGATGTTCTTCATCTGATAGCGAGATGTACGAGTCTGAGAGATTGATGACTTCGGTGTCGATGCCGGCCTTTTCAGTGGGCAGCAAAGGTAAGCCATATGCATTAGTTTCAATAATGTCATCATCATTATCTTTCTCCTTTTTGGAACTCTTCTTGTTCTTCTTTTCCTTTTTCTCTTTCTTGTCCTTCTTGTCCTTCTTGGACTTCTTTTTAGGTGGCTTATCCGCGTCATCGTCTGCCACAACTTCGGTCATCGCAAGATTGTCAACTTGAGATCTGGCATCCCCAAAACTTCTTCTTCTACCCTTCCATTTAATGATCCCACCAAGAATACTTTGACCCAGTCTATCTTTGAAAGAGGCTGATTGTAAAGTGTAACACTGGTTGACTAAGAGTTCGAACGCTCCACCAAAGGCTCTCTTGATATCTCTTAGATTATAGGTACCTCTAGTGATATTATTCAATGGGTCGTGAGGATCTTGAATCGACAATGCAAACATATTTCTATTAATTAATGAGGAGTTTGATGATTTTGCAACGTATATTGGTTGAGGAGGAGTGCCATCTGTTGGCTTAGTAAAGGCCAATGCAACATTGTCGTAGCCAAAGTTATACCCGTACAATTCCAAGAACTCAATGAGTAAAACACCCAGATTTTCTAATGGATCAATGGTGTGAGTTGAAAGTCTTGGATGAAGCTTTAAAAATGCATAAACCAAACAAATAATGGCAAAGCCACCCAAGCCACCAGTATGGACTTCATTCAATCTTCTGGATGCAAGGAATTGTTTAATGATAAGCACCAACTCACGTAAGCCGGGTGTTGTTTTGATCCAATCAATGATGAGCTTGGCTGCCGTGAGACCATTGGTGCGCTCAAAGGAAACGTCAATGTGAATCTTCGTTTTGGGATCAACAAACTTGATGATTGGGACTTTAGCCTTGGCGATAGGAACAACTTCAATACCTAACCCATTTGATCTGATGTATGAAGTGAGCTTGTATAGAGCATTTTTGGTGTCATATTTAGGCGAGCCCCTCTTGGTCACAACCACACAATCGATATCAGAGCCTGGCAAGTACAAGTCAGTTGCGTAGGAACCAAAACACAGAAGATCAGCATCTGGCCACATTTTCGTGATATGAGATCTGAGGTTGCTGATCAGTTTATTTCTGGCTCTGATTTCGTCTGCAGATGGTGATATGTATTTGATGAAGTCGGTGATTTCAGAAGTAAGCCAGTCAGCCATTGATTTTTGTTTAGTATGGTCGTTATTTCGTATCCATGGGAAATTCGGATTAATTTGTCCCACTGGATGTGCTTCTAAAGCTGGAAGATAGGCACCTGTTCCATCATCATTTGAAAGATATCCAGAGTCAACTGCATCGTAGCCACTTGGGCTTGGATCGTAGTCCGCCATGTCATCACCGTCCTTTTCAGTATCGCTCATGTCAAAAGCAATGTAATCTTGATTAACGTCCAGGGTTGGTTCAGCTTCTGTCTTACGTTTTTTGTGTGGAGGCTGGTCTTCCTCTTCGCTATCTGAGAGATCGTCTAGATGGATGACTTCTTCATCGTCAGAGTCCGAGTTTTCAATCACAATAGGATCTGCTTCAGATTGTCCTAGAGCCGTTAAAGCTGCAGATTTTTCGTCTGCCAAAATTTCATCCTCATCTGACGTCTCACTAGCATCGGAAACCATGAAAACCTCGTCGTCATCGTCATCATCCAGGACGCCAGACGTGTTTTCCAAGTTTTCAAACACGTTGACTTGTTTCACACTTTTGACCTGTTTGCTCTTCATTTTTTCTCGTTTTTTGTTCCCCTTAGCGCTTGTCGGCTTTTCTCTATTAAATGATCCACCTCGCGGTTTCGGATTCGTCTCTTTCTTGGCTTTTTTACGCTGTGTCTTCACCATTCTGCTAGCAAAAAGTTGTACATATTTTTTTTTTCCTACAGAGAGCATCTGGCTCATGATAGAGGGAAAACAAAGGCTGTATTTTCAAGCATTGGGAGACGCTTTTTTGCAAAATAAAGCAATTCATCGTTACCAAAGCGTGTCATAGACCCCCTAGCCGGTTTATCAGGACAAAAAACCTTGAAATGGACACACAATGGTCTTTTTCACAATTTTGAAATCTAAATTTCTTTCTAAAACACCCAAAATTGCGGTAATGGGTTTCAAACTTCCCAGAACCACTTCTAGCACTCCTAAAAACACAATCCCTTTTTAAACGCCGCAAAATTCGCACGCTTTCATTATGCCTTACGTAAGCAAACCTCCCCCGACAGAGATTCAAAATTTCATATTGAAATTTCCAGTGGCGACTCTTTCTTTCTTCTCTTTAGCATTTAGAACGCGTTTAGATGGCCGACAGATACTCATTTTCGCTCACAACATTCTCGCCATCGGGGAAACTCAAGCAGATTGAACATGCTCTTGCAGCCGTGAATCAGGGGGTCACTGCAATCGGTATTAGGGCAGCTAACGGTGTTGTGTTGGCTACAGAGAAGAGAACCAAATCGCCACTCACAATGGACACAGGGTCCAAGATGGGACAAATAGGGCCCGACTGTGGGATGACGTATGCTGGTATGGGACCAGATTTCCGTGTTTTGGTGGACAAGGCGCGTAAGACAGCCCATTCCGATTATCTAAGAGTTTACAATGAACATCCTAGCGCCAAGGTTGTGGTTTCACAAGTTGCAGCACAGATGCAGGAGGCCACACAGTCCGCAGGGGTCAGGCCCTTTGGTGTTTCGCTGCTTGTGGCAGGCCACGATTGTCTTTACCAGGTTGACCCAAGTGGATCCTATTTCCCATGGAAGGCCACTGCCATTGGCAAGTCTTCTGCAGCTGCAAAGACGTTTTTGGAGAAGCGGTGGAATGCGGAACTCGACCTTGACGACGCGGTTCACATGGCACTTTTGGCTCTCAAAGAATGCTGCGAAGGTGAACTCACTGGGTCCAGTGTCGAGCTCTGTGTGGTGAGTGACCCAGATGATTCGCTTCTGGGATATCAGGGAGTTGAAGGCGCAGTTGGTCCACGCTTCAAAACCCTCTCAGTTGCTGATCTCAACGATAGAATCGCGGCTTTATAGTAGTTTAGGTGATGGATATAGTTGCTTACGTAACACATTTTTGAAACATTAGGTTGCTTACGTAACACTTCCTTTTTAATCTCTAGCTCCATGTTTTTCTTTGTCTAATGCTCAATCAAGGCGCTATGATGTCGCCAGATTCAGTGCTAGAGCAGACTATCGAGACTCTCTGCGTGTGGTCTTTTGATGGGGTGCCGGCTAGAAGCTTGTGGGCCGTTGTGAAGGAACAATGTGCGCCTAGAGACGCTGAAGCAGGAAGTATAGACGAATTTACGCGTCAGGTTGTTTCCCAATGGCTGCTGGATGATCCCAGAGTGGTGGTAGGCACTCAGCAAAGAAAGGGCACGACAGTGTTGTTTGTGCCAGCGTCTCAAAAGCATACGATGCAGCAAGCGTTGGACCAAGACCTGCTCATTAAGGTGGACGATGATACTCAATCGCTTTATCTCACGGGGGTGAAGGCAAAGGACAACATTCTAGGAAGAATGCCATACGAACTACTTCGTATCATTGCTAAGCATTGTTCTAGGGGGATAAACTCGCTGGATTTGATTAAGGAGTCTGGCCAAGACAAAAGATCACTCACCAACAGATTACAGGTGCTAGAAACGGGACAACTGATCACAAAAATGGGGGTGGTGGTGGGAAGACACACGACAAATCATATGTACCATTTCCGGTTCCTGAAGTCAAACACAGTGGTGGTGAACGAGGAAATCACCAACGACGACAGATACGACAGATATCTGATCATGCGAGAAATCATGACTATATTGAGCAGCACAAATACACCAGTGCGGTTGACCACAGACCTATTTGAGGAAATGAAAGTCAGCCAGCCAGGGCTCAAACTGAGAGCGTTCAATGGTATCTTGAGATTTCTAGTGTTCCATGGCTACGCAGAGTTGATCCAGGTGGAACACGGAGAAAAAAAGAGATTCTATCCCGCCGTGAGACATGTCAAGGATCTACCAGAATCAAACTCCAAATCTGAATTGTTTGCCAAGATCAAAGAGCAAGAAAGCCAACCTAACCAAGGCCAAGATATCAATTTGGGCGATGAAGAAGACGAAGATGATGCTCTACCTCAATATACTCGTTTTAAACCTCTTGGCAATCAAATCAAGTCGTACATCCAATCCCACGAGGAATGCATGATCTCAGACATTGAGTCTCACATCACATCAATTTACAAATGCAAACCAGTTGGTAATTTCATCGAAAACCTCACTTGTATCAACGAAAAATCTGCGCAAAGAGGATACATTATGGGGACCATGGTATACTCCGGTAAAGTGAAGATGTACAAACTCTGTACGTTTGAGCATTGGAAAAAATCAAACCCAGAATTGCTTTTCTCTGATGACCATGTCATTAAAGTCACCTCAACAGCAAATGAAAAACCATTGTTAGAATTAAATGCCGAATATTTGTTGAAAGACGGCCATGATAGACGCTTGCAAATATTCGAAGTGATCGACCAAGAGTCCACTGAAACGAAGACATTCCTAATGTGGAAATCCAAAATCAAACTTCCCTCCGCTTCAACTACTGATAAATCTTCTCTTTATCAAGGAACAACCAGTAACTCCATTGTAGAGGTCGAAATTTCTAAGAAGGGGGTAACCACCAAGATCAATAGAGAAACATATGCACAGCAAATGAAACAAATTAATGACTACGTCAACAGTTATAATAAACAACTTGAATCATTTGAAATCTCTCAAGCTCAGTCCGAAACAGAAATAGAATCAATTGTTGTCAAAGAAACGTCGCCAACTCCAGATGTCATCTTGAACCTTGACTCAAATACCTCACCAACTTCCACCCCCGCACCTGCAGCCCCCCTTGTTGACATTGGACCAAAGAAGAGACGTGAACTTTTACTGCAAGAAACAAATGCCAATAAATGTATCTGCATCAATGTTGAGTTTTGCCAAAAAATATCGCAAAAATTGGGTGTGGATTACTTAGTCGATCGTCGTACACTTATCAGAGATGCTGATTTTTTGGTTGAAGGAGGTCAAATCGAAACAGAAAGGATGGGTGATGATAAGAAAAAGTTTGTTGTCAAATCTGTTGTTAATCCACCCGATGAAGATGATTTATTTGAGTGCATTTCAGATCCTAATAAGCTTGGCCAAAAATCAAACAGAACATTCACTGACAAGATCAAGTTAGATGACATTGTCATTTTCAATGAGGCCAATTTAAAAAGAGGACTTAAGTTTGCCGACAAAGAGTCTAGGAATGAACATCGTAGGGAAATGAAACTCCGCAGTGGGCTCATTGGTGAAACAGGAAGAATTGTTCGTCGCCGGAGGAGAAAGAGAAAGGCCGAAGGAGAAGAAGGCGAAGACGATTATGAGGATGGTCAATCCAAAGGCGAGGACGATCTTTTTGCTCCAATTATGGGTAACAAGAAACGTAAGAAGTTTAAACCAACCAGCAACAAATCACAAGCTCGAGTTGTACGTGCATTTAAGAAAATTAGAACATCAGTCAAGATGAGTGAGGACCATATTCTAATTTTTATCAAAGCTATTATAATCACCCAAAGTTTGAACCAGGGGTGTAATATTGACTGGCCAAAGGTGTCTAGTGTTTTTGATGATGAATCTTACAGTACAGAAACTTTAAGAAGAATGTGGCCAAGATACAAAAAGTTATTGGGCGTTAAAAACATAACGCAAGCCAGAAAGAACTGGGAAACCGTTTTATTACGTGCAGTTGAGGACAAATTAGTTAAAGCTGATGATTTGTTGAATTATAAACTTCCAGATATGTTATCACTTTGGAAGATCAATGGTACTGAAATATTCATGAGTAAGAATCAAATGATCATTGCTAAATCTTATGAAGATAATTTCAAAGGTAAGCGCTTTGAGCACGTGAAAGAAGACACAGGAATTGATGTTTACAAAGAACCACCAAGTTTGATTGAAAAAGAACAAGCATGGGCAATGAGATCATTTGCCTATCCTATAAACACTGAAAACCAAAGTAACGAACATTTCAAGAAGCAAGCCCAGGAGCCATCTATGATTGAATTGGCTAAAATCAAACTCAAATCTCTCTTTGCCACACCAGTACATAAATTTGACAGTGGCTCAGCAAAGAGACTTTTTGAAAACATTCCTAAAGAAGTGTATTCGCAAGCATTGGCAGAATTAGAAGATGCCAAAGCCATTGCATTTTTAGGTGAGGAATCCAACATCAAATTCACGTTGACAGATAAGATGATGTCTATTCTCGAATGCAAACTTACGCCAGAGTTCATCAGTGAATCGCTTCGATTTGAAGAATTAGTTGATGGGGAAGTCGATACATCGCATAATGGGATTTTACTATCTACCAAATGCCCAGTTGGTGTCTATGGACCATTGTTCAATTATATTTCAAGGGATTCTATTAAGGTTACAAGAATTGACCAAAAACCACTTGAGTTGGATTCATACACTACCAAATCCAGAGACAGATCCCGGTTTGAATCTGATTTCTTGGTTTCGCACTTCACTGGAAAAAACACCAACACTATCAAGAACGTTAAACCAAGCAACAAAGGTTCGTGTTCTAGTCTTTGGATTGATCTAAAGAGTGATTTCAATGTTGATTTGTGGAAAAAGTGTGTGTGTGTTATCATTTGGGAAATTCTATTCCACCCAGGGACGAAAATTGGGCCGCTTTGTAGACGAGTTCAGCCATTGCTGGAGGCCTGCGAGGTTGGGGGAATTCTTGACTGGATGGTCAGAAGAGGTTGTGTCTCCAAGAAGGGCGATTGCTATGTTGCAGCTGTGGAATGGTACAATTTGTTCTAAGTATATGTTGTTTAGTGTATTGTTAGATAAGTATGTATTTGTATTAATATTGTTATTAGAAGATGTTGCGGTGCTGATAAGGACGACGTTTAGGTGGCAATCTTGGAATTGTAAAAGTTTTGTACGAACAGCATCTTGTTAGATAAGTACGTATTTGTATTGAAATTGTTACTGAAAAAGGACATAATCTATAGAAAAAACGCTGACTAGCAGCAATACCACACTCATTGGGTAGAATATAATACAATTGTGCTTTAAAGGACGTCGACCCCCTCGATATCTTTCCACCCCCATTGTTCTTGGAGCTTCCACGCCTTGAGTCTTTCCAGCATGACTTCATCCAGCCGCACTTTTTCGAGCTTGGCTCCGCACTCGGGACAACCTTTCTGGCCACTGTTTTTGTATGAGTTCAATGCCTCCTCGTCATAAACATGGACACAGTTACCATTTTTCACTGGTTTTTCAAACGTTTTTCTTGAAATCGGACACAATAAACTGATTTTACCACCTGAAATCATACCAATATCATCCTCGTCATCTTTCTCAACTGTGGAACCCTTCTCAGACACCCATTTGGACGGAATCGGGTCCAGAGGAAACACATGGACAAAGAGCTTTTCACGCAGAGTTTGAACAAGATCACTCACAGGAGCACTCTGTAAGGGAATACCATGCTGTGAATCTAGCAATTTGCTCGATTCCACATGTTCCAGCTCTTTCATTGCCAACTCCAAGTCTGCTTCTAAATTGTCGTCTGTGCTGAGCAAATACGGAATCACGTGATCAATGTTAGAATCGTTCACCTTGACGGCCCTATTTGAGCCCATGGGGTCCTTTTTTTCCACGTTTGCAGTGGCCGCCATAAGCACAAGCCGTTGACGGTCTGCTGAAGCAAGTTTTCCGAAGTAACTCACGATATCTGGCGTCAAAACCGCCTTCAGCATCGCTTCTTTCTCATTTTTTGACGGCTGAGAGCCGCTTTTTGCCCGCAACGCAAGCTGTGTTTCAAGCGCAGCTATGAGCGTCTCGGAAGCCGTTTGTAAGCTCTTTTGAACATTTGTAGACGCCATTTATAGTGAAAAGAGAAGCCTATTGAGGAAAGAAGAGAACGCGAAAAGAGTTTGCTTACGTGATCCACTCTTTGTTCTATACAGATGGAAGAACTCGACGAACTGGACGAACTAGTGGTGCTACAGGTGCTGTTGACACGCGCAGAGACAGAGGACACAAAGCAGAAGCCGGATGCGGCGGACTTAGCGACTCGTTGGGCTCTCCGACGAGGTAAAATGCCTGCACGCCGTGCGATAGGCGAGTACATTCGAAGTGAGAGGCTGGCGGCTCTGAGAAAGCATGAATTGAGAGACCGTATTGATGAGAAGATAGTAGGTTTCAGAGACACTTGGACAGCTGAAATACGGGGGCTTGAGCAGCGGTGGACGCAGTTGCAACAACAGATCAAGGAAATGGAAAATCAAACGAGTGGAACAGAGTCAACACCGGCTGTGGAGACCCCCGCAGCGTCTCCCGGCTTTGCCAAGGTGTTGCTACAGATTTTGTCGCAGCTAGAGTCTCATCGCTGCGCGTCAATGTTCTTAGCACCGGTTTCAGCTGCTGAAGAGCCTTCTTACGCGTCTCTGATTCGTAGACCGACGGACTTGAAAACAGTGCATCGCAGGGTGAAAGCAGGAGAAATTGCTTCGCTGGCAGCTCTTGATTTTGAGGTGCGACTCATGCTAGCAAATGCCGTTATGTACAATGAAGTGGATATGGAGGAGTCTGAGGATGGAAAAGCAGAGAGTGAGACCTCAGATCTTGTGCGCAGCAGCGTTGCAGAGATCAGAGCGCAATGGGAAGATTTACTGGCGATTCTACGCGAAAGCGTGGCATGAATATTGTATAATATGATGTATACACATTATAGTGCTTGTATGGTTATAATGGTACTTTAAAGATACTAACGAGGGTCCCAGCGCTTATTTTGGCGGAGAGGTTGGTTTGGAAGAGTGGTGAGGACATTTTGGCGTTATAGCTTGGTGTGAATGTTGTCTAATGTGAAGGAAACATTGGATTGAGTGAAATAAAGAAATGATCGTATTTAAGTAGTGTTTAAGGGATACAAAGATGGGGTTATTGCATTTAGTAGAGTGATATAACTTTTTGGAGTGACCGAACGCAGTGAAAATTGTATAGCGTGGTGTGAATATTGTATAGCGCAAAGAAAATATGCGATAGCGTGATCGACACACATATTTGTACTTAGATAACACTTGGAGGATACAGTGATAAGTTTATTTTACCCACACTAGTGTATGTGCCTTTTAGGGAAAAAGAATGCAATGGATGTTGTATAGTATGATGTAAATGTAACAGTACGAGGTAAATAAATATCTTATAATATGATTTATACACATAATGGTAATTGAATAGTATTCAGAGAGCAACTTTACAATAGAAAGACCTTCTAGACACTTTCCAAGAGTGTAATGAAGACCCTATGATATGATATGTAGATATAACATTTACGCTCAGCATCTTAGATACGTCTTTAAACAAGAGGCCGAAACTCGCGGTATAATGCTTGAAATGAAAGAAAAAACTACACATCCAGTTGAACTTTAGGAGCACCTAGTAAGCAAATTTAACTTAGATATTTGGAATAACAAAGAGCTTGAAACAAAAAATGGTTAGGTTTTATAAAAGCAAAATTAATAAATGCGATCAAGATAGATTGAAAATCAAGATCCATGAGATCTGCTATTGATATCAGTAACAAAAGCGGTTTCAAGAGGCACATATAAGAAAAAATGGAAAAATGCAAGAACGTAGAAATGAAATATGTTAAGACAGTTTATCAAAGCTACATAAGTCAATA
Source organism: Saturnispora bothae (assembly GCA_030462855.1). Classification (NCBI taxonomy): domain Eukaryota; kingdom Fungi; phylum Ascomycota; class Pichiomycetes; order Pichiales; family Pichiaceae; genus Saturnispora; species Saturnispora bothae. The sequence goes on along the minus strand of JAKVQQ010000009.1, from coordinate 277,357 downwards.
CATTTGGTGTCATGAGGCTAATTAAAGCTCAAGGATAGTTTAACAAGGCTTGGAATCAGTTATTGGCATACTGCAATAAAAATCCTTTTTCATTGTGAGCTCCGCTTATATGTCCACTTTGTGTGTCGAAGTAAATAATCAAATGTCAGATGTTCTTTTACGGATGTCTATGAGGAACCACTGATTTATAAAAATATTTACCGTGAGTCAAAGGCCCAAATCTAAGTGATGAGTGCAGATAATCAATTCACTTATTGTTGAGAATAATAATCTTGCATGGTGATATGGAGTAAAGCCAAAGAAGTGAGTAATAACACAGAGGTTAGAGAATGAATGTCTAGTGTAGTTGATACTAAGGTCCTTTCAAGACCACTGATATGGACTGAGGGAATGGCGTGGAGCCCAGGTCAATGACAGCAGAGAAAGAGATAGATTTAAATAGGTCACGTGATCTCCCAATGGAAGCACGCTAATCCAACCTTTGATGGCGGTGGTGGGCGAAGTAAGCACACAGAGCACAAAGTTAAAGCTTCATCTTGTGGTTGAATTGGTCATAACATAGCTTACAGCACATGAAGGACATAAAGACGAGAACAAGTGTTTGAAGGCGCAGTGGGAGGAGATCATGAAGTTAGCTAAGATAGTGGATATTGGATAGTATAGTGTAAAAATAATATAGTATGATGGAGATATTATATAGTACAATGAAGCAAGCAGACAGTACGATGGAACTATTATGGATTACAATGTAAGTATGTTCGATAGTAAACTGTAAGCACGTCTTAGAAAGCTATAAAGCTATACGCGTAACTGTAATTGGATCGCTCTTGAAGAATATAAAAACGAGGTTATTGCACTCAGAGCAATGGAAAACCTCCTGGCTAAGAATACCGTATAGTATGATGTAAAAGTTATAAAGTGTTGAAGTAATTACATAATATGGACTATTCACATAACCGTATTTAAATAGCACTTAGATGTGATAAAAACAAGAATACTTTTGGCGAAACCTCCTGGACTAAAAGCATGTAATGGATATTACATAAAAGTATCTCATAATACTGTAAATAATTACACAATATAGACCATAAACACTACTGTCCTTCAATAACACCCCGTGTCATACCTTTACCCCACTACAACACCGTGGCAAATTTGTAATAAATATCGTATTATATGATACATACATATGATAGTACTTAGAGGATATACAGGAAAGAAACAGCACACAAAACTTATTTCAATTGAGTCATCAGCTTTTGGTTTTGCTCTTGGAATCTGGTGCCGACTCTTTCAGAGTGCTTGAGGAACTTCTCAGAACACTTGGTCAAACAAGAGGATTCTCTAGCGGTCAAGGTCTCGGAGGTGAAATCTTGGACACAGTCGTTGAAACAACGGTCCACAAGACCGGTGTAAAGACGCATGAAGTCCGCCATTTGCTTTTGCTCAACGGTCTTTTGGAAGGCTTGTTGTTCTTGGTAGTTGAGTTGGTCCATCTTGGCGTTTAGCTTGCGTCGTTGGTGAGAAAAGAGGTGCTATGAGGATGGAAAAAAAAGCTAGTGGTGAATTTTTCATTTTTCACTTTTCACTCTCTAGAGCAAGCTATTTCCAATGTCAACCCTCTCTTTTGAATCCCGTAGAGACTCTCATCCTGCTCCGGTTGCACGCCGTCTTTTCGACGTCATTTTGCAGAAAAAATCCCTGCTTTGTCCCTCCTTGGACTTCACTTCCACTGCAGAACTTCTCTCAGTTCTCGATGCCATTGGTCCTCACATTTGTATGGTGAAAACTCACATTGATATCGTCTCCGACTTCTCATACGAAACCACAATTGTCCCACTCTTGGCCTTAGCTAAGAAACACAACTTCCTCATCTTTGAAGACCGTAAGTTCGCTGATATTGGGAACACCGTCAAACACCAGTACAAAGACGGTGTATACAGAATCGCTTCATGGGCAGATATCACCAACGCTCACGGTGTCACAGGTCCTATGGTTGTGCAAGGTTTAAAGCAAGCTGCTCAAGAGTCCACTTCAGAGCCTAGAGGCTTGCTTATGCTTGCAGAACTCTCGTCCAAAGGCTCTCTTGCTCATGGTCAGTACACTAAGGAAACCGTTGATATTGCTAAGACCGACAAGGACTTTGTGATTGGATTCATTGCACAATCAGACATGGGTGGACGCGAGGAAGGTTTCGACTGGATCATCATGACTCCAGGTGTGGGGTTGGACGATAAGGGAGACGCGCTTGGCCAACAATATAGAACTGTGCGAGAAGTCATCAGCACTGGGTCCGACGTGATCATTGTGGGTAGAGGTATCTATGGTAAGGGTAGAGACCCAGTTGCTGAAGCCATCAGATACAAGGAGGCCGCATGGGAGGCGTATCTTGCACGTCTCAATTGAGAGAGAGAGTGTGTGTGCATGTTCTTTGTATAAACTTTAATTATTACCATTATATTTGGAATACAATAGACTAGAGGAGCTGTATGATTCAAACACAAAGCTATGGCGACTATCACTGTTTTCATCCATCATTCACCGCTGAGACCCTTAGTTAGGCTTTGATTTTAAAAGCTAGTAAGTCTATTTTCACCATTACTCTTCGAATACTGTAGAATAGAGCTGTATGATTCAAACACAAGAATATGGTGACTCTTCATTCACCACTAAGACCCTCAGTTAGGCTTTCTAATGCGATTCCAAAAACTAACAAACCCATTCTCACTTTAATACTGTACACTGCATCTATGTGATCCAAAAACACACACACAGCACACATCTTCTCCCACATCTCTTCTACGGTCGTAGCCATTCTTCCTCGCTGAAACCCTCACTTAGTTTTTCTCTCCCAATTTCAAAAACCAACAGTCCAATACTTGTTGCAGGCACATTTGCCAGAGCAAACTTGTTGAAGCCCTTGTAAAAGAACTCCCCCCATCTAAGACCACTGCTCATCTGTTTTTGCAGAATAATGTCCCATGTCTGCGTGTACGAATTGTAATATGTCTTGACCCATCTGGATGTTTCAATTCTGCTCGCTTCATTAAACAAGTCCAACGCTTCTAGTCTAGCCAAGTGGATCTTCTGAACCTTGTTGATCGGATACTGAATGAACATCAACGTGTAACCCGCACTCGCGCCCGCAATCAACACAAACGTCAATCTCAAAACTCTTTCACCTTTTGTCACTTTTTCATGTGTGTTATTATCAACTTCCAGTCCTAGTAATTCCATTGAGTTGTCTGTTATCCTGCCAACACCATCAAATAACCCTTTTGTTATAAAGTAGCCATAGTTTTTGACACTCTCAAAAATAGTGAAATAGCATCCAAAACCAATACTCTCCTTCACCACATTCAGCCAAAAGCCTGAAAAAACACCCATTATCCCAATCTGTTTCAGCTTTTTCCATGCAAACGTGTAGATGCCCTGGTCTCCCTGCTTACCCTGAATCAACTCTGAATATGTGGATCTGGAATAAAGCGCATCTATAGGACTTGCTATCAATGAGCTGACACTGCCTGCAATGAAACCAGCCTTGAAAGTGTCCCATGTAGTCACATATGTTCGTACAATTGCGTTCAACACACTTGTGGGATATATCAGCAACGATCCCGGTTCCATCTCTTGTTCCTCCCGTAGCTGTTCTTCAATCAGATGTTTTCGCTGCTTCGCATACGAGTTGAGTGCTAGCAAATAGGTACCGTAAAGAACACCTCCAACCAATGCATTGGCCAGCAACGGAGGAATAATTTGTTCACTCACCCATGTAAAACCCTTCTTCTTAACAGACCGATATAACAAGGCCATTGACGAATGTGTCCAGAAATTCCACGGTTTATTCTTCAATTCATTTTCCAGCAATATTCGTGTTGGTGTTAGATAGTCCCATCTGGGCGGCCTGAAAAGCTTCGCCGGTGTACGTAGATACAATTGTGTCAGCTGGAGCATGAGCGCTCTCGAAGTCGACGTTGCGGTGACGATTCCAGTTGCATTGACCGCTGAACTATGTGGCTTTTCCTCATAAGTCACCCCATGCAAATCCATCTCTGTCATAGTCTTTTCTAAGCACAAAAATTCAAGACCTTCAACTTCTACACCTCAAAGAACTCAAGCCAGATCCTAAGTGAAAAAAAATTTAAAGCCTAGGATACTCTTCATTTCTTAGTAGGTTATCTTCTTTTCCTCATTTCTAGCACAATGACATCGATTAAGCCTTTACTAGCCACTGATCTTTTTGATCATAATCCCATAAACCTAGACCCGCTTACAGAAAACTTTTATCTCTATTTCTACCTGCACTACATTGCAAACTTCCCCGCCATTTGCTACCAGGCTACGGCCGGCAGTGGGGCTCCTACGGGGTACATGCTGGCAAAGACGGAGGGTAGAGGGAAAGAATGGCATGCCCACATTTCTGCAGTCACCGTAGACCCGCATTATCGCCGCATTGGTTTGGGATCGGAGTTGTGCGACATTCTCAAAGTGATTGTGGACCCAGAACGGCCGATCCATGCGTGGTTCATAGATTTGTTTGTGAAATGTTCGAACAAATCTGCCATCACGCTCTACGAAAAGCTAGGCTATTCTGTTTTCAGAAGAGTCGTGAGCTACTACGACTCAGCAGTCGAGTTCCCCGAACGCAAAATTGGATCTGACGAGATGGATGCCTTCGATATGCGTCTTGCGCTTTCGAGAGACATTGAAAAGGAAACCATCAGAAAGGAGGGCCGAAAAGTGCTTGTTCTGCCGGACGAGGTCCAGTTTTAACCGTCACACCATTTATATGCATTATACCCGTACAAAAATCAATGTTCTATGTAATAATGAATTGAAGGTTACGTAATTAGCTAGTGAGCGACTCGTACACAATGTTGGAGACCTTGACACCCCAGTCCCAGTCCGGATCTCGAATGTATTCATCCGCCCCAGACGCAGAGAACAGACGCAGTTTTGTGACATCGGAAGACGGCCAGGCAATCTGCTCATCAAAGTTCAAAAAGCCTAGGTACGGCTTAAGCCAAGAGTGGTTGGCAGCCTTCTCCTGCGCAGTGTACCCATAACGCAATAAGTAGAACCAAACAGCCAGGTCGCAGCCATGCGGAACACGCAGGGCAGGGTCAACGTGCTCGTCAAGCCAATGTGCTCTAAATGCAACTCGGTATCTGAAAAGCTTCTCCTGCGGGTATCCAAATTCGACAAGCTTGCTCAGCAAGCCTCTTGCAGAGGAGTACACTTGGCCGTCAGAGATGATGGCACCATAGAGTTTTCTCAAATCTTCCTTGAAGTCTGGTGATTCTGGATCAAGTTTCTCGGCTCCATAGGCTTCTAGCAACGCCGGAACCACCTTTCTGGGATAGTAATTTTCGACTTGGATTGGCAGCTCGTCAAGCGTTTGTGGAGTGTTCAAAAGCGAGTATTTGACTAGCTCGTGATCGACTTCCCCATTCAGAATCTTTGGCTCTCCTTTGGCGATCAGCAGCTGAGTAAATTTACCTGTCTTGATGTCTCTCACAATGTCAGGAGAAATGAAGTGGCCATCAGTGACAGCTCGGAACGTGTGCATAGACAACTCAGGAATAAAGTCTTCAATGAAGTCAGAGTCCAACTTTCTAACAGCCGCCAGCTTCTCAGCACCACTCAAGCTTGAATCAATGTTCAACTTGGAAATGATTTCATCAAACTGGTCCTGACATTCTTCAATAGTCTTTGGCTGAACGTAAACCAAGTTGGACCAGAAAGCCAATTGTTTGATGATTTGCTTAACCTCCGGATGGTACATTTCGTAAGTCAACTGGAAAAAAGCAGAGTACGAACCAGCAGAAACACCACCAACAGTAATCTTCTCAGGATTACCACCAAACTCAGCAATGTTATCGTAGGTCCATTCAAGAGCCAATCTTTGATCCCAGAACCCAAAGTTGGATGCCTTTGGATCCTCCTCAAGCAATTCCTTACAGGAAAGGAAACCGAACATGTTCAATCTGTAGCCCGGTGCAACCAAAATGTACTTTTGATCGAATCCATCGTCGTCCAACATCTCAGCAACGTTGAAAAAGTCAACATTGTTTGTGGAGTATTGCAAAAACCCTCCATGGATATAGAACAAAACTGGCCACCCGCCTTCTGGCTTGTATTTATCCGATTTTGGAACCCAGATGTTGTTGTACTGGATGTACTCTTCACTTGGCGATTTGGTGTATCTGAAATTAGGATTTGGAACTGCAGGCTGTGGACATTTCAAGCCAAAAACATCGTAATTGCCTGTGTAGTCAAAACCTTGTGGTAATGGCTTTGGTAGCGTGAATCTGTTCGCACCTTCAATGCGCTCAGCATACGGAACTTTACAGTATCTGTCTACGGTCACGTGACCGGTCAATGGATTGGTTAAGGAAATCCCGCTAAGCTTACCCAACTTTTTCGAATCAAGGGTGCATGCTGGGGCGTTCTCTACAGAAAGTGCTTGTCCCATTGTGTACCTTCGTGGCTCTGCTTCGTTTGCAATCGTTGAAACCGGAGGGCGGATATCGCTGATTTATATGCGAAAAAAAGTGCGGCGGTAACACCGGTGCTTTGGACCGCACCGCACTTATCTTTCAGTATCAGGATTTGGATTAAATAAACGATGTTGTCGCTTTCCGTTGCCTTGCTTTTGACGCTGGTTTGCTCTATCATGGTCGATGAGTCTAATAGTGTTGTTATCCCCATTTGGATCAAGAGAATAGCGCTCTACATTTATTCACAGTGGTTCTTTGTCATCTTAGGGTGTCTAATTGCTATAGCACATTCATATCCTCAGTTTGCTTGTCACGGCGGTCTCATCAAAGCTGAATACACTATTGGATATGGTGCAGTGGCTGTTATTTTTCTTCAGTCCGGGCTAGACACCGAACCACATAAGTTCAAGGTCAACTTGTACAACTGGAAGGCCCATTTGACAGTGCTTGTGTATTCATTCCTTATTACCTCTTCAATCGCATACGGAATAATAACGGGAATTAGGAGATATGGAACTATCGACGATTGGATGCTTGTTGGTTTGATAGTTACCATGTGCTGTCCAACTACCGTTGCCAGTAATGTCATCATGACCAAAAATGCCGATGGAAATGAATTATTAACATTGTGTGAAGTGTTTATTGGCAACATCCTCGGAGCTTTCATTACACCCGCACTTACTCAAATGTTTTTTGGAGATGGAACTCCTTGGGCCTTTGCCAATCCTAAGTTATTCATGGGTGGATCAGTTGGTAAGATTTACGCTAATGTGTTGAAACAGGTTGGTTTGACTGTTTTTGTTCCGTTAGTTGTCGGACAAGTCATTAGACATTTTTTACACGACATCACAGTCAAGGTAATGGCCTTTGTTAAACCTTTCAAAATTGGTTCTTGGATGTTGTTGATGATTATGTTCTCCTCATTTTCAACAGCATTTAAACAACACTCATTCACTTCAGTCCCTCATACCTCCATGATATTCATTTGCTTTTTCAATGTTGGACTTTACATGTTCTTCACCCTCTTGACATTCATCACTTGTAGATTCCCATTGCCTTCACCATCATCTAAATTTTATCCATTTCTTTCAAACTTAAGATACAATAGAAGGGATTCGGTTTCTATCATGTTTTGTGCCCCTGCAAAGACCGCTGCACTCGGTGTCACGTTAGTCTCATCTCAATATGGTGATAATAATCCTTATTTAGGTAAACTTCTAGTTCCTCTAGTTCTTTACCAATCTGAGCAAGTTTTCTGTGCCGGTATCCTTGTTCAATTCTTAAAAAAGTGGGTTTCTCATGAACAAGAAGAAGATGCACTAGTTGAAGATGAAGAAAATCAAGTTAATGACCAAATCGAGCCTGCTCCTGTTCATGCTACGAGTACCACTGATCAAAGCACAATTGAAGAAGTCAACGTTTCAACTACTACAAAGATCAATTGGAAATAATAGAACAACAGATTAGAACTATAGAAATTTTTATATCCAATCAAGATACACACTTGACACATGAAAGTTTATGTGCTTAATAAAGTTTTAACATAATATGTAAATAAATAAATGTAGTTACTTACCAACCTCTGCAAGGAATCCAAACATCAGAAACAATACCTTCCGCATCAATCACAAAGAAGAAGCCAAAACAAGCCATGTTAATACAAACATGTTGAATCAAAATTTCAATCTTTTCGCCAATTGGAATCATTTTACATTCACCTTCAAGAGGCTGTAAAATACCATGTTCTTGTGACAATCTGTTTAAATACCAGACACCGTATTTGGAATCCTTTGGTAATTGACCAAATCCTTTGAATTTATGGGATGTCTCTTTAGTCATTGATAAAACACCAGTGTTGGTTAACATTTCACCAATTTCAGTGTTTCTACCTGGGTATTGACTTAAAACAGAACCAAGAATGAATGTAGAAATATCATCTTCAGTGATTGTCCCGGTGGCAGCTTGTTGCAAATCAGAAATGAGATAATTACCTGCATGTAACTCTAATGATCCATTCAATGTATCAATCAATTTCTTCCACTTGGAAAGTTCGGTGTTGTAGAATGCTCTAATAGTTGGAGATGCACCAACACTGACAGTTAAATTATCAGACTTGAAGGATTCGTCTAAGCAGAACAAGGTACCAAGTGCACCATTGACGGCATCAATCTCAGTAATTAAAACATTTCTGGACCCGTCCAAAGATGCCTCTGAATATGAATGACCAGCGTGAGCATAGAAACCATAGAGATCAAAAAATTGCTTGTTTTCAATGAATTTTTCAATTAAAACCTTCAAAGCTTCTTCACCAAAGACACCAGCTCTATGGGTGCCCATATCAATCTTGATATAAACTGAAAACTTGAACCCTTCTGGAAGTGAATCCTTGTTAGATTCAATGAACTTCTTGACGTTCTCAATATGTTGAACATTATCGATAAAGAATGTGAACCTCTTGAACTTTTGAGTGAGTTTCACAATTTCAGGGAACATGTCATCAATTGCAACTGGTAAACCATACACAACATCTTCAACCACGGTTTCACCAGTTTGATCTTGGTAATCAGAAATCAAATAAGCTTCTCTCAAGGTAGAAACAACAATTGAAGAGTGTTTAGTACCTTCGTAACCTTCAACGTTGTGACCCAATTGCTTCCAAGTTCCTTCAATTGTTTTGTGGGTCTTAATATGAGCACGGTATTTGATTTTGTTTTCAATGCCAGCATTGACATCATCTAAAGCAGTCAAAAGCTTTTTGATGTTATTATCCACAACCGATTCCTTCACAACTAAGGATGGAGTTGGTAACGCTTTGTAGTGTTTTCCACCGAATTCTTTCATAAGCGAGTCTTTCAACCCTGTTGGGTCTAATGGATATCTAATAGATGAGGTGGCCATATTAATTGTGCTGCTTGAAGTTGTGAAAGAAGAACGCGCTTGCCTTTCCGATGACTTTTTATACTTGGATCATCCCGCTTGAAATTTCAATGTGTTAATCGCCGCACTGGCCCGCACCTTCGATAACAGACAATATTTGCTCAGCAAAATTTGTAGCACACATGCGGCCCTAAGAGTTAATTTTATTTCCGCACAAAAACGACTCACTCCAAGCGGCCTGAAAGATAGGAATCGGCAAGGCGTTCAAGCTTCTTATCTAAGCGGTGCATAGTAATCGTAATTAGATTGGTTAGAGTATTTTCTCAAAAGGGTTCTTTGTGAATTCCTGAATATATAGGGGATAAGTATTAATATAATTTCTATAGACATAAAATAAAGCTAGTGCGATAAAGATAATCTTCTTCAAGATCAATGTATCAGTTCTTCCAAATGGAAGCTTTTCGGTCTCAACTTTTGAACAAGTTTCAAACCACATAGGAATTAAGTGAATTACAATGATTCGGTAGAGACGTCTGCTTCTTCACTATCAACATCATTCACAGTTCTCTCCTTACTGTAAATACCTTCATCAACAACTTCCATGATGTACCAGCAAACGCCAGCAGAGATAATACTAACACCCAAGATTAAGATCAACATCATGTTAGAGTCTCTGTACAATCTAGCCTTATCTTCAGGCCAACCAGAATAGAGAGAGTATGTGACAGCAACAGTTCCCAAACTACCCAAACCAGAAACAATTGCACTAGCAGCAGCAGGCCCAATATCACCGTATCTAAATGCCATGATTTCAGAGGCCAAGGTCATGGTGATTGGAACAGTTGGACCAAGACCAAACCCACAAATCAACAAACCACCCCATTTGTGCCATGGACCTGGTGCAAAAGAAGTAACCAATAAACCAGTAATGATGATCAATGCGGCAAAGGAGAAAATTGGAAGTCTCATCTTCTTGTACTTGTCAGCCAAAGGTGTGAAAATCAAAATGGATGCAAAGTCGAAAAGCCAAATTGGTGCATATAACAAGGAGACATCAATACTAGTCAATTTAGGATTGATAGTTTTGATTAATGTAGTAGCAAAGACAGCAAGACCCATACCAGTACCAACAACTCCGAAGTACATCAAAACCAATGGCCAGGTTCTAAAGTCAATTAAAATCTTACCAACGTCCTTAAGACCCCATTTGACATTCTTATATCTGTGTTTCATGTCCAAATAGTGCAATCTACTTTCGTATTCATTCAATGGCTCACTTGCGGTGAAAAACTTGTTGACAGAATCAGGTAAGTGTGATCTGAAAGACCATTTGTTGCTGACCTCATCTTTCTTCAAATGCGATGGTCTATCAGGTAACCACCACATGAGCGAGATACCACAAACAGTGGTGACAGCACCATAGACAATATAGTACCATTTCCAGCCGTACAATCCTCTATCCATGTCCATTTTTTGGAATCCAGCAGCAACTAAACCAGCTGCGGCTGCTGAGATTTGTGCTGCAGTGAAGTAGTAACCGATTCTTCTTGCAGTTCTATGACCTGGATACCAAAGTGAAATGTAATAAGTTAAACCCGGCCAAGTTCCTGCGTCTGCCATACCCGACATGAATCTGATCGCAATAAGCCCTTGGGCATTATGCAATGCAGCGTAACACAGAAAAACAATACCAACAGAAGTAATGATACGAGAAAGCCACACCTGTGGAGAGGTTCTTGTCATGATCAAGTTCATTGGTAAATCGAAAATGATGTTAGCAACTGAGGCCAAAGCTGAAGCCACTGAAATGTGATGCGGACTTAACTCTAGCGATTGAATAAGCGAGTGGCCCGCTTCGAAGTTCATAGTCAACGTGTTACCGTAAGCCGAAGAACCATAGGAGCCTAAGAAATAAAGACACCAACATGCTGGGATGATTCTATAATCCAACTTACGATAGATAGGGTCCATCTGAGATTCAGTTGGAATGTAGTCATCTGGAAGACTCAGGGCAACTTCCAAGTCGGGACACTTTTCGTCGATACTAGTAGACTTATAAGTAGGTAAATCCATTGAAAACAAGCAATGATACTGAAGTTACCAATTATTATACATGAATATTTGGAAAACTGACTCTCTTAAATAGACTGAAAAGTTAAAAATGTTGAAATTTCATATTTTTTTCAAAATGAATCATTTTGAATCATCTTTTGGTCATTGAAAAAAATATGCTCATGAGTGAGATTACGTAAGCACACACAGGATGTCTAGTTTAGACTGTTGTAGAAGGTGTCCATGTCGCTAACAATGGCACTGATGTTCTTATTAGTAAAGTCCTCGCCAAACATAAATTGCAGACCGTCGTCTAAGAAACCATAGGCGTCCCCGTTGTGGACATCAGGACTTCCGGAGAAGTCCGTAGTGCTTGGTTGACATACGATCGGGGTTGGCGTATTTATTAGAAGATGATTTGTTGAGCTGGGTGAAACCTTGTTGGATGGGTACGGCTGTTTGGAGATATGCTCAACAACGTGGATTTTGTACTGCTTGATTTTCTCAAACCGATTAACGGTAACAGGCGTCCACACAACTTTGAGAACTTCCAACACTTGGACACATCGATCCACAATGGCCATTCTGATATCTCCCTGCATAACATCAAGACCTAGGTCTGCATCTAGTGTGAACTGGAATTCAGGCTCCAGCTGAGACAGATTCAATTGGTGTGAGGGATATTGCTTGATGTGCGATAGAACAACATACATCGCTTGAAATGGAAAACATAACCTATTGTACCACATGCAAGTAGGCAAAACCCGTTCACCTATCATGAGTTTCAAAATCGACTCGTTGATTAGGACCAGAGATTGCAAAACCAAATCCGTGGTTAGCTTGTTAATCAAATCCTCGTCTGGTAAGTAGCTCAACGAATGTCTCAAAATGAACATCAATATAAATGATTTAGCAATTCCCATTCGTATTTCAGTGGACATCCACTTCAAATAGTCCCCTGCCGTGTCCTTTATCTGTAAAAGCTTTTGAGTTATCTCGTTCGCCTTGACGACGGACTCATTGTATAGCAAATCCAACTTGTCGTATTCATCTATTGAACATTTTTCAATCTGATTGATTTTGTCTAGAATGGATACCCAAACTTTGGCATTATGGAGTCTTCCCAAGAAAAATAGTGATAGCACGTCGTCGGACTTATCAGGAAAGAGACTAACAGATTCAAAACTGCTTGCATATAAGTTTGTTGGCAGCCCAGTGTAATAAGTGGACATTGAATCTAGGAACCATATGAAACAATAAACAACATCCCTCAATGGTGTTGTGTCCAGCTTTTGTGTGATTTTTCTATGTAAACCAAAGATTTGTGCTAATTTCGATAAATTTGTTATTTGAATTGTGATTGGAAATCCGTTCATTGAGCCAACATAATATATGAGCGCCAAACTTGTCAATGACGATAAGGACGGCGTAACATTAGTGTTTAGACAATATTTCAAATTTTCAATGCAATCGAAGAAATCAATTCTCATTGTTTGGTAATTCACCTTTGACTTTCTGGCCTTGCCGCTGATGGCGTCATTGATCAAATATGACGTCGCCGTACAAAACAAAACTGCAAAAAACAACATCAACCAGTTCATATCGTCAAAGGATGAGGGATTTTCCCAGAACACTCTATATTTGATTTCAAACTCTTCTCGGTCAACAATTGGAATGATTGGATACACGTTTCCAAAAAAATGGTCTACGAAATCGTCGCAAACGCTCTTTTCTGGCACATAGTACTTTATTTCGTTCAAACTTGACAGATGCTTGAACATTACGTTGAAGTCGAAAACTGCAATTGTTTGGTTCACGTTCTTTTTTGAGTCCACGATCCAGGATACATTTGAGGAGTGCTCGTAGAACGGAAACAAGCTCATGGGAAAATACTTGGAATATTCACCTGTAGAGTTGACAATCAACTTGAAATTGTAGTTCTCCTTAGATCTTGGCTGTGGAGTGATCTCAGTGTTTGGTGTGTCATTGATATCGCCGTACGCATCGTCTCGACGCATCTTTTTCCTCGTTTCTAACTGGTCCTCTGTGAAGTACACGCACGGGGTTTTTATTCGTGAGCATCTGTCACAGGACGGTCTAGTTTTACTGCACTTTCTCTTGCTTTGAAAACACCGTTTGCATGAGGTGATATTTCGACAACGAAACACTCTTTTTTGCGCCCCCGTTTTACTTGCTCCTGTCATCACGCGATTAGAGGAAATCAGGTCATAAAAAGAAGAGTGTGTTCATTGTGTAATATTGTTGTTTGTTATCAATATTTATTATTTTTTTCGCCCGCTAGGCCCGCACCTTACTATCGGGTATAAATACAGCATGATATTGCTCTGAAACCAACTTTAAACTCAGTGTTCTCATCTTTTATTTCAAGCAATGTCCAACAGCTCTATTGTCATTGTCGGAGCCGGTATCACTGGTCTTTACACCGCGTTTGCTCTTATCCATGAAGCCAACGTTGATCCCGCTAGTATTACTATTGTCGCAGAGTATCTTCCAGGAGATTGGTCTAAGAACTTCACCTCACCATGGGCGGGTGGGAATTTCTCCTGTATCAGTGGCTCAGATCCATTTTCTTTAGAGTGTGATCGTTTAACCTACACCAATTTTCCTAGAATCAGAGAAATCTTGGGTGGGGCGGAATTGTCGAGTATAGTTGAGAAACCAGCTATTGACGGGTTCGAAAAGCAATTGCCAAAAGCAAAGCTGGACTCTCTGAAGTCTTATGTCAAGGATTTCAGAATTTTAGATCAGGATGAATTACCTAAAGACGATAGCAGAATTAAGGCAGGATTGAAATACACCACCTACAGTTTCTACGTTCCAAAGTACTTGATGCGTATGTTCACCTATTTGCAAGAACGAGGTGTTGTTTTCAAGAGACAGAAGTTAACTAACCTCAACCAAGCTTGGTTAACCTTCTTCACCAAGGCGGTTTTCAACTGTACCGGTTTAGGGGCCAAGGAGTTAGACGGTGTGAAGGATACCAAGGTGTACCCAACCAGAGGTCAAATTGTGGTGATTGAAGCTCCACATGTTCAGGTCAACATGTGTAGATGGAACAGAGATTCTGCTACTTACATCATTCCAAGACCTTTCTCCGATGGTCAGTTGGTTTGTGGTGGTTATTTGCAGAGAGGTATTGATAATGGTGATTGTTTTAGCTACGAAACGGAGGACATTCTCAAAAGAGTAACTAAGATGTGTCCTCAAATCTTGGACAAGCCAATCAAGATCATTAGAGAAGCTTCGGGGTTGAGACCAACAAGAAACGGTGGTGCCAGAGTTGAAGCTGAGCCTTTGGAAGATGGTAGATTGATCATTCACAACTACGGTGCTGGTGGTTACGGTTACCAATCTGGTTTTGGTATGGCTTGTTTTGCCGTCAAAGCTTACCAAAAGGAATTGATCAGACAGAGTAAGTTATAAACGCTTGTGTATTTGTGAATAATGTTGTTTCTTTGTATGATCAGACGAGTGTTTGGTTTTGAATAATGCTATGGATTTGAACAAAAAATCCAAGTTTAGACAATCCAAGCTCTACAAGCACGTGAATATATGAACAATGTCGTTTTCGTATGCTCAGACATCTTTGAAAACGCGTGTATATATGTGAAGTTTCTTTGTTAAGGGTAGAAATTGTATCGTAATGTATAAAGTAAAATAATTAGCCTTGAGCAGAGTACACAGTCTCAGCAACCTTGACGCACCAGTTCCAGTCTGGATCCTCGCAATACTCTTCAGAACCATCTCTCTTGAAAACTCTCATTTTCTTTGGATCATCGGTTGGCCAACCAGCAACTTGTTGATCAAAATTCAAGAAACTCAAGTATGGTTTCAACCAACTGTTAGTAGCAAGTCTTTCTTCCTCAGTGTAGCCCTTACGCATGTTGTAAAACCAAACAGAGATGTCCGCCGCGTGAGGAACATTGACTTCTGGTTCAATATGTTCGTTCAGCCAATCAGCTCTGAAACTGATTCTGTATCTGAACAGATCCTTTGCAGGGAACCCATTCTCAACTAGTTTGTGAACAAAACCTCTACCAGATGCATAAACTTGACCTTCACCAATGATGGCACCGTATTTCTTTCTGAGCTCTTCTTTAAATTGCTCTTCTGGAAGCGCAGAGTCAATGGACTGTGATTCGTAAAGATCAAGTAATGTTGGAACAAGCTCTCTTGGATAGTAGTTTTCGACTTGCAAAGGTAATTCATCCATGGTAAGTGGGGTGTTTAATAAAGAATACTTAATTGGCTCGTTATCAACTTCACCGTTCATGATCCTAATACCCTTTTCTCTGATCATTTGAGCCATTTTACCGGAGTTGAGATCCTTGATCAAGTTTGGATCCACAAAATCGCCATCAGTGACGGCTCTGAAAGTGTGTAAATTCAGAGTAGGAATGAAGTCTTCAATGAAGTCGGTATCAAGTTTTCTCAATGCATCCAACTTTTCAGCGCTGGTGGCATCCTTGGAAACACCAAGTTTCTCAATGATTTCGTCAAACTGGTCCTGACATTCGTCAATTGTCTTTGGTTGAACGTAAACCATGTTAGAGAAGAAAACACATTGCTTGATGATTTGCAATTGTTCAGGATGGTAAAGCTCGTAAGCCAACTGGAAAAACAATGAGTACGAGCCAGCAGACAGACCAGCAGCGGTGATCTTTTCTGGATTACCGCCAAAGTCGGCAATGTTCTTGTAAGTCCATTCGAGAGCCAGTCTTTGATCCCAGAACCCGAAGTTGGATGCCTGAGGATCCTCCTCGAGTAATTCCCTACAGGAGAGGAAACCAAACATGTTCAATCTGTATCCACACGTGACTAAGATGTACTTTTGCTGGAACTCGTCGTCATCGAACATTTCGACAATGTTGAACTGATCACCGTTTGGAGAGTTGTATTGTAGCCAACCACCATGGATGTAGAATAAAACAGGCCAACCACCCTCTGGCTTGTGGTTGTCGGAGGTTGGGACCCAGATGTTCAAATACTCAATATTTTCATCACTAGGAGACTTCAAGTAGTTGAAAGCAGGGTTTGGAACTGATGGTTGAGGACATTTGAGTGCAAAATCGGTGTAGTCGCCGGAATAATCGTGGTCTTCTGCTAAAGCTTGAGGCAATGTGAATCTCGTCGCACCGTTGATTGGCACCGCATATGGAATGTGGCAGAATCTGTTGACAGTCTCATTTCCTGTGATCTGAGATCTGAACGTTCTTCCCTTGAGATTTCCCTTGTTAGGCACTTCAACTTCACAAATTGTGGTGTTCGCTGTGGAGATGTTTTGTCCCATGTTTGTTTGTTAAAAAGGAAGGCGCAGTGGACTGAGATGGGCCTATCTGACAGGATTTCACCTCGGTTTTGTCTCTTTCGGACTTTTTCCTCGGATGCGGGCCTAAGAGCGATTTCCAATCGGGTGCGGAGATAACAGAAGCGGGTGCGGCGCAAACCCTATCCGCATTTTTTCCTGATCGGGCCTCTGAATTCTTCCATCTTATCGCTAGCTAGTCGATTATAAAAAGGACATGGAAGCTCGTTGGCAAGGCATTAAAAGTGTGACATTTGTTACAAAACACAATGAATCCTTCAGAAGACGAAAAGTTGTCGCCGAAGATCACTTTGGGGGCTGTAGACTCGAATCAACTCGACACAGTCATTTCGCCAGTTGGTAAGATCGTTCATATTGCACATGACGAGGCCCATTTAGATGCTGCCTTAGAGTTTGCTCAAAAGCACGGCCACACCGAAGTCACTCCAGCAGAAGACGCTGCTGTTAGAAGAAAATTGGACATGATTGTTCTTCCTTTGTTCTGCTTCTTGTACATGGTCCAGTTCATGGACAAAACCGGTATCTCCTTTGCTTCTATCATGGGTATTCAAAAAGATTACCACATGAAGGGCCAAATGTATGCATGGACTAACTCGGGATTCTACCTTGGTTATCTTTTCGGGTCACCATTTGCTGCTGTTGCCTGTCAAAAATTACCCACCATCAAATTCATTTCCTCAGTCATCGTCATCTGGGGTATGGTCCAATGTCTTCACTGTGTTCCAAAGAACTACGCTTCATTCATGTTCTTGAGAACTTTCCTAGGTTTCCTGGAAGCTTTTGTTGCTCCTATCTTTGTTATTGTTCTCAACCAATATTACCATTACTCCGAACACTTTGGCCGTACCGGTATGTTCTACGGTTTCAACGGTTTAGGTACCATTTTTCTCTCTGGTATTTCTTACGGTTTATATCAGCACGAGTACTCCATCAAGTCCTACAAGATTTTATTCTTGATTGTCGGTTTGATGACAATTGTCATAGGTTTCGCCATCATGGCAGTCATGCCAGAAACTCCTACTGAAGCTAGATGGTTAAGTGAGAGAGAAAAAGAAATTGTTGTTGAAAGAATCAGACATAATAACCAAGGTTTCGGTAACAAGAAATTCAAGTGGGAACAAGCCAAAGAAGTCTTGATGGATCCTAGAACTTACCTTTACTTCTTAATTTCTTTGAGTGTGGCCATTCCAAACGGTGGTATCTCCGGTTTTGGTACCCTTATTCTCAAATCTTTTGGTTACACCACTCTTAAATCATTATTGATGAAAATGCCTGCAGGTGCTGTTGAGTTAGTCTCACTAACTATTCTTCCATTCTACAGCTACATTTCTAAAAACAGAATGCCGTTTGCCGTTGGTCATATGCTAGTTGTTTTAACTGGTACTTGTATGATGGCCTTTGCTACCACGGTCAACATGCATGCTGCTTTAGCTGGTTACTACCTTACAAACTTTGCACCAGTTGGTATTATTTTAGTTACTTCCTGCGTTACTTCCAATACTGCTGGTTTCACCAAGAAGATGATTACAAATGCCATCACTTTAATGGGTTACTCTGCTGGTAATGTTATTGGTCCACAAACCTTTAGATCCACCGATGCACCAGACTACAACAACGCAAAGGCTGGTTGTGTTGGTTGTTATTGTGCTGCCATCTTCTTGATGTGCGTTTTGACAGTTTACAACATTTGGGAAAATAGAAGAAGAGACAAGTTAAGAGAGGAAATGGGCGATGATTACATCATCCCAGATAACTTGGAATTTGCTGATCTGACTGATTTCCAAAATCCAGAATTCCGTTACAGAATTTAAACGCTTAGAACCTCTGTAATTCAACTTACCAAAACCCAAATTCAACTTAATACCACTGTTTACTGATTCCAACAATCTTATCAATAGTATTTTGGCAATCCGATTCCAACAATCTTTTGCTTTTTAATTCAACTTAATACCAAATCACTTTTCCAATTGATTCACAAAAACTCTGCATATGTATTTACTTCAACAGCGCACCTTGCACTAATTATCATTCAACATGAGTCTAGCCCAATTCGACTTAATCTATTTTTTTCTACAATTACTTTTCACTTATTTATAAAAATTAATAAAGATCTCAATATAAACCAAATCAATGATAAAACCAACCGACACTGCCCAAAAATCAACACTATTTATTTTTTTTCATGAGCATTTTTTTTCAATTCGGAACAATAGACGATAACGATAAAGGAATCTTCCGTTTATCTCTTAAAATGTCGACAATGTTTTCCATCAACTTGTAGTTCTTCCTCCGTTATCAAAAAATTATGGGACAAAATGTGTCTACTGATGGTGCCAAACCTTACAAAATTAGCATTCCAAACCAAGGGGAATTAACTGGATTTACATTAAAAAATCCATCAACTGGAGTTGAATCATTACATAGATTTGCAAAAATCCCATATGCTAAACCAACTAAAAGATTTGATCTTTCTGAATTAATTGATGAGTCGTTTGATTACACTGGTGAATATAAAGATTGCGGTAAGAAGTGTCCACAGCCTGTTTTTCATTCCAAATACTTTTCGTATCCAAAAGAACCAATTGACGAAGGCATCCAATATCTGAATGTTTATTTACCTGGATCTGACGCTAAAAAACCAGAGGGTGGTTGGCCTGTGTTAATTTATATCCATGGTGGCTGGTTACAGTATGGGGATCCAAATAACGAATACTATAACCAAATGGAATTATTTGCCGAGGATAATGATTTGACTCAAAAGTTTATCTTTGTTACTCCAGGATACCGTTTGAACATCTTTGGTTTTCTCACTTGCAAGGAATTGTTGAAAGAAAATTCCAAGCTTCTTAACCAAGGGTTTGGGGATCAGAGATGTGCCATTGAATGGACTTATAAGTACATTAAATACTTTGGAGGTAATCCTGAGAAAATCACAGTTGGTGGATTATCAGCTGGTTCTTATTCCACCTTTTTCCAATTAGCTTATGAATTGTACCATCCTGAAAAGACACAAATTATTAAGCAAGTTTGCTTCTTTTCTAACATGATTTTAACCCAACCAAAAACAGTTGAGGAATATCAACATCAATTCGATGAAATTGTCAAAACTTTAGGTATTGAAGATTTATCATCAGAAGAAAAGATTCAAAAGTTAAGAGACTTATCCATCGAAGAGATTTCTTATTCTTTGATTCCAAAGTTAAAACTGCATACCTTTAGAGCAGTCACGGATGACAATTTTGTCTCTTCTACTTTGTTGTCCGATATTCAATGTGGCAAGTTTGGTAAAATGCTGACTTCTAAGGGAGTCAGAATTTTCCACGGTGAAACTGATAATGAAGGTTTCCTTTATTCATTACTGGACACTCCAAAGACAATTGAACAACTCGCAATTGAAGTTGAAAATTACTACCCAAAGCTAGTTGTCCCAGCCATTTTTGATCTGTATGAAGTTGACAAGTTCAATCCACCAGCTGGAGAATTCGAAGCAAAATTGATGAAGTTATATGGTGATATCATTGGTGATGGTCAAATCTTCTGCTCTACAAGAGGTTTTGCAAAATACGTAACGGATGCGGGCTTTCCTGTTAAAGATTATTATCGTTACAGAATCAGTTTTAGAGGAAAATGGATGGATCAATATTTGCCTGCAGAACATAAGATCCCGCATGCATACGATTCTCCTGTTTGGTTCTATGGTGTAAGAATGGGATTTGATGAAAAAGAAAAGGAGTGTTTGGTTAGATGGTTGAAACCATATTTGAAGTATTTGAGTTTTGAAGAAGACATTGAGGAGTGGCCAACGGAAGATATCAAGAAATTGAGATATTTTGATGCTGATGGTAATATCAATTACATTGATGATCCAACTTGGGATTGGGGTGTTAAGGTGGCTGAAGCAGTTTACGATGTCCAGTTATCTCAAGATGACTGGAAGACAAACTGCAATTAGAACATTGTATAGTCTATGTTGTTGTTGAAAATTATTTTATTGAGGTTTATTCAAGAGCTTTTGCAGGTCGTTTTATTGAAGTCTGTCCAATCAACTGTGCGAAGCATATCTTAAGTATCTCGAGAAACTAGACTGAATTTAAGGGTTTCAAAAATTTTTGTGGTTAGTGCTGATGAAATCAATAGATTTTGGTATCTTAGCTTTACGGTTTAGCTTATCCATTAATAGTAAATACATTACAATTAACTTGAATGGCAAATGAGAATTATAGTGTACTTTAACATATATGCCTATAAAATTACACATTAAAAGAATCCCCAAGCATTGAACATATAATAAAACCCACTATCTGGTTGTTGTCTGTGCATTATAAAAAGTGGATTTACTTTTCTTGGTTTAAGGCCTCCCAAATGTGGCGACTCTATTACGTTTGTTTTATTTGAATGAGCATATTTGGTTTTGGAACAACAACACCAGGAGATCAATTTCTTTGAAATAGACTGAATTCTTTTATATGGCATTATTACGGTGTGTTAAAAAGGACTGTGAAGTAACAAAAATGAATAATAAAAGAGACCGAGATGGATTGTGAAAAGGGCAAATTCAGCTTAGTTTTACTTTAATTTCGGAGATCAACTCCGAAATATTGAGTGCTCAGCAAATTAATGAATAATTGAAAAAGCCAAGAAACATGATATTGTCGATTGCACCAAATAAACACTGCGATTATTTTGTTGTTTGTGATGTTAAGAATGGCGCATTAAACATGGGACTTATTGATATTAAAAAGTCTTCCTGTAGTTAAAATGAAATTATTTATTTTTCAAATTATGAACCACAACGTATACGCCAGAGCTCTTAATCCATGCAAAGTAATTGTTTCTAAATACTTCTCTTTTGATAATCAAAAACTGTATTGGAAAAGATCAGCTGTCTAACAGTTAAGATTTTGTTCTGCATTTAACTTAACATCATGAGCGTTTTACTGTTAATGAAAATATCCGTAAGTGAAACACTTGATAAGTTGATAGTTTTGGATTCCAAAATTTAAACACGTGTTGAACCATTTTGGCGACTGTAGATGGTTCTGAAGCTTAATTTGTAAAAACCAAACCTTTTAATGACACATAACAAACTCTTATTAGATCACTAATGATAAGAATAAAACAAGATATGGCTTTTCATTTGAACTTTTTTCGTCTCATCAATAGATAATGAGAAAGATGCTAGATTGGCGCATATTTTTGAATCAACAATAACATTTTCCTTGTATATAATTGAAATTACCGATAAAGAAAACCGTAATCATAGCCAATTGATCAGATAAACATAATAGCATTGAAATAATTACTATCATCTCGCATAAAATACCTCTCTAACAATCAACATATTCTATCATATCATTCCAGATACTGTTTTGTTGCCTCATATATTAACCGGTACATAATCACTAATTCATATATGAACACACATTTTCTTGCTATAGTCAAAGATGGGTTGCGGTAGAAATGCTTTCAAGATAATGATATTCAAATGTGTGAAGATCAAAAGATCAGGGTTTACGTATTGCACGTGATCAACACGTGATACAAATGAGGGTTTGGGATAAGAGTTTATTTTTTTTATACAAAATGAGAGGTGAGCATATTGGGTTAACATTATAAGCTTTGATAGCTTTGGATCTAATTCATTTGCTTTAAATGATATACAGTACTATTCTTCATGCATTTATCGACTCACCCGTCACTTCATAAACATGCCATCGACTGTTAAATTACATTTTGCTGAGCGTAAAAACACAGTCACAAATGTTTTAATCCCAAAATTTTTCAGCTGCCCGACCGACGCACACTGGTACCACAAAATAATGAAAAAAAATCTTTAACATTCAAGCTCCTTCACTTTATTAAAATTAACATCAAAGCAATATGGGTAAGCCAAGAGGATTAAACTCTGCTAGAAAGTTGAGAGTTCACAGAAGAAACAACAAGTGGGCTGATCAAGCTTACAAGGCCAGACTTTTGGGTACTGCCTTCAAGTTCTCTCCATTTGGTGGTTCTTCCCACGCCAAGGGTATCGTTTTAGAAAAGATCGGTATTGAGTCTAAGCAACCAAACTCTGCTATCAGAAAGTGTGTTAGAGTTCAATTAATCAAGAACGGTAAGAGAGTTACTGCTTTCGTTCCAAACGATGGTTGTCTTAACTACGTCGATGAAAACGATGAAGTTCTCTTAGCCGGTTTCGGTAGAAGA
Source organism: Saturnispora bothae (assembly GCA_030462855.1). Classification (NCBI taxonomy): domain Eukaryota; kingdom Fungi; phylum Ascomycota; class Pichiomycetes; order Pichiales; family Pichiaceae; genus Saturnispora; species Saturnispora bothae. Next base: position 254,377 of record JAKVQQ010000009.1, on the reverse strand, counting down.
GGTAAGGCTAAGGGTGATATTCCAGGTGTTAGATTCAAGGTTGTCAAGGTCTCTGGTGTCTCCTTGTTAGCTTTATGGAAGGAAAAGAAGGAAAAGCCAAGATCTTAAATAACTCTTTGCTTTATATACTACATATATATTTCCACACCCCTAAGTCAAAAAGAATATAAATATGACATTTTAATAATGATTGCGTGTTGATTACTATACGAGCTAACTTAACAACACTGAATTGTAGTTTAAAATTAACGAGAAGAAGCTAATGTATTTCGGAGAAGTAATGGCTTTAAAATTGAGTTTCGCGTCAATGAGAAAACATATCGCTTGCTTTTTTGCTTATTGCTTACTCTTGTGCTGGATCTTTCCTTTGCCACTTGTATTTAAAACACAAAAAAACATTTAATAATTAATTAAATACAAAACTATACACTGTAACTAGACAGTAAAAGAGGGCAAAATTGTCCTGATGATAGTTTGAAAATGAAAGAAAACAAGATGTATCTGATTCTCTTGTCTTAGCATGATGTACAATTGACATTTTAACTCATTGCATCCCAATTTGCAAGATAAATTCCCTGTCCTGAAAATCTACATAGTGTTCAAGCCTCTACCTTCAATTGAAGGACCACTCTTTTTCACACTCTTCTTTTGACTCAGGACGGTCAACTTTTGAGAAATCTTCTTGAACGTTTCACTCTTTTGATTAGCAGCTTGAACTTGACTTTGTAACAGATTCGTGTCCACCACCGGCGCAGTAACGTAGACACTTGTTCTAGCTTCTGGTGCAGCCGTTCTCTTTCTTCTATCTGCAGCCTCTTGGTATAGAGACTTCTTAGCAGGCTTGGCGACCTTAGATTTCGCAAACTTGGTTTGGGTTTTGTATCTTTCTTGATCAAAGGTCATTGTAGCCACCTTTTTGGATCTGTAGTTATCGGAACGGCCCATAATAGGTCTGGTCCAGTCACCAATGAGTTTTTCAGCGATTCTTTTCAATGCGGGATCGACTTTCTTCGACTGTTGATAGAAGAGAATGACTTTACCCAACCCTGACTCTCTTAGATGGATGGTTTTGATTGGCATTTTTGCCAATTCCGTGAGTAACGTGCGCTGAATTTCGTAAGATGGCAGACTAGCGTCTGGAAGAGGCTCGAGCCAGATCCTCACTGCCTCCAACATGTTGTTATCGAGAATGGAGTCATAAAGATTCGACTTGATAAGCGTGTCGTTGACTTCGGGCAAAAGCTTGAGCTTGTTACTTGCGGGTTTCTTTTCATTGATGCATTCTACGTCGTCATACGCAGCTTGTTTCATTCTGGATTTGAGAGATGCAATAAATTCATCTTGCATCGCTTCTAAGTCGACGTCGTTGTTCGCACGACGCCTTTTTCCTGCTGGCTTTTTCGTCAGTCTTTCGAACCGTTCTTCGAATTCTCTTCTACGTCTTGCATTCTCATCTTCATCAATGGGTGCCGCCTCAACGTCCACTTCATGGTCGCTGACATTGTCAACATCGCTATTTTCCGCGTCTGAACCAGCATTTGACCCGGAAATTTCACCACCAGCCTCTCCAGCACCGCCTAAGTCCTCGTGCGGCTTGTCGTCCGCAAAGTTCACGAACTCGTCCATCTTTTCGTCCGCCATTGCTCGCTGTGTAGGAAAAACTCTCACTAAGAAATTTTTCAACCTTCAACCTCTACACATTATACTATACAACTAACTAAATGAACGGTTACTCTGAAGAAGACTTGCAAAAGCAACAAGAAGAAATGAAGCGTATCAATGACACCGTCACTAACTACACTTTGGCTGTTGCCGGTGCCTTGGCTCTCACTCTCTGGGCGGTTCCAACTGTCATCCATGCTTTCAGAAAGTGATTCACGTAGGCGGAGAGAACCTACTGTATAGATTGTGTATACTCTAATCTAGCCCGCACCGCGTTGGCTACGTATACTGTTGTGTCCCCTATGTGGGAGTTGACTGCGCCAAGTCCTTGGTGGAGCCTGTGGGCTTCGACGTGGGCCTCGCCGAGTGCATTAATCGACCTTCGAAGTCGTTCCGCACGCTTCATTTCGCTCTGGATCTCGTCCAAAAGCCTCCGTTGCTCTGCACGGGCCCGCTGCTCTTTTTTCTGCACGTCGTCTGTCAATTCCAGCTCTCTATGGACGTCCAAAACAAAACACCCGTTCTGAACCAGCTCTGGTGGAACCGTGAAGACGTTTCTAAACGCGTAAAGCTCGAACTTATCAAAGTTCTTGTTTATGGCATGTTCCATGAAACTTTCGAGCTGCGCAGTGCCCTCTAAGACCTGTTTACGGTCCTTATCATCCACAATTTTGAGAAGAATGCGCTCTATCTGCTCGGTAGACGCGTACATGATGTCGTTTATTGCGTTGATGATGTCGTCAATGCATTCTATAGCCGCAAACCCCAAATGTTCCGCTACAAGCGACGTCGTGGTCATGTAAATTGCGTCCTCTTCCATTTTGCCTAGCAAGAGTTTGTGTATACAGAAATTCTATGTGTGAAATGTGCTCAGCACAGATATCGAAATACTGGTTAACGTCTATATATGATAATTAGGGGGGTTGGAAGACTATTCACTGTCACTGGCTTGTTCTTCGGAGCTGGAACCAGCCTCAGAAGCCTCGTTCTGGTCTTCGGTATAAGCCACGGCACCATCATTTTCGCTTTCTTCGCTCTCACTCTCGTTCTTCTTCTCAGACACTGAGACACCGTCAATGGTGATGTTGGCGTCGACATCGACGACGACGTCGTCGTCGTCAAACGTCATATGTTTGTTGGACTTCTCAAGTCCCAGATTAAGCTTCAATGGCTGCTCTTCAGGCTCTTCACCCTTGCCTAAAAGAGTCCCCTCAATGGAAATACCCTTGCCGGCAGCCTGAATGGCTCTGACGCCGAATTGAAGCTTACCAGTGACAGGATTACCTTCTGCATCCTGCCAGTAGCCTAAGTTGGAACCGGAGTCGGCCCCCTCCTCGTCTTGCTGATTCGGCACAAACTCCCACGTCGTCGGTATATTCTTCTTTCTGATGGTGGCATTGAACACATCGTTGATGAGTAAACCAATGTGACCATGCGATTGCATCACACAGTAGCCCTCAAGAACGTCGTCCACCTTAGGAGACCAAACAATGAACTCCACATTGACCCACAAAAATGAAAACGGATTGTCGTTGGACACCTTGGCCATAATGGTCTCTTGATCAAACACTTCTGTCTCTAGCTCCACTGCACGGTAACCCAAAATAATACCATCGACATCGCTAGAGTATTTCATCACTAGCTGGTCCAAATGCTGGCTCTTGATGCCCTGAACCGGGTCTGCAAGATGGCTTGGTGCAAGTGAAAGGTAGAGTCTACAACGGACCAAATGAAAACATTTTGAGATTCCGGTTTCGACACTCACTTTGTTTTTCAGTTCACTCACCTTGGGCTTCTTCACAGCGCGCTCACTGCTTTCATTGGCCCTCTTCATGCCTACGTTATGAACAAGATGGAATTAAAATTTTCATTCAAACAAAATTTTTTTGTTCGCTATCGTCTGAAAAGTTTTGAAATTCGCTTAGCACCAGAGCTGGCATTGAACGTTTGGTTGGAACCATTGGATGCAGTGCTGGCCATCATCGAAACACGGCCTGTGTCGTTAGGAAGTGCACCAACTGCTTCACTAAGAAACCCCTGGTTTCTTTCCTCCTGTTTAAACTCCCTTAGCGTCCGGCCTTCTTGCGAGTTCAACTTGCGGAACAACGGCTTGTAGCCCGCCCACTTCTGTCTCATCTGCTTCCTCATATGGTCCGCCGTCGGAGCATCCTCGTCCTCAGTGTATGGAGCCACTCCTATGAATCTCACCCGTTTTTCATCGTCCTCCACAGATGCCAGCTTTGTTATCTGTTCTTCGGTGTAAACCTGAGTGTTTCCACCATAGACAGCGTGTGACGAGCTGGCATTGCTGACAGACCTGGATCTTTGAGATACCGATCCACTTCTAGATAGATTTCTGTTGCTGGCACTGTTGTTACCCACCGAACCGTTTCTAGACCTGGTTGGCTCTCTTGACCCTTGAACAGCAAGCATCGCAGCTTTAGAAGGTGAGTTGGTTCTCAATGAGTTGAGAGGCGATAGGCTCTTGCTTGGACTCGGAAAATTGCTTTCAACTGTCGTCGAATCATTGGAAGACGATAAGTTGATTCCCAAATCACTGACATCGGCCAATGATTTGTCAATGACTTTCTGAGGCTGAGTCACAGCAGGATTTGTGCTTTTCGCAGCAGTGGTAGTGGCCGCTCTTTTTGCAGTAACTTGCTTTCTTTCCAATGGCTTGGCCAAAACTGTTCCGTTCCTCTGAGATTTCAAAATATGCTGCTGCAGTCGTTGCTGAGCAGTCAGTGGCTTCGTTTCCTTGAGGCTGCTATTGCTGCTATTGCTGCTGCTGGCACTACTACTACTTTGAGTTGGTGTATTGTTTGATATCGCACCATAGACGGATCTTCCACGAGCCAGGTTTTCTGTGGACTCTTGTGTTTTTCTGACGGGTGAAATGATGATACTAGGGGGCTTTTGTGAAATAGGTGATCCCGCGCTGGAAATACGTTCTAAGCCTCCATCAATCAGTTTTTCTTGCGCATCAGGACTGATCTTCACTGGTGATGGTGATGGCTTTACTTGTGAAGCTGTTTTAGTACGAGCTAGGACTGGTGCAACGGTGTCAATGAGAGAGTTTGTTCTAGACGATGAACGAGATGAAGTGCTAGATGGCGGTTTTGTAAGCTGTGACTTGCTGGCAGATGTAAACGATTGTTTCCGTCTTTCATCAGTTGATTGCAGTGAACCTCGTCTAGCTTGAAGCAATTTCATTGGAAGTTCACTGCTTTGAGTCAAACTGCTAGTTCTACTAGTCGGTCTGCTTCCTGGTCTGCTATTCTGTCGGCTACCACCTATGCTTGGAGGTTGCACGACATTATCTACCGTTCTCATTTGTTGGCTCTTCATTGCAGAGTGAGCCCTATGAACCGCAGTTGGGTCCAGAATCAAACTTTGACGTCCTCTAATTTGCATTTCTCTTTGCTTCACTTGGGCACGCAACTTATCTTGAGAAAATGTATGTTCATTTCCTTGAGTAACAATTTGATTCCATTCTTCACATAAACACTTTAATGTAGCAATTGACTGGTTCATGATGTCAAACGATTGTTTACCAGCTTTCTTAGCATCTATAATATATTGCTTAGCTATTTGAAGCATTTGCTCCTTCAAATTGATCTTGTTAACAGGCATTAATGTCCTTTTTGAATATTTTGATATGATTGATAAGATTGCACTGTTTTGTTTATTATTAGCAAAAAATAAGACCATTTCATTCAAGATCTCTCTAAGTTGTCTATTGGTGCGTGCATATTGCGTGAAGTATGAATAATTATCGTAGTAGATCCATCTCCCAAGTTTCCGTATTTCAACATACAGATCGGCTATTCTCAAAAGGACAAAGTAGATTTGGTAATACTTTTCCTGATCCATTTGGCCAGACGTTAGCTTGGTGTATTCATGTTGTATTTTTTCAATCGTGGTCTGATAGTAACTTGTGACATTGGCTAACATTTTGAAATATTGATGTCTGTAATAACTTTTGATCTGCTCCTGTTGGATAGGCTTCAGATCTGTCGGTATGTCATCAAATTTGAATCTTTCAATCAATTCCAATTCAGCAAAACGCGTTTCATCAGCATCAATGAAATCCCACACTGGTTTATTCTGTGCTAAATACATTTCTCTTGATGCCTCATTTTTCTCCTCAAGCTCCAGCTTCGCATTGGCCAGTAAACTTGTTAGCATCTTCACCGCTTCGGCCTGTTTTGGTTTACTTGGTAAATCACAAAACCCTTTTTTCAGTGACCAATGGGACCCTACGCCTGAATTCGTATCTTCCAACGCTTCCAGAGCATCCCATGAAATCGAAATCAGAGCACCACTCAGATGGATCAATTGGCCCGTATTAAACTTCTGACCCTTGCTAACCAGAGCACATCGACGGATGAAGTTGTCACTGATGTTAAAGATGGTGCCGGCCATCATCATGATAACTTTAAAATCAAAAACACTATCCGGGGTCAATGAATCCACTTTCCCCTCGAACGCACGTAATTTACCATATATATAATGATACTGTATAAGTTTGGCCTCTAAAGACGTCACTGGAGGTTTCGCTCCTGACATGTAGCCTTATATTCAATAAAAAACACAATGACAATCGCGTTGCAGAAATGATTCTTCCGCCAAAAAGTATTTAAGTGGATACAAAAGTGCTCAGCACAATCTATTGTCTATTTTCTATTTTCATTTACAAGCCACTTCCACACAACATCTTTGTTTTCCCGAGATGGACGCACTTTGGAGGCTGCTGGGATTCCTCTGATTTTGTCCAACATTCCTTTCTTTTGCAGGTCGTCCCATTTATCCAAACCCTTAGAGCTGACGATTGTCATTCTCTTAACGTCGTGGAGTTTGCGGAACCACCATAGAGATATGATCCCGCCAATGAGACAGCTGCCAAGGACAACGGCGCCAAAAGCGATTTCGGATTGTTCCAAGTAATTCTTCAAGTTCATCCCGTAGAAAGCAGGGACGATCGTGGCAACAGTGAAGGCTAGAGTCATGATAGCAATTCGTAGTTCAAACACCATCAACGAGTTTCTGTTAGCGTCTAGAATGATGTTGACAATATCCTCGGTGGATTTGATGTCATTGATCATTGTTTCGGCCCTTTGAACCAACTCATCACATTGCTTATAATAGGATTCAAGCATCAATTCCAAATCGGCAGTGTCTTCAGAAGGATTACTTAAGTGCATGCGTACAAGATCGTCGTCATTGTCTAGTAATTCGTCCAAAACGTCTCGGATAAGCGCCGATTTTTGATAAAACACAGCAAGCTTTTTAGACTCCACCAACAACGATTTTAGTTTGCCTCTATCAATGTCGGAATCAAGATCTTTCAAAATGGACTTGGCCGTACTCAAATGGTCTGTCAACTCGCTCTCCAAAACCGCCATCACATTCACCAACACACATTCTAATGATCTAAACTCGTATGCCTGACTCAGAGATGTCGGTTTTGATTTCAACTTGGATTCCAAATCGTACATGAACACACCAAGTTTTCGTAAGTCCCTACTGTCGTGTTCTCCACCTTGCTTCACGTCGAAAACATACACGCCGTTGGATTTGATCAACGCTTTGATGAATAACATGTTGACAAGAATGGAGCCCCGTCGAACGGCAATAACAGGCGCAACGTCCACGTTGGAGGGGTCAATCTTACGCAAATCTCTTGGAAATAGATTGTTGGACTGTAGAAACTGGGATCTTGTGAATTTCTTAGATATAGATGTGATTGTCCCCGAAGCGTCTAGCGTAGTGGCAGATATGGTGGAGGTAGGAGGCGTCATTGGTGGAATGTTGCCCACTGCTCGTCGCATGATCAAAGGAAAACGTGTCCCTGTGCACTTAGAAATGCTTCTGAGGTGTATTAGTGACATTATGTCGGGTATTAGATTGGTTATAATATGTGAATTGATGAAAGAGAAGGTCTAGTGTGAAATATTTTTCCATCATGGGAAATTTCTTAGATTTCAATTAGAAGGTGTTTGGACACGGAAACGAAGTGGACTTTCATGGGTGAAATATGTTTGGGCTTTCAACTTGGGTTTATTGGTTAATTTGCCCAAATTTTCACTTTGAAAGCTTGTCTGAGAGAGTTGATTGATTTTGTAGAGCTACAAAAAGATGCCGATAGATACATATCTTATGTGTGTATAATATGGCATGTGGAATGGGGTTTTTTAACTTTAATGCTTTTGAAACATCAAAATCTTTGCGCTATCCTTTCCGGTCGTCAATCTCACTTCGATTCAATGTTGTTAGACATGAGCAAATTTCCACAAAGTCACGTGATCTACAAAAAGTTAGACACATTCAACAAGTTGTAGTCGTTAGCCTATACATGAAAACAGAGACAGTGCCATCTGTCAATAGAAGTAACATCTTTTCTTTTGAATTATTTGTTACCAGCTGGTTAAAAAGCCACTGGGACCCAAACCATTATAAATAAAATGATAAAAATGTACTCTACAATGACATCGAGAGCGTGTAGTTTAGTTGAAGAACTTTCTGGATGGAGAAGGCCCAAATAGCTCCAACCTGATGGCAGGCAATGCGGTTTCAGAAAGTAACTTTAATCTTTCGTCCAAGGTATTGTTGACGGAAATCTTACCGTTACCAGAAACAATGACAACACCACCGGCAACAGACTCGTCAAGAGCAGAGTCCTCATCGATGGTGACGTCAACGGCAAAGCCAGCGTTTTTCTCAAAGTTGGAAGCCGCCTTCGCCAAGGCAGACTTGGCTAAACCCACGGAATCTGACTTGACTCTGATGGAAACAGCAGGCTCCATGAGGGCATAGAGACCTTCTTCAATGAGACCAGCCAATAACGCCTCGTCCTCAGCCAAAGTCTTCAATTGAGTCTTAGCAGCATCGAAGATGCCTTCTAACGCTTCTTCTCTAGACGCAAGAAGCTTCAATCTCGTGTTGTTCTTGATGGTGGACTTGGTGATCTGTTGCGCAAGTTGTGCCTTGGAAAACTTGGATGCATAGGCTGCGTCAATCGCGTTCAACTCTGAACGGACAAGTGACGCCTTTTCAATTTGGTACTCCTCGTCCGCCTTGACGCGAATCTCCAGAGATTTCTCCTTAGCTTCCTTCTGGATGAAGTTCTGCATCTTTGTGAGCTCACTGGCAACCTGCGACTCTGAAAGGGCTCTAGCAGACGACATGGCAACGGTTAATTAAAGAGAAAGGTGTACTATTATCGATGATAAGTTTAGCTTATATTCGCGACATCAATTTGCTTTCAAGTACGATCACGTGACTTCTTTCCAGACAATCACTGTTTGACATGTCGAAACACCGGGTGAACTCAAATGCGATTCAGCTTTTGTCTTCTCAGCTTCATAGGACGCTATTTCCTCCGAATTTTAAATCAAAACCGCCTCTCAAACGTCTGTTAGACCTTTCAAGAGAACATCTTGCACATAACGGGCTTGCTGACAAGGCAACGAGCCAATCGGAGCCCATAGAATTTGAGCTGCCGCCTCTTGCGGGTCCCTCCATTGCACACCATTTTTATCGCATTGGCGAGTGGTCCCAGGGCCCATACTTAGAGCTCGTTAACAGGCTTTGCCACTTTGGTACCACACCTATCAAAAAACCTGAAAAATGGCTCAGCAGGTCTGGATGGACTAAATATACTGCTGATGGGAACGCTGTGGCGGTGGAATACCCCGATGAAGAGGCTATAGTTTTTGATACAGAGGTTCTCTATAAGCTCTCGTTTTATCCCGTGTTGGCAACTGCTCTGGGGGCCAATGCGTGGTATGGTTGGGTGTCTCCATATTTGACCGGTGACAGTGATGAAAACAACCATCTCATTCCTCTGGGTCCCACGAGCACAAAAAGAATCATAGTGGGTCACAATGTCAGCTATGATCGTGCGAGGGTGTTGGAAGAGTATCAGTTGGGACAATCTAATTCGTTCTATCTCGACACTATGTCACTCCATGTTGCCGTTTCCGGTATGTGCTCACGTCAAAGAGGCACTTGGATGAAATACAAGAAGAACTTGAACGAGTCCAAGACTAAACCAGCAGACGAAAACGGGAAATCACTCACCGACTTCCGAAATATGGCAACAACCGATGGCCTCAAGGAATTGCTAAATAATGGAATTCTCGACCAAGAATCAATCCTCAATACCACAGTCTCAGACTCGGATTATGTTTCCAGCGCCTTGAATGAAGATCCCTGGCTCAAGCATTCGTCCTTAAGTTCCTTAGCCCACGTTGCTGAACATCATTGTAATATCAAACTTGAAAAGTCAGCTAGAGATCACTTCGCTTCGCTAGACCCCCAAGAAATTAGAGATAACTTTCAGCTTTTGATGGATTACTGCTCTAAGGACGTCTTGGCAACATACCAAGTCTTCCACAAGATTTGGCCTGAATACAAATCAGTTGTTCCTCATCCAGTATCATTCTCAGCTTTGAGACACATCACTCAGTCAGTCTTACCAACTACAACTCGTTGGGAACATTACATCAACACATGTGAAGAGATGTATCAAGAGTCCAGGATCCAAATTGAAACAAAATTACATGAAATCTGTAACCAAATCATTCAGCTCCGTGCTCAAGCTGAAACTAAACCTTGGTCCAAAGATCCATGGCTATCGCAACTTGATTGGGAAGTCACCCCCATTCGTTACACAAAATCAGGTGCATTGTTCAAAAGACAAAAGTTACCAGGGTACCCAAATTGGTACAAGAAGATTGCAGAAAGTAATGGCGATTTAAATTTAACTACTAAAACTCGTGTTTCTGCTTTGTTGCTCAAATTAAGTTGGTTTGGTGAACCGATAATTTGGACTGATATTTATGGTTGGTGCTTCAAGACCGATAAATCTAAATATGATGAGTTTCTCAAAAAGAGTTATGAGTTCGTTGATATTGACACCATTTTACCACCAATGGATAATTTGGAAGAAGCACTTGATTCCGCTGCTGAATTTTTTGAAAACACTAAAATTGATTCCCCTGCAGAAAAAGCAAAAAGAACAAGCAGAAAGAAGAAATCAACAGCTGCTGATGATACTGTTGAAAATGAATCAGAAACTACTGAAAAGGTCAAGTCCAAACCTAAGTCCAAGTCTAAATCAAAGGTAAAGACTGCCAAAAAAGCTTCCACTGTTAAGGATGTCATTTTTGAAACCGATCCTATTGTCATTGAAACACTCTTGTCCATAGCTAAAGAAAACAAGATTCTTTTCAAAATTCCACACGAAAATGGTCCAGGCAATAGAGTCACGTCACTTATGACCAAACCTTTCCAAAGATACTTTGAAAATGAAACACTGTCTTCTTGTCAAGAAGTTGCCAAGGAGGCAATTTCTTTAAGTGTTCAAAACAGTTATTGGGTTTCTTCTCGTGAACGTATTAGAAGTCAATTTGTTGTTTATCAAGATAACAAAGATTTGAACCTGGATTCATTTCAGGGAGAACTTGCGAAGTCCATTTGCCCTATTGATCCACCAAAGGATGATCAAATTGGTATCATCATTCCTCAAATTATTCCTATGGGTACCATCACACGTAGATCTGTTGAAAAAACATGGTTGACTGCTTCCAATGCGAAAAAGAACAGATTGGGATCAGAACTAAAGTCTCTCATTAGAGCTCCTCCGGGTTATTGTTTTGTTGGTGCTGATGTTGATTCTGAAGAATTGTGGATCGCTTCACTTATGGGAGATGCTGTTTTTGGTACTCACGGTGGGTCTGCTCTTGGTTGGATGACTTTGGAAGGTACTAAAAATGAAGGTACGGATTTGCATTCTAAGACAGCCCAAATCTTGGGTATCAGTAGAGGTGAAGCTAAGGTTTTCAATTACGGTAGAATTTATGGTGCAGGCAAGAAGTTTGCTACAACATTGCTAAAAAAATTCAACCCTGAAATTGGAGATAAGGAGGCAGCAGACACTGCCAACAATCTTTACGCTGCAACTAAAGGTATGTCAGGCTCAATTAATAAAACTAGACTTTGGTTTGGTGGTTCTGAGAGTGTTGTTTTCAACAGATTGGAACAAATTGCTGAACAGGATTATCCAAGAACTCCTGTTTTAGGTGCCGGTATTACTCAAGCTTTACAAAAGACTAACCTTAATGCCAATTCATTTTTGCCAAGTAGAATCAATTGGGCCATTCAATCTTCTGGTGTTGATTATTTGCATCTGCTTCTTGTTTCAATGGAATTCCTATGTAAATATTATTCAATTGATGCAAGGTTAGCAATCACTGTGCATGATGAAGTTAGATTTATGACCAAATGGGAAGATAGATACAAATGTGCTGTTGCTTTACAAATTGCTAATCTATGGACAAGATCAATGTTCTGTTATCAAGTTGGTATTGATGATGTTCCACAAAGTTGTGCTTTCTTCTCTGCTGTTGATATTGATTGGGTTTTGAGAAAGGAAGTTGATTTTGAATGTGTCACTCCAAGCTCTCCCGATAAGTTACCTTCTGGTGAGTCATTAGATATTAACCAATTGCTGGCAATTGATGATGTTAAGGAAATGCTTAAAATCAAACCACTTGAGGAATTTTGGAAGCCTAAACCATTTGAAGATGAAGAAGGGCGGATGGTTACGCCGTCGGAAAACGATTTGAAATTGAAGAAGCCTACTGAAAACTTGGATAAAGATTTAGATAGCAAAACGAAAGCTATTTGGGTCAGACTTCAGATTTCCCAGACGGAAAAGGAATTCCAAGATTTGAAGAACAAATTCTTTGATGAAGTCAGATTTGGCAAGCGTAAGGCGTTTGGTGAGAAGATCAACAATGAAAATCTCTCTGAAGAAATCATCACTAATGTGCAACTGAAAATGGAAAAACTACCTGATGAGATGGAAGAGGTTGTCAAAGATGAAGGAATTGTTTATGATGCTATTGATGAAGCATTGGAAAGCGCCAGAATTGAAAAGCTACGGAAAGGATCTAAAAGAACTAATGCTAAAAAGACCTCTTCTCTGATCCAAGAAGAAGAGTTTGACATTGAGTCTGTGTTGTTGAAGAAAACTATTGGAGGAGCCAATGTAACATATTCTGACAACGTGGTTACTAAGTCGCAAAGAAAGAAGAGGCTAAACACGATGGTAACGTCCTCCTCTCTTTCGAAGGAAGACCTTATCTCAATCGAATTCCCAGAACATGACGACAGTGTATTCAGAACCGGATGATGATTCCTACACCTCATACGACATCAATATCACCTCTGCTCATTTGCAGCCCACAATCTTTACTAGTAATGTACAAAATTTATATATACGATAATAGAAAATCGCTTTTTTAAAAATGAATTGCTGAGCAATGTTTACGTAATCTGCGATTTCGGGCATTTTCACAAAAAGAAGTGATAAAAGCCTTTGTATCTTATTCAATCTCTTAAAGCTCTAGTGGTATGTCAGCACATTTCGACTGGAAAAAGATCCCAGGGGTTCACGTGGAGACAGGAAATGGTGTAGAGCATTTTTTTGGCTCTCAGTTGGATCATTTACCCCAAAATTCTTCTCAACAAAGTAGCAATCATACACCAAATACCAATACAAACACCACCACCACCGCCACTCCTACTATGCCAGCAATTGGATCTTCTTTAAATAAAATTATGAACAAGTTAAGTCTTGGTGCTGTTCCGTACCGTAACAGTATGGATAATTTATCAACGAGTTTGCAGACTCCAAAGTCAAACTTAAACAATGGGACCACATCAAAATCACCTTTGCAAAATACAGAATTACAAAAAGTTCACGCTTTTAGCACAGACACAATTATTGTTAATGATGATGTCAGTGTCAGACTCTTTGTTTCTAAGGAGGAGCTTTCGGTTCAAGAATCTAAAACGTATTCCAGTTGGTATCAAACTATTAGAAGAAGAAAGGCTAGGTTTGGTGATAGGAACATTTCGATTGATGATGTTTTGAAATTTCTGCGTAACTTTGGCATTTCTCAAGCCACAAAAGAAAGAATGAGGATCTTATTCGGTAAGAAATCCGAATCACTAAGCATGCCACAATTTTTTGCATTAATGAGATTAATTGCACATATGATGAATGGAGAGCCATTGAAAAACACATTGATTAAGATACCAGTGGCTATTCCAAGACCTATTCCCATTTTGGCGATGGGACATAAGAAAATAAAAAACACTATTTCCAATCGAATCCACAAATCTACCAATGCAAAAGAAAAGGTCAAGTTCGATATCAACTCCTTCACGGAAATGTTACTCACTGGTCAAACGCCATCAAATTTAGAATCTCCCGTGGATAGTGATATTGAATCAAGTGAAGCCAAGGAAAGTAGAAGAGTCAAGTTCTCAGAAACCGTTACATTCTCGCCCCCTCCAATGACAGAAGAAGAATATGAGGCTATGCTTGAAGCAAATAGTTTGGAAGTCTCTAATTCTGTTACCAAGGTCTCTAGCGCGGATGTCATTGATTATTCTCTTCCAATGGATCAGCTTTTGGAAAAACTGAAGCTGCAACAGCAGCCTCAGTCTCAGGCTCCATCAAATGAAGGTGTAGAAACTGTTCAGCAACCCTCAGAGAGTGAAGAAGAGATTCTTAAGGATGTCAAGCTCGATTCTTTTAAAAATTTCACTCACTTAGATCCTAATACAGGCACAATACCACAACCGTTGAAGCCTAACTTGACTGGTAGTGCTTCCAAATCCATGAAGGAGCATTTCATGCAACAGTTTGACCAAACTTTCAACTTAGACAACTCACAATCTTTTGCACCAGTGGGCAATATTTCATCTTTGGCTGCAACCTCATCTCCTCCATCTTCGCAGCCGGTTCAAACGCCAATGCAACAGCCTCAGCAATTGCAACCACAGCAATCACAACAGCCACAGCAGATTCAACAACCACCAATGGTCACTTCTGAGTCTCTTTCGAATATGTTTGGGGTAACACCTTCTTCTCAGCCACAGCCGCAACAAACAGACTATTTTGGTGTGGTACAGCTCCAATCACGGCCATCATATCAACAGCCAACTTCATCGATGGAGGCGTTATTCAATAGTACTATTCCTGGAGGTAATAATTCGCCTGTATCTTCACCGGGCGCATGGGCTAACAACAACATCAATAGAAATACCTCGCCAATGGGTGCTCCGCCAGCTTCACTGTCAGCTAGATCACAGTCCTCACTTGGCACAGTCAATTCCGGACCTCCACTTCCTCCACCTCCGCCTATATCTAGAAAATCATCTAGAGCCATCCAGTTTGCGGGATCTCCGCAGCAAACGGGGTCTGACGTCAGTCAGCCAATGCTTCCTCCTAAACCAGTGTTGAATCAACAGCAAAGAGAACGATACATCTCATCCATGGCACCGCAACAACAACAGCAGCAGCAACAACAGCAGATGTCTATGCAGAATTACATGAATCCAATGCAACAGCAGCAACAACAACAACAACAACAACAACAACAGCAACAACAACAACAGCAATACATGAACGTCATGCAGCAGCAACAGCAACAACAGTACTATTATGTGCAACAACAACAGCAACAACAACCACAACCACAACAAAACTCCATGTGGCCGCAGCAGTCTCAAACAAACCAAAACATATGGCCTGGAACCCAATGGTGAGTATTTTATTAGCGTATAAAATGTATAATATAAAGAGTCTTGATGCTGAGCATATTTAATAATGGCAAAGAAAAAAGTTGATGATTTCATCATTTCAAACGTGTATATCTTTTTTCAAGCGCTCGTAACTCAGTCAATGGCGGTGTTGGAGTCGATTGACGCGTTGGCGTTTGTTCTGCAAGAGTGCACGTTCATTATGTCAGCACTGCGGAAGGCAAGTCAGGCCTCCTCGGGACCGTTTGCATCATTGTTGATCAACCAATTGTTGAAGGATTCTGCCGATGATTACTATCCAAAGAGCCAATCAGAAAGAAAGTTGAAGGATGAGGATCATTTTCTTAGTGGCTTCGTTGAGTTGAGATCACTTCTGATGGATATTGAAGATATCAAGGACATGGATGTAATCACTTTGTTACAGCCTTATTTGGTTGTGATCAAATCTAAGACCACGTCATGTTCTGTTATGGACGTTATTGTGAGCTCACTGAATAAGTTGATCAAATATGGAATCATCAACAAAAGTCAGGCCAATATTGAACCTCTTTTGTCCCAGATTGTTGGATGTCTATGTCATTGTAAATTCAAGGGCGAAGATGAAATCCATGATGACATATTGGTTATTAAGGTTATCAATCTACTCGGACTGA
Organism: Saturnispora bothae; assembly: GCA_030462855.1. NCBI lineage: Eukaryota > Fungi > Ascomycota > Pichiomycetes > Pichiales > Pichiaceae > Saturnispora > Saturnispora bothae. The sequence goes on along the minus strand of JAKVQQ010000009.1, from coordinate 238,442 downwards.
TCACCACTGGTCCGTTAGGTGAGATCTTGAACGATGATTCCATGTACGAAATCTTATCAACGTGTTTTTCATTGGCTATCAATTCAAGAAGAAAGGAACTATTGACCAACTCGGCTGAATCTAACCTATTGGAAATGACATCTGTGGCATTTTCCAAGCTGAAAAATTTGGAATCCAAGCCAGAAATTGACCATAATGTCAAGAATTCTCAACCCGAACTCAATGTTTTGCCTACAGATACCATTGGCGGCTCTGAAAGTACACCCGTTCCTGAAGATGTTGAAGGAGATATTGAAGAAACTAAAGAGAAGGATGACGGAATTGTCGACGAGAAGTCCATTCAAGCTGTTTTAGATGCATCCGCTACTGTCAATACAGCTGCAACCGTTGACATTTCAATGGAATCAGATACTTCTCCATATGGTGTCAAGTGTTTAACACAATTTATGAATCATACAGTTGAAATCCTATCACCGGAAAACAAGTTTAAATACACAGAAGGCTCAAGGTCTCTTGCTTTACAAATCATGATCACAATTGTTGAAGTTGCCGGTGTTCATTTACCTAACCACCCACAATTATTCACTTTGATTTCAGACGATTGCTGCCATCATTTGGTCAGATCGATTCAAAACTCTGAATCCTTAGTTATCACCACATATGCACTCAAGTTGTTCCTATATTTTGCTTTAAATATTCCGCATCATCTCAAAATTCAATTGGAACTGATTTTCACCACTTTATTTGAGTCAGTTGTTCCAAATTGGGAACTTCTTGAAAATGAATTGTCCGAAGATGAAAAGATAGTTTTCAACAATGAAAGAAGACAATTGTTACGTTTCCCACAATTGTCAGAAGAGCAGATTGAAACATTGAGAAATAATTATGACTCCGGTAAATCATCATATTTGAAAGAACTGTTCATTGAAACCGTCAGTGTGTTATGGTACAGGTCTCCATACTTTTTCATCAGTTTATTCCAAACATATGACTGTGATTTTGATAGATCAGACTTAACTACTAAACTTTTGGGTTTATTATGTCGTTTATCTGCTACCAATTCTGCCACATTTTCGTCTCCTAACTTGTCTTCTCTTTGTATGGAAGGCCTCCTATCATTCATCAATGGTACGTATGAAAGAGTTAGAATTGCAAAGGCAGATAATATTCAACTTTGTAAGAAGCCTAGTCCATTAATTGAACAATTTAATAAAAAATCTGACTTCCTTGAGTGTATTAAGACATGGAATGAAAGTCCAAAGGCCGGCATTCAAGCCTTGTGTGAAAAAGACTTTATTAGGGATATCCAAAACAACGCTGAAATTGCTCAATTTTTGTTCAACAATTCTGGTAGATTGGATAAGAAGAAGCTAGGTGAATTGTTTGGTAAATCTGTCAGCAATGAACTATTTACTAATTTCATTAACTTATTAGACTTCAAGAACTTAAGACCTGATGAAGCTCTTAGATTAATGTTGAACTATTTCAGGTTGCCTGGTGAAGCTCAACAGATTGATAGAATCGTCGAAGCGTTCAATATTAGATATGTTGAATGCCAAGAATTTGAGAGCAAAACAGAAGAAGAAGGTGAAGAAGAAAAGGTTTTACCTGATGCCGATTCCATGTATGTTCTTTCCTTTTCCCTCATTATGTTGAACACTGATTTGCATAATCCAAATGTCAAAAAGCCTATGAGTTTAGAAGACTATCAGAGAAACTTAAGGGGCTGTTATAAGGGCAAGGATTTCCCTGTTTGGTACACAACTAAAATGTACAACAGTATTAAAGAAAAGGAAATTATTATGCCTGAAGAACACAAGGGGACGACCAAATGGTTTGAAACTGTTTGGCACTCTTTAGTCGCAGAACAAGAAAGTAAGAGCGAAACTGCTGAAAAGGCTAGAGAAGTATTTATCAGTAATAATGGGCAAAAATTGGAAACATTATTGCAATTTGATAAGGTTTTGTTTGATAAGCATTTCAAGAAATTGATGACCTCATTAATAAGAATGTTTAATGAAGCTTCGAATGATAGTGTTATCAACAAACTTGTTTCTACCATTGAAAAGTGTGCAGCTGTTGCTATCTTCTTTGAATCTGATGAAGCTATTAATGAAATTATTGAAATTGCCTCCCAATTATCAGCTGTTACTTCATTCAACAAAATTGATCATTCTACTGATGATAGAGACAGTTTACCTCTTGTTGAATTGAGTTTAGGTGAAGACGCCCCATTATATGCAAGTGATCTATCCGTTATGGTTGGCAGGGATTATAGAACTCAATTATGCATCATTGTCTTATTCTGCGTCCTGAAAAGATCTGGCTACCATGTATCCAAGGCTTGGATTCACGTTGTTAGAATAATTTTGAAATTCTTTGAATATGGTTTAATTGATCCTAACTTATTTGATGAATTCCAAAAGAAGTTGAATTATGAGCCATTGAAAAAACCTGTTGGCGAATTTCAAATCAATAAGAGTCATGGCACCAAGGAGAATGGATTGTTTTCAACATTCTCTTCCTATTTGAAAGGTTTGTCCGATGATTCTCATGAGCCAACTGCATATGATATTGAACAAACCAAAAATGCTATAGAATTCATTGAAAGCACTGGTGTTGAATCATTATTAAAACAAGTCACTAAATCCAGCAATGAGAACTTGAACAAGATGGTTCAAATTTTAATTGCTCTACTACCAAAAAAATCAAAGATTAACAAGAGATTCTATACCGAGGAAACTTTATTCATATTGGAAGTTATGACCTGCTATCTTTTGATCACTAAGAACAGTAAACTAATTAGTGATGTTTTGAACAAATGTGATGAACTAATTGATGGTGGTGACGAAAAAGATTTGAAGATGTCTTCAGTTTCAAGAATTTTGTCATACAAATTGTTGTTGTTACAAGTTACACCAGTTGAAAGTAGCAAAGAATTGAGTGAAACATTAAACAAATTGTTTGAATTGGCTACAAATTCCAAAGATACGTTTGTTGCACATGGCAAATGTATCTTATATCCATTACAACAATTAGCTTTGATTTCTGAATCTTGGTGTCAAATGGTTCTTGTTAACATGCCACAATTCTGGAATATCTTGAGAGTTTACGCATCATCTTCAACAATGACCAAATCTGTTTTTTCTTTCATTCAAAATATTATTATCAATCATCCAAACTTGATAAGTATCAAGAATTACATGGATATTCTAGGTTTACTAGATGAGGTTTCTGCTTCCGGTGCCTTGGGTGCTCAATGGGAGCACGAACTTGATAAGCATCTTGCAGATGGCTTGAAGGTTGATAACATAGTTAACCCATTTAAGGAAATTGTTGACACAGGTATTCAAAGCATCAAGTTAACAAGTCAATTGAGTGAAGTCATTAACGGGGAAGAATTCACGCAAGAGCTTCAAGGTGATCAGTTTGCTTCTTGGTACCCATTGATTGAAGCCTTGTCGCATCAGTGTTACAACCCATGTCGTGAGGTGAGATCATTTGCCGTTTCTACATTATCGTCCACATTGATAAACAACAAAGACTTGCCTTTGAACGATTTATCCAAGGACAGAATTGTTGAAGGGAACTTTAGATTGATTTTAGAGTTGTTGAAACCTGAAATTGGCTCTACTGATATCAAGGGTATGATTAAGACACAAAAGGATATCTTGGGAATCATAAGTAAATTAATTTTAACTTATGATTTGGATAATATTGATAAGTGGATTGAGAAGCTATTTGCTATTTCAAGTCAAATGATTGAAAATATCCATTCTAACTTCTCCAAGTCTGAAGTTGATGTGGAAATTACTGAAATTCTCAAAAATGTTCTCCTGGTTAAAAAGGATAGTTTACAGTTGGATAAGTTAAAGGGTTATAAGATGGAATCGGTTCTTAAGTCATTGATTGATGAAGTCATGAATGGCAGTGTATAGTTTTGACTTTATATAATAAAATTAGAAGGCAATATTTTCTTATCAGGTGCGGGCGATTGAGTCATATGGCCGCACTCAGGCAATTGATAAACTTAAAATTTTAAAGGCGTGTTTTTCTTTCTCTTAAGTGTTTAGATATGACTAACATTGTTGTTATTGGTTCCGGTGTCACTGGATTGACCGTTGCCCATGAGTTGTTAAAATCAGACCCTGAAAACAAGGTCACCATAGTTTCAAAAAATTTCCCAACTGATTTCAAGATCGATAAGCTTTACACTTCACCAATTGCCGGTGCTAATTGGGAATCTTTTGCTTCAGATGAAGATGTTGATGTTCAGAAGATTGATACGGTTGGTTACTATAAATTCATCAATTTTGCTCAAACTAGACCTGAAGCCGGTGTTACTTCTCGTTTGAATAGAGTTCTTATCACCATAGATAAGTTCAGACACGTTGACAATGGCGTCAAGCATTTCCCATGGTTCAAAAACATTGATACCAAGTTCAGAGAATTGAGAAGTGATGAATTTGATACGAAGAAGTTTGCTTATGGTTATGAGTATGATAGTATCGTCATCAGAACCAGTTACTATTTGACTTTTCTGATTAATGAAATGTGGAGAATGGCTGGTAGTGTCGCAAGTTCCAACAAATTTTCAGGAGTTCCTGGTAAAAATGGTTCTCACAGCTCTAGATTCAACTTGAAGAGATACACTTTATCATCTGTTGAAGAAGCTTTTAATTTACATGCCAATGGTAAAGCTGATGTTGTCATCAACTGTTCTGGTTTGTCTGTTAAATACTTTGATGACATTGAAGCTGAAGAAAAAGATAAGATGGTTCCTATTCGTGGTGTCGTCTTTGTTCTTGAAAATAATACCGGTGGATCGTATTACTGTTGTTGAAACCGGTAAGGATGAACCTGCGGATGAAGCCTTGTATATTATGCCAAGAAGAGAAGGTGAATTGATTCTTGGTGGCTGTTTCCAAAAGGGTAACTTTTCAGAAACTGTTGAACCAGAATTGAAAAATAGAATCTTGGCCAGAGCTCAAAAGTATTTGCCAGAATACGATTGGTCAAACATGAAGATTGTTAGAGAGCAAGTTGGTTTTAGACCCTTCAGAGAGGGTGGTTACAGAATTGAAAGAAAGGGCAGAGTTGTTCATTGTTACGGTATGGGCGGTGCTGGTTTCCAATCATCTTGGGGCTCGGCTCAAAAAGCTCTTAACCTTGTTCACGAAATCAAAGTTCGTCAAGCTAAGATTTAAATTTTTTATATTATTTTATGTACCGTTTCTGAGCAAAAAAGCTTTTGAAAAAAAATAAATAATAAACGACCAGGGTGAGGATTGAACTCACGATCTTGCGATTAACAGTCGCACGCCTTAACCAGCTTGGCCACCCAGTCTTTTTGTGACTTACAAAGACTATGATCTTTTAGATGGTTGTGCCTAAAAAAATTCATTAAATATGTACAAAAACTCAAATTATGTAAGCTTTTTAAAAGTTGTATAGATTAGCATCAAAAAGGTCAAATTGCACAACGATTATATAATAACAAATAAAAGAAGGGCATAATTGTTCTTCTAATGAATTTTAATAATTTCGAATGCGATAGTTTATATATTAAAAATTTATAAAAATTGTTTGATTAATGTTACATGGTGAATCTTGTGGCATCTCTTGTAAGACTTCTTTTTGGAGGTCTTGTTTCACCGGAAAGCGAGAATAAATTGCTACCAAGGAATTTCAATACCTTGTTACCATTTCTTCTCCAACTAGAAACATTGCTTGTGTACGAGTTAGCAGTGTTCAATGTTTGTGATCTCTTCATTGTTGTGTATGATTGAACGTTATCTCTCATATTCATTTTATCTTGATTTAATAAAATAGCTCTGTCAATATTGTTAGGCAAACCTCTATGTCTACCTCTAATCATAGTTGCTATCACAACGAGTTTGGATAATGTGGTGAATTTACCACACAAGGAGAAATTTTGACCTGGATACCCCATACTTAAACCAACTGTACCATAAGCACTTGTTAATTCAAACATGATATCAAAAATACTAAACTCGTCTTTCTTGAGCTTTGAGTTCTCACAAATGCAGACAATAAAAATCCCCAAAAACAAGAACCATAAATCAAAAGACAATTGTCTACGAAGATGTGACCCAATGAAACTCAGTTTTTTATTTTCCCTTTCACGGTGTCCCTGCTCCTCTTCTTCATCATCATCATCATCATAAACACCAAGGGATTGTTCTTCATAAACATTGGTCCTTCTAATGGACATTGCCAACGGTAAAACAGAAATGTACATCATCACCATGTAAGAAACTTGAATGGCAGGATTTAGCGAGCCTAAATCAACAATAGCAAAACCTGCAGTTCTCGTAGAAAATGACTGGAATAAACCATCAACCACTCTATATCCCTTTGGAATTGATTTTAATTCTTCAGCATTGAAGTCCAAGATGATGAACAACAGCCAATCAATGACGTTTAAAATCAAAAGAACAGTGAATAGCCACCAAGTTGGACCCGAGGGGAATAGCATAGTGAAGCAACGACGTGGATGTAGCAATAAAAACGTCAAAGAGTCTCTGAACATTGTTAGAGGCCTGGAAAATTTATGCAATATCCAAATCATTAATCTGAGACAAATAGGGAAACCTGTGTTACCAATGACAATGAAAAAACTTGAAACAATAGCAATATATGCATTTTGTTGGAATGTAACCATTGAGTTTGGTGTTAAAGTGTAACCGAGATCATTGAAAACACTCTGTGGAGTGAAAAACCCCCACCAAGTTGGTGAAACACCAAAACTTCTCATAGTTTCTTTGTAATATTCTTGTGTTTCAATGAATGGTAAGAAAAAAACCATGGCAATTACATGGAACCCAAAATAATACAAGAGCAAAAGTTTACTCAATAACTTCATGGCTTGATATTCAACACCACCCAATTCTCTCTTCTGATCTTCAGAAAAAGTAACAAAATTGGAGTTTCTGCCAATTGTTGGTATCCAAGAAAGGTAATTAGTGTTTTGTAGTTGTGCGGAAAATTGTGAAATTAAATCATCATCCTCATCATTTCCATCAGCTTGATGACCAGTCAAAGTTCTTGCAAAGAAACTTGCCCTTCTTTTCCCTTTATGTAGAACATGCTCGAAATTCGATGTAATCTTATTTAATGTAGGTTGATGTTTGTAATCACCATCACTTGAAACAGAGCTTAAATTATCATCATAGATTTCATTATCAGATTGTTCACTAAGTGCATAATCATCATCACCACGATCAATCAGTGGGTAACGTAAGAAAGGATGATGCTGCAAATTTTGATGTTTCTTCTTTTCGGCTTCCAACTGCTTTTGTTTCTTCAGTTTCTTTCTCTTGGCCTTCAGCAATTGTTTTCTTTTGTTGTAACCTGGAACTTTGGTTTCTCTTTCAATATCCATTGGGCCTCTTATTTTTAACGCTGGGCCTGATTCATCATCTTCATGAGCATTTTCTGGCTGTTGTTGCAAAACAGATATAGACATGAAAACGTCTCCAGGATTAACATCTCTACCTTTTCTTTTACCAGTAGTTTTTCTATTGTACATGTGCAATTGTGTAGATGTTGAATTTTGTCTTCCTTTAGAAGGTTTAGGTAAATCGGCAAACTTAATATGAGAGTGCTCAGTAAATGGAGCGTCTGCCCCTTCACCATTGCCATTCTGTATCAGATCAGAATGTATAACAACCGGTGAGTCATTATCACTTAGATCGCTTTCACTTATAACCTCTTCATCGCTTGGTTCAGACATGTGTTGAGCTGGCACCTGGCCTTGAAAAGATGGAGGAGGACGACGAATTTGAATGGCACTTCCACCAGGACTTTCAGAATCGCTACTATTTGCAGAGAGATTATGAGTGGATCCAATGGGACTTGGAAGATGGCGGAGTTCAATATCGGAATCATCATCATCATCATCATCATGAATATTAATGACAGGATTGACACCATTTTTAGCACTATCAGGATCTAGATTGTTTGGATGATGATTGAATCTATCTGAAATCAATTCCGAACCATTCAATCTACCATTTTCGTTAGTATTTCCCAATGTTTCAGTTTTCAACCTAGCTAAAGTCATGGTTCTTCTACTCTTGAACTGTTCTAAGGACTTTTCCTTGATGTTATCAAACACCTTTTCATACCAGAACAACCTCAAAAAGACCAATGAGCCGTGGATGAAGATTGGCGTCGTAAACATTGTGATGACGTAAATAGTGATTTGCTGATAAAGCTTGAGTTCATTAACATCCACAGTGTTCAAACCAGCCTGAGTTGTAGCCCCTGAAGCAAAAAACAACGCATCAATGTAGGAAATGTTTCTTTCGCCGTAGATGATCACTGATCCCAAGATAACCCATGAAAACATGTAAACATAATGTGCAACAACAAAATTAGGGATCAATCTTCTAATAATCGGCCCAAAAGTGTCCTCAATTTTGTAGATGACCTTTCTAATTCGGTAACCAATTGTTCTTTCAAGAACTAGCCCACCTGACTCAAACAATGTTCCGGTTCGGGTGATGAAAGATCGTCTTCTATCTCTTCTAGGATCATCCTGCGGGTCCGGCTGACTGCCCTGAGGCAAGTCTTCCATTTCCAGAACGGTATCCATGTTGTACTCACCAGACTCGTCGCTAGGCATGGTCTAAGAGAAGATTCCACCTCACTAGAAGCCTAAACAAGATGTTAAACTACAGCCGCTTTTTATTTACCAGAATCAAAAATTTTACTCTGCGCGGATGAACATTCCTCATTTGGTAGCTGCTGAGCGGAATGGAATCCCCAATTTAAATGGGTAACGCAGGGTTTGAGCAGGGTTTGAATTGAGAAATGGTTACAAAGAAAGCTAAACGTGTATAATGCAAAAAACTGCACTCAGAAACACTAAAAATTGGCTGATATTTATACAAAGACACAAAAAATAATTTTTATACAGTGAGCAAAGAATGCTCGCTTTTGAGCCTCTCTGAGGAGCTGATTTCAAGCGAAGGAGAAAAGAGATTATCACGAATAAAATTGAAGACGCTTTTTCCGGCTTTTTTCCATTGAAAAACAGCTTTTTTCTTGGACAATATGCTAATGGATTGTTTTCTCTTCATGGTAGTGTACGATTGAACGTCGTCAATCATATTCATCTTCTGGTGATCCAACAAAATAGCACGATCAATGTTGCTAGGCAAACCTCTATGTCTACCTCGAATCATAGTTGCTATCACAACGAGTTTGGACAGTGTGGTAAATTTACCGGATAAAGAGTAGTTCACACCTGGATAACCCATACTCAAGCCAACTGTACCGTATGCACTTGTTAATTCGAACATGATATCAAAAATACTGAAATCAGCATTTTCGATCTTACTGTTCTCACAAATACAAACAATGAAGATGCCTAACATCAAAAACCACAAATCAAAAGACAATTGTCTGCGAAGATGAGAACCAATAAAGCTCAATCTTTTATTTGTGGTTTCAGCATCTTCCATTTCTTCACTTGAATGGCCATGTTTTTGATAAACTCCCAAGGACTGTTCCTCGTAGACATTTGTACTTCTGATTGAAATTGCCAACGGATAAGCAGAAATGTACATCATAACCATGTATGAAACTTTTATTGAAGAATGGAGAGTAGACAAATCAACAAATCCAAACCCAGTAGTTCTAGTGGAAATGGCCTGAAATAGACCATCAAAAACCATATATCCAGTGGGGAGTGCTGTTAATTGCTTCGAATGTATGTCCAACACTACAAACAAAATCCAATCGATAGCATTCAAAATGATAAGCACTGAGAGTAACCACCAAGTTGGACCCGACGGAAAAAGAAGGGTAAAACAACGACGTGGATGTTCTAATAAAAACTTTGAAGAGTCTTTCAACATTGTCAATGGTCGTGCAATTTTGTTCAAACACCAAATGATCAACCTCAAACAAACAGGAAATCCAGTGTTACCTAGAATACTCAAAAATGAAACAACTATTGGAACGTAAATGTTTTGTTGAAATGGAACCATTGAGTTTGGTGTCAAAGTATAACCAAGATTACACAATGCACTCAATGGAGTGAAGAAAGACCACCAAGTTGGCGAAAATCCGGAACTTTGAAAAAGGTTTTTATAATGAGCAACTCTGTTAGCAAATGGAACCAAGAGAATTGCACCCAAGAGTAGTAGACCAAAGTAATAAGCAACAAGTATAATACTTAACAGCCTCATAGCACGGTATTCAATGCCCCCCAGCTCTTTTTTTTGCTGTTCAGTAAATGTAATGAAGTTACTGTTTCTACCAACAGTGGGGGTCCATGAAAGGTAATCAGTGTGTCGTAATCCACCGGAGTACTGAGAGGTTAACTCCGTATTTTCTTCAGTCTCATTATCAGAAATGAAAAAGCTTGCCCTGTGCTTACCATTTTGAATGGCATGTTCAATGTTAGCCTTTACTCTACTTAATGGAATGAAAAATCGCGAACCATCATTTGAAACAGAAACATCATGTTCTTCATTGAAATCAGAAGACATATATGTACTGACAGTATTGACAGGATAAATTGGTTGGTACTTTTCAATTTGATAATCGTTTGCTTCTTTTGCTAAGTTCTTTTCTTGTTTAAGTTTCTTTCTTTGTTGTTTCCTCTTATTGTAAGCTGAGACTTTCGTTCCGTCATTTACTGGCAAGTTCAAAATAGATTCATCATCAGCTGAAATCTGCTTTTCAAATGGTGCATTGAAAATGTGATCATCGACAAGATCCACGGAACGTCTAGGTTTAGTAGAAGGCTTAGGCAAATCACCGAACCTTATTTGTGGTTGTTCCCTAGATTTGACATATGTAGTACTACTTGAGCTGTTTTCACAGTAATCTACTTCTGCAGCTGTACTATCATTTTGATGAATTCCTTCAGAGATGAAATTCAAAGCATTGGTCTCATCATTTTTAATTGCGTTCATTCCGAGTGTCTCAGTTTTTAATCCTTTTAGCGTATTAGTTTTTCTAATTTTAAACTGCTCCAATGACTTTTCCTTAACATCATCAAAAACCCTTTCATACCAAAAGAGTCTAACAAAGACCAAAGTACCATTCACAAAAATAGTTGACGATAACATTGAAGTAACGTAAATAGCAATTTGCTGATAAAGCTTAATTTTATTTAAATCAATTGTGTTCAATCCACTTTGAGTAGAGGTAGCTGCTGCCAAAAAAAGGGCATCAATATAGCCCATGTTTTTATCACCGTAAATCACAACAGAGCAAATTATGATCCACATCAAAATATACACATAATGGGCGACAATGTAATTAGGAATTAGCTTAGCAAATAATTCTTCAATAGTGTAAACAAGATTTCTAGCTCTCTGTGTGACTGGAATTTGAAGGTGGGGCTTTTTTGTAGTGGGATTGGCACTATTATTGTGCTGAGCAGTAATATTCTCAGGTTGGAGTGGACTTTCCAAAGCTTCAATATTCCCCATCAAAGGTTATATTCAATTAGCAAACTTTACAAATAAACAACACACGCTCTGTGAGAGAAATGACTACAAACATGGGGCTTTTATACCCGTAAAGTTAAAATCCAATTTAAATTTTCCTCCAATAGTTTTGCGGTAGACAAAATTTTTCCATCTCTCATAAGTACGTCATAGGCCCAGAATTTCTATAAAATGTGATAAATGGAGTGTATAGAGCAATGATAGCACCATTTTGGAAGACTGAGGAAAAAGCGCTGAATTTGGGCTTGATAATATACCTACTTTGAGTTTGAAACTCCCAAAGCTCATATGCTCATGTGCTCATATTTATCCGCTCTTACCCATAATTATGTTACTCAAATCAATTTCCTCATCGTCCTCCTCTTCATCGTCTTCTCCTCCATCGTCATCTATGTGATTTGCCCCGGATGAGTTATGCACATGTCTTCCCAATCCCGTGTGATCATGAAAAAATGTAGCTTCTTGTCTCGGTTTCTTAGTTGTGTTTTTATTACCATTCATGTATCCAACGAGCTTACGTTTATGAGAAGTGGACTCATAATTCACGTGATCATCAACATCAACTTCTTCATCATCTTCATCCTCATCGTCTTCTCCGTCATCACTTTCCTCCGCTTCTTCTGGTCCACTCTCCTCTGCTTGACTCCCTTCATCACTATCATTCAACCCTCTCGTTGACGGAATGCTATGAGCAGTCAAGTTGTAACCGGGACTTGGATTGGTAATGATATCATCTAAATCATCATGGGTATAATTTGTCCTTCCTGTGTTAACATTAGTTGGATTTTCTGTGATTGGTTGCGTTGTCACAGTGTCTGGAACACCAGGAGTTCCCGATTCAGCAGCTGCCGTTTGATACTCATCGAAGTTCATACCCAAGTTTCTCAATAAATCATCTGCTGAGACTAATGGTGTTAAAACATTTGGTAGATTGGCAATATCATCATCTTCATGTGTTCTATTAGCAGATGATTTAACCACGTTGAATCTTTTTCTTTTAGCTGAAAAGTTACTGGCAGACTCTCTTTGACAGACAACACAATCAAGAATAACCTTCTTAACAGTTGCTTTGACCTTGTTCCAATGATATTTTTGAGTAATTAAAGTTGTAGTTCTGTTGATACCGTGGTGGCCATCCTCATGCATTTTTCTTGCTATTCTAAACTGGTCATTAATATTACCAATGACTTCCTTACCTTTCAAGTACAATTTACCATCCTGGACACTGTATGAATAAGACAATGATCTCAATCTGCTTTTATCTTCTCTTGAAAAGTTATTTGGGTAAGTACCACTAATGAGATAATTCAAAATTTGATCTGATTTAGACAAAATCTGTTCTTCATTAATAATTTCCAAAGCCTTTGAGTAGTTGAAAGAATCAATCAAACTATCATTTGTTGATCTTAAAATTGCACAATTTTTGATTTTACCTAATTTAGCAAATCCACACTTCCTTAAAACCTTTTTAGCACCGACGTTAGTATCAAACACCATTTCAATGACACAATTGTTATAACCCAACATTGGAGCCCATCTAAGAAAACATTCACAAAGAAAAAATCCGATACCTCTTTTTCTAATACCGGCATTAACAATCATGTTCATGGTACAGACCTGTGCCAAACGGCCTGGATAATTGGATTTAATAAAAAAAGTGCCAAGACATCTCTTTGACCAATCATCCGCCGTCAAGTGGGAATCAAATTCATTTGCATCCCCCGTCAGCATAATACCAACAAATTGTCCAAACCAGTAAGTTTTGAATTCGTCCATAGTCAATGGCTCAAAAAATGGTTGTGTGTCACCTCTACTGACTTCATCATTGTATTCTTGATAAAGGAAATGGAACAATGGTATTGGAATATCATCAACATTTGAAATAGGGTATATTGTTGCAGCTGTTGCCAAATCTTCAATATGAATCATCATTCTTTCTATACTGTATTGTTGTGTATAATGAGGCGTAAAATGTGACTTTGAAAACGACACATTTTGAAACCCACCCATTGCTTTATCCTAATATGTTGAAACAAATTTGTATGTATAGCAGTGACAAAAAAATCTCCGAAATCAGATAGAAAATGCATACTCTAAATCTTTGAAATATACATGATATTTTTCATTGCTCTGATAATTGTGAAGATATAAAATGTTTTATTGCAACTGAATAAGGTAATCAAATGCTAGATTGGGTGATTAGATTAAAGCCAAAAATTCTGGGAACTTTGAAATTAAACTTTTCATACTGACAATTTAGCACATATTGTGCGAGCTTCAAAGCCGCTTTATGATACGCATAATGATCTTAGGCATTGGTATCATACTGATTCTCATTCTTACACATGTTATACACTCTACTAGCAAAAATAACTGATTTGGTGATGATAATCCATCTATGTAATTCTACACGATTCACTGATCATTTTGTTTGCTTACCCCATCCGCACTTCAACGGTCTTCCATTGAGATTGAAACCAGATAGGTGAAGAATTGACATTGCTGCTCTTTCATGCGAGTCGTATGTAACAAATGCGCAACCCTTGTCTGCCAGTAACTTAAAGTTCACAATGTATCCAAAGTTTTGTAAAAGAGGGATCAAGTCATTCTGTTTACTGAAATGGGCCAAATTGCCCAAGTAAACAACGGTCATCCAGTTAGGTGTTTGCTTCAATACTGATTCATATGTTTGTGCACTGATGATCATTTGTTGTTGTTGCTGCTGCTGCTGATCAAATACCTGGTTCACAACTAAAGGCGTAAAGATGTTACCATTCACGCTGCCACCTGTATTGAAAGGTTGATAAATAAATGCATTATCAATTGGTTCGAGATTATTGATGTTCTGTTGTTGTTGATACTGATGTTGGGGAAGAGACTGAAATCTATTGTTTTGCCTGTGCGACGCCCAATTCAATCTAATGGCTCTATCTCCTAACTGATAGCCGTTCATGGATTCAAGAGCTTGCTGAGCGTCCGCCTTGTCTTTGAAATTGACGAACCCATAGCCTCTAGATCTTCCGGATTTCATATCCCACATGACATTGGCCTGAACAAGAGAGGGATATTTAGAGAATGTCTTTTTCAAAGCTTCATCGTTAATTTCCAATGACAAATCACCAATAAACAAATTGAAAGTATCTTGAGTTTCATTCAATTGCTGGGTTTGATAGGCCCACGAGAGTTTCAATGGGTACTGATCAATTACAAACCCATCAAGCAGCTTCAGTGCCAATTCCGCGTCCTCGCTACTCGAATACTCTACAAAGGAGTAACAGAATCCAAGTTTATTCTTATCATGCAATATCTTCATTGATTTGAAAGGAGGAGCCTCATTTTGAAGAACCGTGGCTAATTCCACTTCAGACACCGAGTCTGGAAAATTCCCCACATACAAGATTGTCCTGGAGAGCTTTCTTCCTCCGTGGACATTGGCAATGTTAACATTTTCATTTTCCTTGTTTTCAACTGTTGCCGATGTGATCCCAGGAGATAGACCCAAATTCGAGGTCAATTCTCGCTTAATTGTTGTCATTTTTTAAAGATATAGTAAGTAGCGCCGTGTGGTTCTGCTGATATGTTTTTCCAAGCTTACAAACGACGCAAAACACGATTTTTAGTCGATTTCGATAATGAAGAATGAGGCAATTTGCCACTTTTTCAGGGGATCAGATGAAATGATGGAGATCTCAATACGAAAAAACTGTTTACAACGAAATATGGTCAAAACAAGCGCTTTTTTTAGTTTTCTTGCCACTTTCTAGCTCGCGCAATTGCTGCCTACATGTTGATCCAAAAATGGTGCTGAGATTCCGTTGGCAACCCCTTGAAAAAGCAGTGCTCAGCATTGAAACGGCGCAAAAAGGCAGTTGAAGCCGCGAAATTTTCTCAGCATGATGCAAAATGCAACAGCTTTCTATTCCGTTGACGATCACGGTGAAAAACAAACAATAGAGCGTGTAAATGGTGATCATGTGAATTTTCATGATTGATTTTTTTTGATCATCCAAATTTCAATGCTAGAGTAGCATTCTCTTTCTTTGCTGGAAAGTGGAAATAATGCTCCATACATCGAATCCCGAGCCCAATGCGGCCATAGATAGGTCCATTCCCGAGTTCCCTGCAGCCACACCAATTGACGAGGACAATTACTTCCGTTTCCACCAACCACCAGCGTATTTATCAACCATTTCAAAAAACGTGGCAACGTTTATCGATTACCACCATTGCAATTCACCAGATAGGAAAATTGTGTTGGTCACATCAGGGGGTACGACAGTTCCTTTGGAAAACAACACAGTGAGATTCATTGATAACTTCTCTGCAGGAACTAGAGGTGCTACTTCTGCTGAATATTTTCTTGAACATGGATATGCAGTCATTTTCCTCCACAGAGAGTTTTCGCTTTTGCCATATTCTAGACATTATTCCCACACCACCAATTGCTTTTTGGATTACATGAAAGAGAGTGAAGATGGAACAAAAGTCGAAATCAACGATGAATTTCAAAACGAGATGCTGGAGGTTTTGAAAAAGTACAATGATGCTAAGAAGAACAACATGTTGTTGTTGGTTCCATTCACAACTGTTCATCAGTACCTTTTCACGTTGAAATTGATTGCACAGGAATTGTCGGTGATTGGATCAAACGCCATGTTTTACCTCGCAGCAGCAGTGTCGGACTTCTTCTTACCAAGTTCTCGTATACCTGAACATAAAATCCAAAGTCAGGAATCCGGTGGTAAGCTTGTTGTTGACTTAGAACCCGTTCCTAAGTTTCTAAGAAGACTAGTCGACTCTTGGGCTCCAATAGCAATGATTGTCAGTTTCAAATTAGAAACAGATAGTTCTATTTTAATTAAAAAAGCGAAAACTGCATTGGAGAGATACAACCATCAACTAGTGATCGGGAACTTGTTGCAAACGAGAAAACACGAAGTTGTGTTTGTGGAACAAGATAATAATGAATGGATTAAATTATCGCAAAGCCAAATTGACTCAAACATGGACATTGAAAGTTTGATCATACCGAAAGTTATAAAATTACACACACAATGGTCCATTTCACATAAATGATATTCCAATCCCCCATTGTATTCCATGTTTATAATTATCACCGTCGGTGATTGCTAATGGGACAACCCAATTTAATTCGAATCTAGCCATCGGATGAGCGTAAATTAAACCAACACCCGTACTTAAAGACACTTCTCTCAAACGATTGACCAACGACTCAACAGATTCTACCTGCTTGAAATCGGTCAATTTACCACCAGTGGTAAAAAAGTGTGCTCTAAACCCAGAATCTTTTGGAATGTATGGCAAACGGGAGATTAATGACACATTGAAAGAGTAGAATAAATCACCCCCAATGGCCAAACCCATATTTTTAGGCCCTAAGCCTGAAATCAAAAACCCCCTAACATCATTTGATCCACCTAATTGGAATTTGTCCATTGGATGGATTTGGCACTGATTTATTGGTTTGATAAGACCGGATTTCCATGTGAAATTGCACACAATCGGATCCAAATCAATCGCTTTAGACAGTTCCAAATTGGATTTGATGAACTGATTATCTGGAGCAAGCCCCAGTTCTAAGGAATGTTTGAAAAGTTTTCCATTTGTAGGTAAAGTTAAGGAATTTCTTGAATCATATGTCATAGTATGGGTCACACTTGACTTGAAACTTGAGCCCGCATTCATTAAAAAGTAATCGTTAATTATGGAATTGTTTCTGTAAGAATGTGCAGGGTTGGAGATATGCATACCTCTGACGAGGTTTTCAAATGAAAGTTCATGGTTGAATTTATTTTCATGTTGTAAATGAGTAGTGGCCAATTTTAGCGTGACACCTTTGATCAATTGTTCATGAAAAGTAGTGTAATCAATGAATTTACTAGAATGATAACCAATACAATCGAATTTCAAACTGGGCGAGTTCCAAAATGGTGTTGACAAAGACATAATGTATTGTGATCTATTGGACTTACCAATTTCATTAGAAGCCAAGGTTGTGTCTAAATTCAACATTTCACCACCGCCAAAAATGTTCTTCCATTGGAATGTGATATAACCATCTCCTTCACCATTACCCACATTGGTACCTATTTTCATGAAGAATTTTTTGATTGGATCTAGTTGTAAATTGGCCACCATTTCTAAGGTATCATAAGAAGCATTGGTCATTTTGTATGGAGTCAAATCTAATCTACAAACGAGGTTCTTGATGGAGTTCGTTTTGTAAAAGTTTTGAGTAGTTCGATCAATATCAGCAAGAAAAGACCCTAAATCGGTGTCCTGTTTATCAAGCAATGGTTTCATTTGTCTTTTGAGAAAAGAATCCCTATAGGAATCACCGCCATTGGTGATATTGACCCCTAAAAGTCGCACGGGGCGATCTTTGTTTGACTTTAAGATTTCTTGAAAAGTCGTCTTGTTGTAATCCATGATGATCTGCTGCGACTTGAGATCGGCAATTTGCATGGGCGTCAACTGGTTCTCTTTTCCGTCTTCCTGTTGACCGAACTGTTCCATGAACGACTCTTCAAAGTTGGCTTTCGACATGGCTCAAGAGGGGTCTCAGAGGTTGAAAAATGTCCAAAGGTGAAATTTTACTTTATTGGGAATTTTTTCACATGCAGGGGGAGATTCTTGGGGCAAAAAAAGTTGCGTAGTAAAAGTTCAAAGTCTCGCAGTAATTTTTTTTTCACGTAGCACATCTGCAAAGCACCGCTAATGAAAAATGATTTACGCTCAGTGAATGCATAATCTCTCTTAACAACAGTAGCAAGTTGGGTGTTTGCATTACTGTGTGGCCTATGGTTATTTGTAACAACTGTGAAACAACAAAAAACTCTTGAACATGCACATCAACACTTTAGTGGCTTTTAAACAGCCCCAAGACTGTTTCAGCTAACTATCATGATGTGTGGACGGTTTGCTTGCTGATCCCGAGAAGCATACAAAATGGACTGTTTTTGAAGTGGATTAGCTGTCGCATTTTGAAAAACAGCCCAAGCCAGATGGCTTAACGTGTTACTTGCAACAATTGCTTGCTAAGTCAAACTCCTTTTTTGCGGTGAATCCATCTTCGGTGTGAGTTTTTACATCTCGCAGTTAATTTTCGGCATTCGAAGTATTTCCATACCATCCCGCAGTGATTTTCACCACTCGCAGCAAATTCACACCATCTTGCAGTAAATTTTCACCATTCGCAGAAAGTTCAGACCCACTCGCAGCAAATTCCACCCGTCTTCGCAGTAAATTCACAAACGCCAATTAAACTTTCACTAGGTCCTCCAACCCGCATCAATGCCATCTCGGCAAAAATTACACCTTTTTTTGTTTAAAGCTATGAGTAAACTGGGCGCAATAAAAAAAGCTCACCAAATTGATATCCTAAGCTTGCCAAGCAATTGCAACCCACCTTTAGCTTCGCAAGTGGCTCGCCTAGTTTTTCCCCCATTTTTGTCCTTCATTTCTAGCGGTCCTAAGCTTAATTGAAAATGAGCCAAAATTACCGCTGACGTAAGCACTATTGGAACTGTCTTCTCTTCTTTTCAAGATGGATCGCGCGGACAAGCGCAAACGCTCACGAAAAGCGTGCAATGTTTGCCATCAGCGAAAAATCAAATGTGATCTTGATTCCAAAAGTGCGGGGACCAAATGTACCAAATGTACAGAGCTTAACACCGAATGTGAGTTGTATGTGAGGAAACAGAGGATGAAGAAGTATCAGGTTAAGCAAAACATGAACTTCCTAATGAAAAAATCGAATGTAAATTGTATGAGCTCTATTCATATCGATCCACTCATGGTTTACAGCGAGAATGTGCTGAACAACGAAAATTACAAAATGAATTCTGGATTCAATGTCAGTTTGAATGCATTGAAGTTCAACCGAAAATCAAGTGAAGTGTTCAAGACTATCTTAGATAGACAAAGGGAACAGTATTCTGACCAGAGGTTTGATTTGGTCATTTTCAATAAACCAGATTTAGAGTATTTGACCAATGTCGGCTGTTTCACTTTACCTTCAATCGAGCTATGCCAAGCTTACATTAATGCCTTCTTCAATATTGTGTATAAGAAGTTCCCCATCATTAACAAGGCTCAGTTTTTCCGTGAACACACAGATCTCACTAATCCACCATCGATTACATTGCTCCAATCCATTCTATGCGTTGCTAGCAAGTTCAACGATAAGCCGTTCAACGAGTCCAAGGAAAGAGAAACTCAATTGGGAATCACTGCTTTGTTGTTCAAGAGGGCAAAGCTGCTACTTGATAATGGGTTTGAAAAGGATCCATTAAAAATAGTTCAATCATTGAGTTTTCTATCAATTGTGAATTTCAATGATGATTCATCTGCATTATGGTCGCATTTTCAAACAATCGATTTCAATTCACTAGATGAAAAAAGCATGTCCATTTGTAAGAAGATGTATTGGTTTTGGAGAACTAAGTTTTCTTTCCATTCTTTTGTTGAATTCAATAACGCTACAATGCAATCCAATATTGACACCTTTATCAAGATTCCAGAGTTGACTGTAAATGATTTCAAAGACGACGATTTGAGCGAGATTGACATCCAGTCACTAATAACGTTCTATCAACTGGCACCATTGTTACAACAATGCAATGAAATTAATTTGAAGGCCGACATTTTGGCTTCTCGAAATGAGCCATTTGATCATTTGACAAAACAAATCGATTATATCTTCTTGGAATGGGTTGAAACAGTGAATCCGGTATTGTTTTACAAAATTGACGACAAGTCAACACAAAACATAGCGTCTGCATTAATGACTGGATGGGCATATGCCATGTTACTAATCTTGCATACAAAAAACATGGCAAGATACAACATACTGATGAAATTCAAAGGTGATAGTCGATCAAATGAATGCGATTACATTCCCTCTGTTGGAATTTTACTTGTTTCTACCTTCATGACTTATTCGATTTTTAACAGATTCAAATTCAACGAGCTCACCTTCCCCATGTCCATTGATTTTGAATCCACCTTTTTCATTTACATTTCCAGAGTTGTTTCAGCATTTTTAGAGTGTGATGAATCGATCAATGGTACATGGGGATACGCGAGTATCATGAAAGAAATCTCTATTGGTGTACAAAACATGGCCAATCAGTTGTACCCGCTAACGATTCACGATAAGTTCCGAAGAGACAAGATGAACGTGGTCATTGGCATACTAGAGGATCATGAACTAAGACGAATGGCTGTTGCGAACATGTTAGCTGGACGTGATGCGATCAAGTGTTGTGTCGACCAGTTCAACTTCCAGTTCCCCAATGTGGATGTGCCGGCAGATTTCAATGTTATTCAGATATTCAAGCAGAATGGCATTTCCCAGGACAACAAACAGCCTATTGGGAAGATGTCCATCACTACGCTTGTTTTGAAACCAGATGTACTCATCGAACTTCATCTAATTAATAACTACGAAGACATTATATCCAAGATAGAGTCAAACTGGCAGGCTCATTTCACCAGTTTCGGGTATGGTATGGAGCCTGACGTCAAAACAGATCCACCCATTTGAACCATTTGAACCACTTAGGCTCCACTAAAACGCAATCTGCTTTGGCTATCAACTGCCCACTGGATAAATTACTAATTTCACCCTTTATAACGCATTTTCTGTTTTTGAATTGATCAACACGTGCTTTCACCATCACCATGTCGTTAGGGAGAGCCTTATTCACAAAATCAACGTCCAATTTAGCTGTCACACCTCGTTTATTAGGCAATTTCGCAAATCCACAGAAACAAAGTAATTCATCCAACAACGTGCACATAACTCCATTGTGAATCTTACCATCCGAGCCAGCCAATCCGGGCCCCAACTTCACAAACCCAACCAATGATCCTTCGTTTTTGTTAACAAATAATAGAGGCCCGATATCCAAATGACGCGGCCCTCTGAGAAGCCCTTGACCAACATGATTAAGCTTATGAGCGTCTGGAATGAGTTGATCGGCAGAAACACGCTGATACGCCTTGTTTGAGACCAGTGACGCGTATTCTTTATTGGATTCTAGTTCCAGCGCCAGTTTGTGGGCCTGTGAGATATCTGGACGCTTAGAAAGAGGTGTGATGGGCCATGGCTGTGCAAACATAGCCATCCCCAAAACAAAGGAGGAGGTCAAGATGATTGGGCGTGCAATCAGCTTAGAAATAAATGCCATGATGAGTAGAGTGACGTGATTGATGAGAGAGATTGAAATTTCTATGTAGAAATTTATTGTTTTTGTCTATCACCTTGTTGATTACATAAGAGGGCCATTGAACGTGTTTGGAGGATGCAAAACGAGACATTGACGGTGAAATCCGAGACAGACGGCTTTATGGACACATTGGGCTTGAGTAGCGAGCAAAATCGCGGCGCGGAACCGGCGGTAGAAGCGGCAATAGACGTTGAATCGAAGATGGAGAGTGAAATCGCTGAAACTCAGGTTGAGGATCCTGAAAGCAGCGAGATCCAGTCACATTCCATTGTTATACCATCCTACTCTGCATGGTTTGATTTGGACGCGGTTCATGAGATTGAACGTGAATCTTTACCTGATTTTTTTGCTTCTGGTTCAGGTAAATCGGAAAAAATGTACAAGCAATACAGGAATTTCATGGTGGATAGCTATAGACTCAATCCTAACGAGTATCTATCATTTACAGCGGTCAGAAGGAACTTGCTAGGCGACGCAGGGAGTATTTTACGTGTGTTCAAGTTTTTGAGTAAATGGGGTCTTATTAATTATCAAGTGAATCCTGAGTCAATTCCGCAATCTCAACACGCACAGGTTGGATCTGCAAACGAATACATTGTTGATCTCGATACTCCTCGAGGTATGTTTCCATTTGAAAGTTTTAAACCGTCTATTGAATTTGCCAATGTGGAAAAGTTCAAACGTGCATTACAGGTCGATGCAAAGAGTGAGTCTGAAGACACGCCCTATGTGAAACGCTTGAAGATTGTGAAACCAGACATAAACGCTGGTTGGTCCGAAGACGACTTGAGGAAACTCATTGAAGGTGTGTCTAAATTCAAGTCCGATTGGGTCCAAGTGGCGGAGCTTGTATCGAACGGAAAATCACCAGAAGAATGCATTGTCAGATTCTTACAACTACCAATGGAAGACAAGTTTTTAGAAGAAAACAGAGAACTTCTCGGACCATTGAAGTACTTACCCGGCTTGTCATTCAATGCTAATGACAATCCCATCATGGCGACGTTGGCATTTTTGGTGAAACTGATTGACCCAGACATGGCCAAGGCAGGCGCAGAAGCAATCGAATCATACAAGAGGGAAAAAAGCGATTTACAAAACGGAGAAACGTCCACTCGCACCGATGCACTTGAAGATGTGAAGACTGCAGGCGGAATCATGATGTCTATTGCCGCCTCACGAGCCAATGATTTTGCACACAACGAAGAGAGAGAAATGAACAAGGCAGTCCTCAATATTGTACAGACGCAATTGAAGATCGTGGACACGAAATTGAACAAACTCAGCAGATTAGAACGCGAATTTGAATTCAAGGAAAGAGAGTTTGGTAGGCGTGCTGAAGATCTCCTGCAGGAGAAGCTAGCCCTGTTTAAATATACAAATGCAGCCAGTAGCAAGCTCTTGAGTGCAATTCACGCTTTGGAAACGGAGAACGCAGATTCAGACAAGGCCAGGAGTCTTGTAAATCAAGCTAAGGATATTGTGAACAAGCCGCCAAAAAGACAAATGTATGTGTTAGGACAGGATAAGGAAGGAGATGACTTAGAACCGGCTGTTGATTTGAGCGTCAAGCCGGTATCATTGGAGAATCCAATGTTGTATAGGTATTGGAGTGGGTGAGGAAAGATTCCATGCTAGGTCTGGTCCTCGCCCAATGAAATTGTTACATATTCTTGTTTGTAATTCAAGTCATTATATATCAGAAAGCAGCTTAAACGAGACTCGACAGTGCAGTCAGCAGCACGTTTGCGTTTGTAACTGGGTATTCATCTGCTGAGGAGTCACGTGACACACTTCAATAAACATCAATAACCCAATAGGGGGCCGGGGTGAAATTGTGTGAGCGTTATATATACATGTCCTGAAGTAATCACACTGTAATCAAATGGTTGTTTTAGCCAATTTACCAGCACTTGACCAATATCACAAATGTTATCACTCATTGCACTCCAGCGATTTGTTTCACCTGACTCGCTGCTCACAAAAATCTGTCCAAGGTCTCCTTGTTCTCCTCCTTTTCATTCTTCTCAATTTCTTCATTGTTCACTATACTTCTCTTTGATTGCATTGCCTTTTCAGAGAAAACCATCTGTGACAAACCAAGAGCCTCAAACCTCGTATTCCAATGATCCACCTGTGTTTGTATATCCTCGTAACCAGATTTACCCTGTTTCACGTCTTCGATCGTGCTTAGGAGCCAACGCTGCTGCTTAGCGAAGTTCTCATTGATTTCTTCGATTTCATTTTTCTGGCGCATTAAATTTAGCGTTGACGAAGAGAGAAGTGTGACTAAAAAGAGTTGCCAAAACGTCATTCTCAAAGATCTCCTTTTAATCGCTGCCTTGATCGCCAACTTTTCGTCAGTGGAAGCTTGAGGGAACTCAATTTCCTTAACTTCTTGTGATTTGAGTTCTTCAGCAGATAAGGGCGTTGGTTGTTCACCTCTCTGGTTCAGATATGACGCATTTAGCACTGGCTTGTTGAATATTATATTTGAAGAA
Source organism: Saturnispora bothae (assembly GCA_030462855.1). NCBI lineage: Eukaryota > Fungi > Ascomycota > Pichiomycetes > Pichiales > Pichiaceae > Saturnispora > Saturnispora bothae. Next base: position 214,196 of record JAKVQQ010000009.1, on the reverse strand, counting down.
GCAAATGTTCTTCTGGCAACCAAAACACGTGTCATTTCAATAACCTACAGTGAAAGAAAGAGAGAATAGTGAAAAATCGGATTCAAAATCATTTTACTCTTTTTCTAGTACTTGTTTATCATATCAAAATGAGTGAGATTTCAAAAATAGTGGAGAAATTCATTGAGACAGCGCCAGCAGGCGAAACCACAGCACTTGTGAAGGATATTGGAAGCGTTTTAGGAAATTCCGACTCTCGTAACTTGATTGAGACCAAACTTAGAGACCATTATACCCAACACGGGAATGCACTCATTGTGGACGTGAAAGGCCATAAGACGCTTGTGTGCGAGGCTACATTGGACGAAAAGAGATTGAAGTTTGTGGATCGCGCTCTTGGTGTGAAGTTCAACTACGATTTCATCGCTAATGAGGCGTTAGATGTGGAGGAAAGTGAAGTTTCATCGAACCCCCGTTTGCAAGACCAGTTGGACGCGTACGTTGGCGATAACTATGCTTCGGATAGCGTGGGAGTTGTTGTGGAGAAAGATTCCGTTGTTAACATCGTCATTGTGGGTCAAAGACTCAACGATTCGAATTATTATAACGGTAAATGGATATCGACGTTTAGTTACACAACAGAGGGAGAATTAAAAGCTAAAATTAATGTGGGAGTCCATTATTATGAAGAGGGTAATGTTAGAATGGAATCGAAGAACTCCAAGACGGAAACGGGGGTGGAAGCTGGAGATATCATTTCCCACATCAAGTCGATTGAAGACGACTTCCAACTGCGTTTGATCCACTCGATCAACGATTTGAACGAAACCGAGTTCAAGTCGCTTCGAAGACTTCTTCCCGTGAGCAGAACCAAGCTCCAATGGGGGAAGGCGATGCGTAACTACACTCTAGGAAAACAAGCCTCTAAAGCCACTTAATAAGATAGTATGTAATGATAAAGACACCAAACGCAATCAAACACATTCGAGTGGCCTTGGGATTGGATCTCATCACGTGGGCAAGTCTATCGCCTGTGTTGGCGATGCTATTGCCCAGTCTTTCCATCTGGTTTTGCAAGTTCGAAAACACATTCTGGGTGTCCTCCTGCGCATAGGCATTGATATCGTTTGCAATCCCACGGAAGGCAGAGACCTTGGCAGCGAGTTGTTCAAACTGGCGGTCGTTTTCCTGTTCCATGACGCAGAATTAGCCACTAGCTGGGTTTTGTTTGAAAGAAAAGAGAGTGTGTGATTATTTGCTACGCAATTTACCTTCTTTACTACGCGACTTCTCTCAGCTATAAGGTGTTTTCAATGTAAGCATGATGCCATGAGTGAACAGGCGAGTTCGGTCACCATGCTGATCAAACGTAACTTATCAGTCATCATGTGAAGTTGCATACAAAATACGGTGTGCCCGATTGATGGGGGCGTAAAAAGTGAGTCTGCAAAGCACAAAAAAGGGTGCTTTTCTTTCCATAGTTCAGAAACTGATCATTCGCTTAAAGGAACGCTCCTTAGAGCCAAATGGAGGTCTCTAAAAGCAGAAATTGCCTTCTTTTAAGAAAAAGTGTGTAGCTGTTATAGTGTAAAGACTGAAAATTTGTGCGATTTTTTTTATACATCAAATCTGAGCCCTGCCTGATCACGTGCTTAGGACCAGGGCTAATATTTTTCTTTCTGTGACTGCGTTTTTGCCTCACCCTTGCACCGCATTCGCGACTGTTTTTTTTTGTCAAAAAGACGCAAAAATCGGACCTCGCTCTGTACTGCCAAAAATTTTCTGAAAAATTAAAGATTTCAAGCACTCATCTGTTGTCTTATAGAAATATCCCAAATGTCTCAAACTACTATTGTTTCCACCAACTGGAGATTAGTCGAAGTCGGTAGAGTCGTTCTTGTTCAAAACAAGTTGGCTACTATTGTCGAAATCATTGACCAAAAGAGAGTATGTTAAGAAAACAGATTTGAAGTGAAAAGTGAGATAGAGAGTATTTATCAAGGTGAAGCTTAGGCTTTATTCTTGTATTGACCTAATAACTTGCATTTCTCACTGTCAGCTACTAACTGATACACATTTGAACCAGATATACTAACACTAACCCCTTTTCCACAGGTTTTGATTGATGGTCCAGCCGTCCAAAGACAATCCATCTCATTGGCCAAGGTTGTTCTCACTCCATTAGTTCTTGAAGGACTTACCTCTGGTGCTAGAACCGGTAACGTCACCAAGAAGTGGGCTGTTGCTGAAATTGACTCAAAATGGGCCAAGACCTCATGGGCTAAGAAGATCGCTCAAAGACAAAGAAGAGCTGCCTTATCTGACTTTGAAAGATTCCAAGTTTTAGTCTTGAAGAAGCAAAGATCTTATGTTGTTAAGAAGGCTTTGGCTAAGGCTTAATTTATATAGGTTTTAATATACTGATCTAACTTTGAATGATTCGCTAAATAAAGTATTACTCAATGCTACAAACCCACTGTAAGCGTTGCTGTGTGGAAATGTGTTGTGCGTATCTATGTTTTCTTATTAAATTCCACCTTTTACTCGTAGTGGTTTTATATAACAGACCAAAAAGTGCTAAAAAGCATTTTTCGATACACCTCTCTGCTACGATGCAACTTAACTGAAATACACATCTTTCAGCAACTCAATATTCGTAACAATTAATACATACACATTATTTTAGTTTGCTCAACATCTTGCTAAGCACCATTAAGCCAGCTTACTCAAAATACTCTGAAGATCATTAACGTTGGCCGGAACTGCACTTGGCACCGCTTTCACCCTATTCACTCCAATATCCACACTTGGCTCATAATCGTCCTCCTGTTTTTCTTCAAACTCAAGCTCTTTGCCAACAACAAAGATCATATACATTCTTTGCTCTGGTCCAGCCTGAAGACTCTCATTGATAACTTCAACGTTGAATTTTGTAAAGAAAATCGGCCTCTTCTCTATCATTCCGTCAGTGGTTTGACAAATGATATAAATATCTTTAACGTAATCCGGCTTGCGACCAATAACACCATACTTGGATCCTCCATTGTAAAAGCTCCATGAATTGTATACAACCTTTTTCGCATCTTCACAAACATTGAGCTCATAAAGGTAAAGACATCGAGTCGTACTAACTTTATCTAAATAATCATCTGCTGTACGTGAACTGAGTCTTCCATCAAGTGAGATTTTACCTTTGTTTGAAATCAAGTCTTGGAAAATACGCTTAGATTTATACTGGATGTTACCATGCACATCACTCGAGGCCACAAAGTTGACATTGCTAATAAATTGTCCATAGCCAAGATCAACAGGTCCGTTCCAGACGGGAGGGAGTGAAAGTCCAGGTGCTGAGCGTGACGCAAGCATTGGTTCAGCTTTTGGAGCTGGTCTTGAGACTGGCACCGACACTGGCACTGGCGTTGGCTCTTTCTCCACAACAGTCTTCTTATCGTTTAATATATTATCGAATTCATCATCGTCGTCCACCAAAAAATCAACATCTTCCTGATTTCTTTCTTCTGCCATAGAGACATCCGGGTCTCTCGCGTTGTCTTCTTCTTCGTCGTATCCAACAGCATTAGCATGGAAAACGTTTCGTAATTGAGAAAATGCATTGTCAGCATTCGCAGTAGCATCAAATTCTTCATCTTCCTGATCCTCTCCCTTCTTTCTCTTCTCTTCTTTAATTCTTTCAACCTCATCAAGTCTGCTCTGTTCCACATCAACACTGTTCGGATCATCAAATTGATAATTTGGATTCTCCAACACAATCTTATTCGTAGCAGCGGCATTGACACTCTGTGTGATAACACTTTTTTTTAACTCTCTTTGACGCAATTCTTCGTCCCTCTGCTTGGCAGATTTTGTCTTCATTTGATCAGTAGTCAACCTAGGCAACTCTTCCAATTCAAATTCACCTTCAATGACCCTACTTATCAACGAACTTGATTTAATATTCTGAAGTAAACTTCTACATTTACTCACGTAATTCTTATCTCCAGAACCGTACATTTGATAGAGACCATTTTCCAATTGTTTAGCCCAAACGAGAGCCAAATCGTCAGCACTTTTCCCTTGTAATAACTCAACGTCAGTGTCTGGAATTTGTGTAACAATAATGGAGGCCAACCCTTGAGCGATCCCATCTCTCTTGGTTCGAGCAGAGGAGCTTTGCTTAGCACTTTGGTTCTTCACTATGGCTTTTGACTGTTTATTGATACGTTTAGGACGAGTTTCTTTGAATTGTTCTGCCTTTCTTTCAGCTTTGGATCTAACAATGGGCGTATCTAAATCTGAATCTGAGTCTGAATCCGAGCTTAGCATAGCATCGTCACTTTGTGGATCTGCCTCAACCTCGGCTTCAGCGTCAATATCGGCGTTCACAGGAATATCTTTCAACTCGGTTTCAGCTTCAACTTCAACTTCAACTTCAGCCTCAGCATCAGATTCCGCTTCATCAGAAACAGGGGCTAAATTTCTCAATTTCAACCAACGATCATATGACATTTTCCTCTTGATGCCCTTGTATCGAGCATTGCCTGAATCGCAAACATCACATTTATAATCGTTCGGAACATCAACATCAATGGAACCAAATTCACAAAATGTGTGCTGCCAGAGAAAACAATTGGTACATTCAACCCAAGCAGCATACTTCTCATCATCATCTGAGTTTGAATCATCTAAGTTTCCTTTCCATACACCACAAACTAGACATCTCACTTCGTCCTTTTCAGTTTCACTTGGATCATGTCTGAGGTTTAGATGCGTAACACGCGCACTTTTTTTAGCTTTTAAAGGAACATCTTCCTCGTAGTCCATGGACCGTTTTTTTCCGCGCGTTTCTCGCGTCGATCTGCGTGGTGGCATGCGAATTGATCAAAAGTAAACAATGTTGGTTGTAAGAGTGAAAAATTGAATTCATTGAAAGTGTCAATAAATAATTGAAAAGTTAATTATTTGAAGGCCTAAAAAAGCATATGAATGTTCGAAATACACCCAATGCTATTCCATAGTATTTTAATTGCAATTTCTGCTTTTTTGCACGTTGAAACGAGCTTCTGAAGACATGCTCATAATACTTTTTTGCCAAATTTTGTCTTAAACGCTACAAAAAAAAGCCCGATGGTACTTAAAAATGTCTACTATGGAATGCAATTGCTGAAACCACGTTAAGACCTTTATCTCTATTTAAAAATGCGATTTCTCATTTTCCAATCTTCTTTTCTTCAATTGCTTACATAATCTACAAATTATTTTTCATCACAACAACAAATCACTATCTTTTCCTAGAATTCAATCGGATGGCCGAACAAGCCCCTGTGTACAGTCTCGAGCTTCCAAGTTTTATAGGAATTGAATTTCCACTTAAAGTGCGCAATCCAAAACGCGCGGTGGAGCTCATTGCGGGCGGAGAGACGACTCTAGCACGTTGTTTTATAGAGCAGGACACGCGTTTAGAGCTTCGTTTGAGACCTAAGGATCCATACTCACATCCATTGCGATCTACAACAATTCGATCAAATGAAAACACTCTTTTGCGACTGAGAATTCCTAAAAAGGTACTCAAATTGCACTCGAGAGACATTCAAAAAAGTCTCAAGTATTGTGAAATGAACAACATTGCCTACCATGTTGAACCTATTGGAATGTTAAAACAAAATTATAAGTTTAGACAATTGGCAGATTTTCAAACGTTACACAGAGACAATTCATTTTTGGCGGATTTCTCACAGTCAGTTCGTGTAGGTGATTTGAATAAGATAAAACAGTTCTCAAACAATTTAAATCAAAGTCTCACTTCACATCAAAGTTTTTCCAACTCTACAATGGATGTACCTCCCCTACCAAGATATGCACGGACAGACATTTCTCACGGATATAAATTCTTTGGTAATCTATTACTAAACGAGCAGGGTGAATGGCTGAACAAGGCTGTTAGATTGCATACAATTCAAATTCGTTGGAAAGATCCTACTCCTACTACTCACGATTGTAGATTGGATGCTGAACTTGAACGCTCCAAGGAAGAAATCAGGTCCATGGAACAAAATGGCGTCCCCTCTCGTATCATCAATGAATCACCAAGTTATCATCTTGTTAAGTGCATCAAAATATTAGAAAGTCTATTTGATATGAAGCCTGTTTGGATCAGAAAACATATCAATGCTATTTTACCAGAAAATTTACGGGCTCAATTGAGATTTGCATTGCCATTTGTTAGTTACACTTGTTCTAAAGGTCCTTGGAGACACTCGTTTATCAAATTAGGATATAATCCACGAGTAGATCCAAATGCTTCCATGTATCAAATTGAGGCATTCCGTAGTTCCACTACAAAAATGGATGAATTAGTGGGCGCAGAAGAGGAAGAAGAGGACGAGGAAGAAGAGGATGAGGACGAAGAGCAAGAAGACGAATTTGACTCTAATCTTGTGATACCTCCAACATTGCACTCTTATAAGGATCAGTATGATGCATTGAAAAGTCTCGGAGTTAGTAAATTACCAAGGACGCTTTTGTTTGATGGTAAAACGTTATCCAATTGTTTGAGTTTTCAGTTAGGAGACATTATAGACGAAGATGTTCGTAATGTTTTAACCAATTCCCAACTTGAAGATACGTGTCATATGGGCTCCGGTTGGTTCCATTGGATTACGATTGCCAGAGTCAAGACAATCATCAAGTACAAATTGATCTGTATCAGAGACAATGTTCCTGTGGACCGAGTCAAAGTTCAAGAGTTGATGAAAAAACAGACGTTCCAGAAGAGTGTGACACAGGGGGTGTTGGATGAAGAGGAGGAAGAGGAGGAAGAAGAAGCAGAAGTAGAAGTCAAGGACGAGAATGGAGAGGAGGGGCAGAATCCGTTGACAGAAGGAAAAAGAGATGTGCTTGAAGATGGAAGTCAGTTGGACATCATCAAGAGATTGGAGCTATTCAATCCGAACGGTATCAACATTATTCAAGACTTGGATGGGATTTTGAAGCAGGAGGACTTGATGAAAAATGTGAACTAGCGACCTTAGCGAGCATTGATTGTAATATAACTGCACTGTGAGGTTGATGAAGGGTGTGCGATTTACCATAAGCAGAAAACTTCACATTATGCACCATATTGAGTTCTCAAGAGTGAATGCTATCTTTAAAGCGTTACGTCATTGCCATCTCCAAGTGAGAGAGCAGTGTGATGCTACTTTTGTCCCTGGATGCAAGTCATCCAAGGTGGAAGATTTATCTGAAATACACAGCAGCCATCATGATTTGTACAAACTGTGTGTTTTTATCTTGACAATGTTTCATCATGAGCGTTTTGTAGATTTAATGTATACTATTACGATACAATAGAAGAAGTAATTGGCGAAGTAGGAAAGAGACTGAAAACAACCATCATCCCCTAAACTGTGTGTTTTCATCTTGAAGTTGAAAATGTCCCATCATGAGTGTTTAGTTTAAATGTATACACGCCATACAACAGAAGAAGCCACGTCAAAATTCCGGAAAAACCTCTGAAATACACAACAACCATCATCACCTCTTCTAAACCGTCGGTTTTCACCTTCACAATCTTTTCATCGTGGCCGTTTACATTTAATGTATACTATCGCCATACAATAGATCGTGAGTTTTTCCGAAATTCGAAAAACTCACAATCCAACATCCTAAAACAGTCTCTACATAATAACAGCCCTCACCCCCATTCCGCATATCTCACTCCATTGCATGATTATAATATTATGTACTTCTAACTAAAGCCAAAAAAGAATATCTATCTAAATACTAGCAAACTATTTTGAAGCCAAGTCTTTCTCAGCAGTTGTCTCCGGCGTTGTTTCCTTCAAATCAAGCATATACTTGATCACTTCGCTTGTAGAATCGCCCTGTTCGGTCCTCCATTTGAAAATACGCCCAAGTTGGACAATAGAAACACTTCCAAGGAAGAAATTCACACTGGCCAAAAGATAATTCTTTGGCTTGATCACAACCGACCATCTGGTCCAAATGGCAGCCGTGCAGAAAAGCGATAATTGCTGGATCGCAGACACCTTTTCAACTGGACGGGCCATTTCACTGGCCCCCGCAATAACTAGACCCCATTTCATCATTGGGGCCCAAAAATGGACCGTCCTGGGCCCTGTTTCTGAGTTTAGAAATCTTCTAAAAGCTCCTGCTGTTGACATTGAATTGAAATTTAATAGAACAAAAGTATCAAAGACAAAGCTATGTGGGGGAAAATTCACACTAAAAAAATAAAATATTTTTTTGAGGTTTCTTCCCCGCTTTGGGTTTCCAAAGCTCCGGCTTACGTAAGCAAAAATTGCTCAGCAGCGTGGTTCAGCTGGTAACGTTGATTTACTTGTACACAAAATAAGAGAAGAGAAAGACAGAGTGGGGATGAGATCAGACCTTTTCGATGAGATGCTTGTCGTTTTTCCTCACAATGTATGAGACCTGGTCGCCAAGACTCAAAGCAAGAGCCTGACCCTTGGAACGGATTCTGACGTAACCCTTGACAGAGCCATTGGCAGTCTGTTCAATGCACAAGTTCGCGAGCGCAGACTCTCCAAAGGTGGACTTGGAGTAGAGGTTGGCGGAGAGGAACTGGCAGTCGCCAACAATGGCGCCCGGAGTCAAATTGCGCATATTGGTGAAGGCCAACAACTCGTCCAAGTATTTCTTCAAGGATAAGGTGGATGTGATGGCAACCTTGTTTTCCCATTCGAAATCATTCCACATCTTGCGGAACTCGGTCTCAGAACAGTCGGTAGGATGCAAGTAATCAAGAACAGAGATTCTCACGTCGGAAAGAATGACGATTCTCGTATCGTTTGCGTGATGGCCTTCGTAGGTGATGTTACCGAAAATGACACCGGTGTCAGCACTGGAAACCTTGAATGTGCTCTGCAGTCTGTGGAACCCATGCGGACCGATGTTGGTGGTCTGCGGCTTGTCAACGATCTTCATATCTCCCAACGCACCGAACTCAACCGTCAAGTTCTTCAAGGTGTCAACAGTCTGATTGACAATGAGAATATCGAGAATGACGTTGAACTTTTGAACTTTCACATATGCTTCCGCATACACAGGATCGGAGAACCCAGTGAGCTGAACAATCTTTTTTAATCTCGAAGTGAGAGATTCCTTTTGAACAGAAAGAGCAGAGGAAGAACCAAGATCATCAACAATCTTTGCAGCTGCCTCAACCCTAGCATCCTTGTTTTCAAACTGTCTGAATTGGATGGAGTCGTCAACTTGCTCAGATTGGAGGTTCATGTTAGCAGCAGATTGAGCTAAATCCTTGGCTTGTTCAGCTTCAAGTTGTTGCTTGTAGGCTTCCTTAGTGTCTTGTAAGAAGGCGGTTTCCAATAATTCAGAATCTTCACCATTGTCACTCAAGAAAGTGATGCAGGACATGATTCTGTCTGAAGAATCCTCATCAATCTTCTTTTTCACCAATGCAGAGTCACCGACTCTAAGAATGGACACCATGATGAGCATAGCTTCTGCCTTGAGTGCATTCAATAGATCCTTACGTTCACTGATCTGATTGAGACGTAAAATCAACTTAACAAGTGTAGCAGAAAGAACAGAGGCAAGATAGAAATCACCTGAAAGAATGAATGATCTCAAAACTGTACCCAAAGAGGTGGACTTTTTAGCAGCGGCAGCAGCAGCCTGTTCGCCATCAAAAGCACTTTCTGTAGCATAAGTACCATCTGCTAAAACACGTGGACCCTTGGAAACAGTAACGGTAACAGATTCTTCTTCTGTTTCATCACCTTTGAGTTCACTCGAAATAATTGGTAATTCACCAATTGATGACTTGACGTGCTTCCAAACCAATTGGATGGTAGATTCTTCCAAGGCAAATTCACCAAGAACCCAAAGAGAAGTTCTATGGACTTTAGCGGACTTGGAAGTCTTGAGACCAGAGATGAGTTTTTCAATAATGTGAACACGTAAGTCTGGGAACTTCTCAATAACGTGTTTGACAAAAGTAATGATATCATAAGCTGCAGTGGATTGGAGTTCACCAAGAACATCAAGAAGAAGATCAACAACACTTGCTGCAACTTCATGGAATCTAATTGCACATGAATGAATGGCATTAATAAGAATATGTCTGTATTCATTTGAAGAATCTTCATCGGAAGAGGTTGACTTTTGGAGTTCCTTTTTAAACAATTTTGTAACATCTTCCACGTTTTTACCTGAGACTAACTTCAAAGAAATCTCGATGGCCTTCTTACGAACATCAACAGAAGGCGAGGTTAATAATTTCAAGACATCTAAGCAGATATCATCAAGAACGCCTTCATTTTCAGCATGTAATTCACTGACTCTTTCTAAAGCAATGAGCTTAACATTAATATCAGCTTCCTTGAGAGCTAAATCAATGAACTTAGCAGCACTAGCTTTGATAGATTCAGCACTAGAGTTCAGAACACACAAAGTGGTAGCGGCTTCGTATGCGACAGCAGTGTTGTCCATGTCAAGCAAGGTTGAAACAATTTGAGTGTATTCGTTGAGTAAATTGGTATTAATCAAAGAGTCTCTTCTAATGAATTCAATAATGGACAACTGCAATAATGGATCCAAAGTGAACAATTGCGATTCTTGAATGTAGAGCAAAGATGCGTCTCTGTCTAATTGAGATAAACAAACAAATGCATTTCTTTTACAAGTGGAATCCGTCTCAATGGACAAAAATTCCTTGATCAATTCAGGGGCGTCAGGGATCAAATGATCCGAGACTTTGAAGATGGAATAGATTGCAAAGATCGCATTCTTTCTAACATAAGAATGTCTATGATCTAAACAAACACGGCAATTAGGAACAAGTGTTTCCAACAATTCTGGTTCTTTCAATTTAGTTAAGAATCTCAACGTTGAACCACGCACATATTCATTCGCGTGTTGCAAATCTCTTTGAATCGCATTACAGACAAGAATCATTTCATGACGCAATTTACCTTCCCTGTCGTATTTTTCACATAATTCCCAGTAAAAGTAGAGCAATTTCTTCAATTCCTTGTTTTTGGATGGCATCACATAACGAATCACGTGCATGAGGAGATCTGGCATTGGATCAGAGTTCATCATTGTCGTGAGAATTTGACGCATGGTTTCAATTTTCTCAATTTCGTCTCCCTGCTCGAGCAAAGTCTTGAACTCGGCCATTGTTCTTTTAGGAACAAACGCTGGTTCGTAAACCAACGTGTACAACGCGTCAACAGACATTGAAGTGAAAGTATTTAAAAAAACAAGTGGAACCTAAATATACAAAAACCAGATGTTGAAAAATCACAGAACAGAGTCGCGACCAAACCGGCTCAGCACGCTCAGCACGCTCAGCAAATTATTCATCCGGGTTGACAACAAACAAACGCAGTTTTTGGACTTGTGGGGCGATGGAGGAAATGGATTCTCTGCGACCAAATGCAGTGGGTGCAATTTCGTTAGCTTGGGCTTCTTCTGCCAATTTTCTGAATTCTTGACCCGTTGCCAATATTTCTGCGTCTGGATGAAGAGGAACCTTGGTAAGCTGTTTAGAATGAAGCTGTTTTGCGTCCGGTAGTTCATTGTCGTCCATTTCACCTGCCAACATACGTGTTCTCGACAAATTTTGCGATCTGGTGTGTCCAAATAGGGCATTGGATGTGAATTTGTTGACTTTGTCTACGTTGTTGAATGTCACTGGCAAGACAGTGGATTTGACTTTGCCTGATGTAACGGCAGGCCCCTTGACTCGCAGTGATTCAACGTAGGATGAACGCTGACCTTTGCCTGGCCTCTCGACGTTCTTAGTCGTTATATTGTCAAACAGTTCAGGTTGGGCCGTTGTCATAGACAGCCCGCGTGAACGTCTACCACCCGAAGGGAAGTCAGGAATAGGGCGGCGAGAAGAAGATTGAGCCTTTTTCAGCAACGGAGCAACTGGAGTGACAACATTGGAATGCTGAATTGGCGTAACTGATGGTTGTTCTCTTCGATCGTAGATAGGAAGATCCTCTAATGCGATTGACGGCAAGGTAGGAAGAGCAGGAGCGTCATCAAACAGACTGCTATCCCTTCCCAGAGAGTCTGGAGTGCCGTTGATGACCATGAGATGAGAATGATCAACTCTGTCAACAGTGGAATTGTCGTCATTTGCAAATGTGGGAGTAAGTGGACTTTTGGCGTGGAATTCAAGTGGTATGTCGTCATCATCGTCGTCGTCATCATCATCTTCATCATCAATAGGACTTACTCTAGCTTCGCCGGGGTAAAAATCATCCAGAGTGTGTGCATCTGCAAAATCAGAAGGGACAGAATGCCCATTGTGTGTCTGGTCATATGGAGATGGGGGGTTGCTAGAGTAAGGAGGAGGTACTTCAGTGTGTCCGTATCCCAGAGTGTATCTTTGTTCCTCATCATCGTCATCTTCATCACTCAACATGTCATCGAAATCAAGTTTCTTTGAACTAATAGGTGGCTTTTCGAATATAATGTGATTAGCATGGATATTAAAGCCATAGTGAGCGACATTACTGGTGTCAACATCAGGTTCATGATAGGATTCAGCTTTAGGTTCATTATAGGATTCAACATCAAGCTCATGATTTGATTCAGCTTCAGGCTCATTGTTGGATTCAACACCAGGATCATGATTGGATTCAACATCACGCTCGCGATGGTATTCAACGTCAAGCTCATGGTTGACTTCATCAAACTCTGGATGACTCGGCCCAATATTCGAATCATCTCTAGCTTCGTAATAAACTTCGCTCGTGCTAGAATTCTGCGAAATACCTAGGGCATTGATTTTAGGAGCAGGTTGGTTAGCCAGTTCGCGCTCCAAACTCTGTACATATTCGTCAAGAGATTGCCCTTGTTCAAGACGAGGCAAATCTGCCACTTTTAAGAACAAGCCATCAGAAGAGTAGGCGAGTGTATCCTCTTTTTCAGGTAATTCATTTTCTACACTCATTTTGTGTGGTTCTCGTTCTGGAGATATGTTCAGGTGCTTTTCTTTTGACACGATTGACGCCTTTTCAAGACGTTCCTGATGTGTTTCAATTGATTCTTCTGTTTCATCTTCTAGTTCGTCTAAAACCAGATCATGACTCAGTCCAAATGAGTCTATAGCTTTCTTCATGTCTTCAACACTGGAAATTGTCCTTGAATGCGCATGGGCAGTGGATTTATGCGGTGCTAGTGAAAAAGATTTGGATACTTCAAACTCCGGAGACTCACTGCGTGAATACTGGGATGAAAAGCCATTACCTGCAATATGAAGAATACGGGGTTTTGAAGTGCCTGAAAAAGGCTCCGGCTCAATATAAGCATTTGAAGTAGCGGATAAGACCGCATTAGACGTTTTTGGTAAATCCCCATCTTGGTCCGTTATCAGTGGAGAATAATGACTTGAAGAGGGCGTGAGTGCGTCTCTATCCAAAGTAGGATTATTGGTAACAACATTTAGTTGAGAAACCGGCGGAGGTCTTCGCTTCCGTAACAACGTTGGGTTTCTAGTTGTTGAACTGGGAACTGACGAATTAGAGGAAGTTGAAGTTGTTCGTATGGCGACTAGGTTTTCCTTTAGTGGCTCCTTTACTCGAGTGCTTACATGTCTTTGAACTTGTATTGGCATTTGAACTCGAGGAAGTTTTTGACGTTCAATTTCAGGGTCTGTAAGGTCAATTTCTGATGGTAGACAAACTGTTAGTCTTTTACCACTTCTGGACTTGATTTGATGTGAATTTGGACGTGAGGGGGGTTCCCGGTTATCATTCGATGGGGGTGTTGATTTGAACAAGTGTCCCATGGAAAATCGCTTGGACATGGCGCGTTAGTGTGATTTTATTGGAAACAGCAAGTATTCATGAGTATGGAATTTTTCACCTGCCAAACGAAGTCTTGGTAAAATACGAATTAGATTTTAAGTGAGAGGGCAAGGATTCAGTGAGCGGGGAAAAAAGAGAGAGCAATTGTATATGAAGGCGGAACATGTTTATGGAAGTGAAAACAGAGATTTTCTTGATTTAAAAGAGATATAGTAGTATTTAGCTAAGCACCGCTATTAATAGTGATAGCCAAAGTGATCAATAAAGCAAAGCAGAGTGTGTTATTTTTTGGCCTAAAATTGTACTGTATTTGCTGGCTGTATTTTTTTGAAGTACGTGATGCAGTTTAAACTGCTATGTAGCTCTGTAGCGCACTATATTTATTCATTTATTTATATCTGCTATTTTCTTATCTAGAAAATAGCGTAAAAACAGTATTTGACTTGAACTAGTTCATGTGGTTTATCTGAATGAAAAAACATACACAGTTGACAGAAGTTTTTTTTGCATTTTCAGGCTATCATAGTTATCAATCATGCGAACTATTCAATTGCTTAGTACTCCATTGCTTACTCGGAAAATGCATTACGTAATTTTAATTTCTAGCACATTAAAAGAACTGAGAACGGCGTAAAATGAACTTGAAAACCACATTGGGTCTATTCAAGTGTTCAAAACTGTCTTTTATTGTTGAATGAATGTATATATATATATAATTGATGCTGTTGAATATGCACTTTCTCTCTTAGTTAAAAGATGCTCAGCAAAGTGTTCAGGCAAAATAGACCTCCATCTGTGCTATAAATGCTAGCATAATCCCCACCGCACACCAGGCCGTTAACTTGTGCCGGAGCCTCCCTACGTTAAACATCTCATGACAAACTCAAACGCAGCCAACGCAGCTGCATTTGCAGGGAAACTTCTCAAAATGGAAGGTAAAAACCCCCTAGTGAACCCTTTCAACCCCCCTCTTTCATAGTAGACATACCTCACCGCGTCTCTGTATCTCTTGAACTTAGGGTTTTCCACATTATCCACAACGATAACGTTTTTAACCACATCAAACGGATAGGCAGTAATCCAGAAACAAGTAGCAGAAAGACCTCCAGCCCAGAAGTTGACTGAAGGGTCACTCAGTTGGGTGTTCTTTTTAAACCACTTGGTAATCAACTCATAGGACCCCCACCACACAATGAAATTCGTTCTAAAGACTAAAGTTGGGAAAAGACCCTTATAGAGAGTTTTCAACCCATCATGTTTGTACAACTTGATTAAACAATCCAAAGGTCCAGTATAAACTTTGGATTTTGCGTCATACTGAATCTGTAGTCTTGCTTTTAGTTGTTCAATTGGTGCAGCAACAAATGAAACTGTCCAACCTGCCATAACACCAGAAAGACAATGACCAAGTAAGGGCATTTTCGCCTCATTTGGATACAACTCATCTTTAACTATACGTCTGTAGAGATGAAGTGAACCGAGCATTAATGAATCCATCATGACCCACCCCACTAATGGTGGAGTAAACCCTTTGTAAAGTCCATAAATTCCTTCATTTTTTAATGTTTTCACAGTACAGTCTAACGGTCCTTTGAATCTGTTACTGGATGTTTGGAGCCTCACTTTGACTGAATCAAATGGATGGCCAACTGCATTTTTCATTACCCCAGAAAAGACACCTGCAAGAAATCCAGCGTAACGAGGAGCAGGGGTCGATTCAGCGCTTGATTCCACAGTTGAAGAGTTTTTTGAGGTCATAGCACTTGATGACGGGCTCACGTTGTTGTTTGATGTGCTGGATAACGATATCGGATGATCTTTCTCGGTCATTGAAGAAACAAAATGTTCATAGTGGAAAGTTTGATCTCCGGTGCCGGGCCGTTTTTTGCTCAGCACAATTGAAATCACAGATAATAGCATGCTCCGATTGGTGAAGAATAAAATTTTGATCTCATTTTTGTATGTGTAAATGGGTAGTATGGGCAAGCTAAATATGTTTTAAAGCAGTTGTTGGAGCCTTTTAATTGGCGTAGATTTCAGTCTCCGCATATGTAATATTTGATGTTAGATCTAAGTGAATGTTAAGCTGCGTGTGTGTGCGTGTGTAAATCTATATTTTTGCAACGAAAGCACAACGGGTTCAGGTAAAGTTTTGAAACAAAAAAGTAATCACTTCGTAAACTACGAAATCCTAGTTCGTCATTAGATCATTTGTATATTTTTCACCTTTTTTCAGCATCCGTTATTACACCTATGATGATACTTGAGAGCACACCACTCTTTTTTGGTGGTAATTTCATCGTCTTCTGTGAGCCTTAATTTAATTAGCCATCATCAATCATTATCCGTTCTAACTTACATTATGTTTCACTTTATAGAATTACAAAAGAGTGTCACCAAGGGCACATTTAGCAATGGACAGACCCGTGCTCACGGTGTCAATTGCATGTAGTTCATGAGCGGCCAAATCAGGGTTAACCTCAACAATATCCACACCGGCAAGATGACCACTCAAGGCAAGCTCTTCGCAAATAAAGAGACCCTCTCTAAGTGTGAGACCACCTCTAACAGGGGTACCTGTGGCAGGAACGTACAGAGGATCAATAGCATCAACATCGTAACTTAAATGAATGGCTTCGTCACCATTTGGATTGAGGTGCTTGATAGATCTTTGAACAACCTCATTGATACCGTATTTATCCACGTGATACATGGAAAAAGCAAGTATGTTGAGATCCCTCAGGATTTTCTTTTCACCTTCATCAACATCACGTAAACCAATGTAGACAATCTTGTTTGGGCTTAGGGTTTTTGGTAAATTCTTGATCCAGTCAAATTGGCTTGGCCAAACATCGCTTGCTAACTTCATTGGGAACGAAACTGGAAGCCCATGCAGGTTACCTGAAGGGGTAGTTGCAGCAGTGTTAATATCAGCATGTGCATCTACCCAAATAACACCTCCAGAAGGATGTTTTTGAATGAAGGCAGAAATCGTAGCCATACCAATGGAATGATCACCACCAATGGTGAGTGGAAAATGATCAGCGTTATAGGCATCACCAACTGCATTATAGATGGCCTTACATGAATCGCTAACAAGAGTAACTTGTTTCATTCCACTCACAATTTCACTTGAATCATATTCATCCGGATCAACATCTGCTAACGGATCAACCACATTTGTTTCCCAACCTAAACTCTCAATTGAGTCAACAAGACCAAATTCTATCAACTTTTCAGGCCCTTTATCAACACCTGTTTTACCTTGACCAGCAGCCACTGGGGCCTTAATGATGGCCACCTTTTTGTTCTTATAAAAATTGTATTTAGGAGAATCGTTCATGATCGAATTAGCAAAAGGAGATCTGGTGAAGAAAGTGAAAAGGAGAATATGGTCCGCCTTTTATACAATTCTTGTCTATATGTAAGATGGTGGTGGAAACGGAAGGAGTCCCCGAGATTTTATAATGTAAGAGATTATGAATCTCTGTTTGAAACTGCCTGGTCGTTAACGGCAGCTGACGCCGAAAATGCTCAGCACACTTTTGGTGAATTCAGAATTCAAGATTTGATTCCAACTGTTCATTCTCACGTTCCCTTTTGTGTGAGGAAGATTCAGAAACAACCACAGATGTGACATAACGTCTGAATAGTTTCACGGAGGCGGCGAATAATGCAGTATCTTTGCTCTCTTTGTTCACTATATTTTCCAATCTTGGGGTCTGTGTGAATGGATCAAAGCCGAGTTTCGGATCAAACGGGATACAGACATTGCCTGTTCCCGGATGGACACAGAATGGAGATTTGAGCAAATGGTTCATTTGTCTAGAAACCTCAATATCGAGTCGTGGATATAACATTAACAGAATGACTTCCTTTTTCCAGTCAATGAGATCAAAACTTTGTATCTTGAGTTCCTTGTAAACTGCATCAATTGAAGTCCACTTGTCAGTGGATGTCAGATTTGTTGTCCATTTGGTTTTCAGCGCATTACGCAGCTTGAAATCAGGTATCAATTCAAGTAATTTCTTACTTCCTTCTTCGCCCTGCCAGGAATCTTGATCTCTAAGCACAACTTCAACAAAACTCGATTGTAGAAGTTTCAGAGATCTTTCAATATGAGGATGAAGGGGCTTCTTGAGCCCTAAAGCACCAACTCTTTTTGTTTTACTCTTCACGTTCAAAACGTCCAGGTACTCGATGAATGCTCTACGGCACTGTTCATTCAAACTACGCATTTCAAAATCACTGATCCAACAATGGATACCTCTTCTACCAGAGAAGACCCAGATTTTGTTTTTGACACCAAAATCTTCCTCTAATGCTGTTTGGACAACCTTCATTGCCAGATCCATAAACTTCCAGCATTTCTCACAAATGGATGTGCCCGAACAACACGTTCTGATATCATCATAATCAGTTAAATCAACATCTAGAACAACCTCTTTTGACAATGGCTTCATGAGAGCCTTAGAAACGCTTTTACGGTCCTTAGGCTCAATAGGATAAACGGCCCCCACCTCAAAACGCATAGGATTGGATTTCACCACCTTAGATTTGAATTCTTCACTGTTCTTGAATGAATTATAACGTTGATACGCACCGGAAGGATACTCAAACGCAAATTCTCTATGGGTGAAGTCCACCCCCGGACTTCCTGAGTGATTCAACCATTCAAAAATCAGCTCAAATGGTAATTGTGTGCTGTAATATGTCCGAATATCTTCAATGAACTTCGCATCAACCATCTTTACGCGTAAATAAACAGTAAGCTGTTTGAGAAACGCGACGCGTAATCAAGTGAAAAATTTAAGTGAGTTGAAATTTTCAAATCTTACGTAAGCATTCTCTAGCAATGAAGTCTACAAAGACGGGCAAGTTTTGTCACGCGCAGCCACGGTTTCTAGACGAGTGTTTTGAAAGAGAAGAAATTGCGCATTTTTCTCGTCATTCAGATGGTTCTGTTTCAATCGATCAAAGTGAACTTCATGGTTATATGTTACCAAAAGAAATTTGGAATGTACAAAATGGGTCCTCGGGGTACAAGCCGCGGACCTTCACAAAAAGAAGTCAATTGAACGACATGCAAGATGTTCTCATCACACTCCACAAGCAAAAAAAAGTTGATTTGGACGAATATGGGCTTTTTTGTCAATCTAACTTCTTCCAATGCTGTGCTTTGCTTAAAGAGAGTGAATTCTATGCTGTCAAACACAATGGAAAGCTTATTATCGTTAACTCTGAAACGCGCGAAGGCCAAAATCCATTTATTTCTTATATTGGTATAAGGTTTGAAGATCTACTAACTCATGGTGTTCAATCTAAGACAAGAAACAATAATGCTTCTTATAATAGCATAGTGCGCACAAACGTTTCCGGAGTTGCATGTTTGTACACATGTGAAATAGATACGTGTTCGGATTCAGATGGATCTCATGTGCCCGTTTCTAACTACACAGAAATTAAATTAATATCATCTTCCAAGATTCCCTTGAAGAATTCAAACAATACTGATCTACTCAAAACAGTCCGTAGGGGCAACACAAACTTCGATAACTTTCTCTACCGAACACTGATTCAAGCACGGTATGGTAACAGTCATGGCTTTCTTTTTGGTATACGAGATTCTGCATTCAATGTTAGACTCATCAGATCCTTCACTGTACTAGAACTGGTGCGATTTTTTAAATCTTTGAGGAGACTAGACCCCCCTGGTGTTCATTACGAATATGCGCCTGGCGGATATGAAGGCTATTTGCGTAGTATGGATTATATTGAAGGGATCTTGGATTTGATCAAAAACACACCTGACGAAGTCTGCAAGGTGAGAATCAGAACGAGAGAAATAGACATTGTTGGTGTTAAAGACGAAGCAGAAAGTAATCGCATTTTCAACTTTGTCGTGCCCATGAAGTTCAGTGAATGTTTGTAATGTTGTCTTCCATTCATGCTCATGACGTTCAGTAGATTTTTATAGTGCTACTACCTCCTTATATCTGATCTGATGCCACCAACTTCGTACGTGCTTTCATTCTTTGGATTTTGGCCTTTAAGTCGTTTGTCACAGCTGTGGCACGTTTCCATGAATCGTCGTTATCGTCAAAGTCGTAGATGGATGTTAGTCGGGCATTTGACGCTGACATTGAAGCACTGTTTTGATCATTGATTGTCAGAGACGAGATCTTATTGTTGATCATTTCATTACGTTCAAATGAAGCGTTAAGGTCAACTCCTGGGATGGTAATAGTGGATGCTCCAGCTGTATTGCCAGTTGCATTCTTTAACTTCTGTTCCAATTGTTGCTCACGCTGTCTGCTTGAATTCAAATCACTCTGTAACCTCACCAAGATTGTTTCCTTTGACCGCAATGTAACATTCAGATTGGTAAACTTCATTTGTAAATCCTCTAGTTTTTCGTTGAGCTGCATGACTTGTTTATTAGAATCATTATGTGCGCGTTGTTCTCTCTCTAATTGAGCAAGCAATTGTTTCTTCTCCTCAAACCATTTGTTTCTTTCAACTTCGAGTTGATTTGTTTCAACAGGAGCATGATGTTCGATAGCTGCCATACTGATCCCAGTGCTTGCTTTGAGAGACTTATTGGTCAATGTTTGTGTCTTCAACGGTGAGCTAGCTCCGCGTTTAGATGGTAACGTACTGGTAGATGGGTTTCTCAGCTCAGGAGCAACATCAATTGAAGATTTCTTCTTTATTTCGGTAGGCTTATTTGGTGTCGACTTAACAATAGCCGCTTCTGCAAATTGCATAACACGTTTTTGATGTCTGCTGTCAACTTTAGCCAAATATGGTCTGGATTTCAGCGGTCCAATGATCTTCATGAGAGTCCCCACCAGCTCTGCACTAGTGTCTCTTATAATCAATTGTGGGTCAGAAAGAAGTTTGAGTGATTCGTCCATGATGAGCTCAACTTCGTGTTCTGATGGACTTAATTTAGACGCATGAAGACATCTAAGCAAGAATTGCATGGATTCAACTTTAATTTGTGGAGTTTTATGGTGCATGAAATCAATAGTTGTAGGTAAAATTTCAGGAAAGGATGAGTAGGTGAAACATGCGTTCAGTGCTAATCGAAGTGAGTCTAAAACAGTGCCTTTCTTTTCCTTTGTACGTTCAAGTAATGGTGCTAAAACTATATGAACGTATTTTTGAAACGCATCTCTGATTCTATCTGCAATGGCAGTGATTATATCTGCAGAATGAATGACGACGTAGATGTTTGAGTCCTTCAATGCCTTAGCCAGAGTTCTGAAAAGATCTTGCAAGTCGTTAGTATCTTTAAGACGTAATGGTTTGGTAACATTAGCTAAGAGTTCAGTGAGAACTTCTACTCTATCTTTCCATTTAATAGCCACTACTCTAGAGTTGAAATCATTTGGCATTTTCACCTCCGATGCAAGTGCAGTATCCCACGGATCAATTAACTTGATCTCAACTTCAGTCTCGACAATCTCGCTTTCGTCCATATTGATGTCTTCATCTGCATAATCAGGTTTATCACTCTTCAATGATCTGGTAGGCTGTGGTTTGGTGGTTATTTTTGCAAACACGGCAGTCAAGTCCTTTTGCTGGATTGGCTTCAACTCACCAAATATAAGCTTTTCAAAGGCCTCACCGATGTATGATCTAATTGTTACAGACAAATTTTGAGTTTCGAGTCTTACATTCTTATCAGCATGAGCGTATAGCTTAGGAATGACTGCAACGGCAATATTATAATCGCAGGCAGGACATCCAAAAGCCTTATATATTTCATTCATGGATTTAACAACCGCTGTGACAACCTTAGGCACTTTCGAATTCAAAACTGGTGTCATATCTGAAAGCACGCTGAAAGCAGAATCGAGTTCAACAAGCACCAATAGAGATTCAAGTGCATTCTTACGTGTAGACTCACGTGCTGAAGTAAGGGCCTTTTCACAGAGAGCAGCTACAATTCCATTTTGTTTGATTTTCAATACATGCTGAGAACCTAAGGCGATGAGTAGATCAGGTAATGTGTCTAAAGCAGCCTCTTGAGCCGGGACATTTGCGTCCATAACGAGTTTTTTCACCAATTCAGGTGATTGAATAAACAACTCGCACGCGGCGTGCGGGTCCGTCTTGATTTCACCGTACGCGTCCTTTCTAGCTTTCCAGATCTACAGAAGATTGTGTGTTAGTATGGGGCCTAGGATGGGTCTAAAAACGTATTATTTAAATACATACGGTGCTAGCAAGTCTTTCTTCCAAAGCCAGCTTTTTCCACGCCTCTTCCTCGTCTGCCATAGTCGAAATCTGAGAGTTTATGGTAGCACAAAGCGTAAAACAAGGAGTAAACAAGAAAATAATACTAAAACAGACAGTGAAAAATTAAAAACGCAATCACTGGGAATCGAACTCACAACCTTCAAACTATGGTCCAGAAACAGTCTAATTATTAATTGAGCTTTGCCTTGCTCATCTTCTTCTGTTCATCACTTTCTTTTCCTTAAAATGTCACTCCAAACTAGAAATCTAGGTAAAATCGAGCTCATTCCTCTCAGCGAAATCCGTAGACCGATCCAGCCTGTTTTGGACACCGCTAAAATTGCGGCCATGGCCCAAACACTCGCCGGTACACCCACTGCGTCTTCAACTTGTGCCCTAGAAGACATTACAGCGGGGGAATTGCCTCCGATTGACGTTCTAGCAGTACGTCATTCAGGTCAAACCATGTACTTTGCTTTTGGGGGATGTCACAGGTTTCAGGCGTACGAAAAAGTTGGTAGTCCATTGGTGAAATGCAAGGTTCTTCCTTGCACAAAAAACATGTTACGCGTTTATTTGGGTAGTTCAGTTGACACTCTGCTTCCTTAGTGCCATATACATATAGTTATGTCATTAGCAGTTGTGTTGGTCCCTGCATTAGTGGCTCGTGCAGTTCCCTTTGCTTTGAATGTGCTGGTTGTAGCCAGAACCGCGGCGGTGGAGTTGGGAACTGTATCTCAGGTGGAATTGGTGGTGGCGTCAGGCCTGGAGTTGTTGAGAGATCCGCTGCGCGTGGTTGTGTCAAAAAATAGACAGCAAGCGGTGAATCTATGCTACGTGTCCATGGCACTTTACCTGCTGATTGTGCCTGTTTTACTCTATGCTCTCTTTGGGGTATCTGATCACGTGCTGATCTTGCTATTGGCACATGTTTTGGAGTTGGCTTTCGAGCCCTACTTGTTGATTTCGCAGTATATCCATTTGGAATATGGTAAGCGCTCAACTTTAGAGTCTTTGGCCTCTTTGACCAAATGCTCTGTCCAGACTTGGGTCTCCTTGTCCAAAAACAACTACATTCTTGGTTTTTCTCTGGGTGAATTGGCGTATTCGGTCACAATTCTTGTGGGTTACTGGATTCTTTTCAAGGGAGAGATATTACTTCCGGGGAAGTACGAGGTCAAAGGCAAAGATGACGATGACATCAAATCACAATTTGTTTTCCTCGATGATGCCACTTGGATTCATTATCGCTCCTCTATTCTTCAGCAAATTGTCAAGCTGTTCCTCTCTCAAGGCGACAAATTCCTCATTTCGACACTGCTTCCACTCGAAGCTCAAGGGTATTATTCTTTGCTTGACAACTATGGCTCTCTTGTACCACGATTGATCTTTGCACCACTGGAAGAGTCCACAAGAATCAATCTCAAATCAAATCTCACTCTTGACCCGATTTTCACTCTTTACGCATATTTCTTACCATTGCTTTCCGTTTATGGTCCGTTGAATATCAATTTCATTGTGCAAAACGTTCTTATGCGTGGTAGATCGTTGCCAAGTGAAGTATCCTCTGCATTCCCACTATACTTCCTAAGTTTGCCCTTACTTGGCATAAATGGCATACTTGAATCAATCACAGCGATTTCATTCAAGGACCAAACAAACACACATTCGCTCTTCATGGCGTTTAACTCGCTTCTATTCTACGTAGCTATGATTTTGCTTGCCTCTCACGGTGTCCCTGGCTTCATTTGGGCCAACATGATCAACTCTCTCATGCGAATTTTCTGGAATGGATATCATGTACGCAAATTGACCAATTTAAGTTTCAAGCTTCCTTATTTCTACTTATTAACCGTCTTAAGCACACTTGGCCTTCAGCTGTATCTTTTCCTTGGCAAAATGACAACTAACTGGGATCAATTCTTCATTTCATGTGCATGTGGCGCAGTATGTGTGGCGCATGCGGGCATTTCATATTATTATTTTGCTCCAACTTTTGAGAAAAATTCATCCAAGAATTCAAAAACCAGTTTATCTAAAAAACACCAATGATTTCATCAATTTGGAGACGAACATTGGCAACTTTTAAAGCGGGTCAACCCATTTTTGAGACAAGACCCCATTATATCAAACCGGGGGACTTAACGCTCAAAATTTCAGCATTGGAATATTATCAAAGACGAACTAGACTTGCTGCACAAATTCCTGTTAATTCGCTTATTATTGTGCCCAGTACATCTGTCAAGTTTGCATCTGGATCAGTATTTTATCCATTTCAACAAAACAATGACTTATTGTATCTTACGGGCTGGAACGAGCCTGATTCGGTTCTTGTTTTAGAAAAGAAGGGAGAGGGTGAAGATGATATTGTAATGCATATGGCTGTTCCTGCTTCAGATCCATCGGTTGAACAATGGGAGGGTGAAAGAACAGGTGTCGATGGAGTCGTTGATATATTCAATGCCGATGTTTCTCTTTCTAATAAAGAATTACCAAAACATTTAAGATCATTGTTAAAAACATACAAAAATGTTTACTATGACTTTGATTCAAAGGCTAAACTTTTCATGGCTGATCAAATTGAATTGGCTCTGAGGGAATGTTCTACTCAAGGGCTTCAAATGAACCCATTAAAACCCTTGTTGACTCCTATGAGAGCCATTAAATCAAATTCAGAATTGTCAATCATGCGTATGGCAGGTAAGATGTCAGGAAGGGCATACAATCAAGCATATGCTAAACGTTTCCAAACAGAAAAGGGACTTCATGCGTTTTTAGAATACAGATTCATTTCAAATGGATGTGATAAATCGGCTTATGTTCCTGTTGTTGCAGGTGGTGAACATGCATTGTGCATTCATTATGTTCGTAATGATGATGTGTTAAGATCAGATGAAATGGTCCTTGTGGATGCTTCTGGTCAATTGGGTGGTTATTGTTCAGATATTAGTAGAACTTGGCCTGTTAGCGGGAAATTCACGCCTGCACAAGCTGAATTGTATGAAGCTGTTCTCACTGTCCAACGCGATCTGATTAAACAATGTAAGGCTTCCAATGGATATTCACTTAATGATTTACATAATTTATCTGTTGATTGGATGACAAGAGAATTAAGAAATGCCGGGTTCAGTGAATTATCAAATTGGGAAACATCCAAATTCTTGTATCCACATTATGTTGGTCATAATCTTGGTTTAGATGTTCATGATTGTCCAACTTATTCTAAATCTGCTCCCTTAAAAAAGGGGCAAGTCATTACCATTGAACCAGGTGTTTATATTCCTAATGATGAAAGATGGCCTGCCGAGTTTAAAAATATTGGTATTAGAATCGAAGATGACATTGCTGTGGGTGAAAATGCATATGTTAATTTGACCATTGAAGCTTGTAAAGAAATTGTCGACATTGAGACCATTGCACAGACTGGAGAAGTGTCTCAACCAATGGATTTAGAGGTTGTTGATGTTTACTCTGTGTAAAAGCATTATATTACATAACTCATTCTGTATAAAGATTAACTGTCATTTAAACGACATATTGATCAACGACGCTGTCTGTAGTGCTTCTCCTTGAAAAATAGTGGTATCGATGGTATTCAGTGTTTGAGACAAATCAGTTTTCTTTTCACGATAAGCAATTTCACCTCCGGAGATGATAAAAGGCAAGTCCATTACAATAATCAGCCAGCTAATTTCTCTTGTAAGATCATCAAGCGACTCGTCAAATTGCAAAGCCAATGATGCTAGTGATACTCTCTTGGTAATGTTCAACAAACTCACCATCATTTTGCGTCTAATCACACTAAGAAAATGGCGTAAACCCTTTCTGTACACCGAGTCGATCCCGACGTCGACTAACCGCACAAGACCTTTATAATCAAGCAATTGGTAGCATTCTTGTAGATCAAACGAAGTGCAAATCTCTGGCTTGAGTAAATTCATACAGTTCAAAATCAACTTCAAGTCATCATCTTCAATATTCCTTTCGTCTTTTAGTATATCCATTTTCAAAAACGCCAATTCGTAATTTGCAAGACCAAAAGCTGCACGGAGCACCATTTTCTGTATCCCATAATAAGCCTTCATTTCATCATCATTGTGATCTCCATTTGTCATTAAATCCATCACTAGTTTATCTAAAACAAGCACTTCATTGAGAACTTCATCACCCCAATTTTCCATGATAGCATTACAGATCCACTGCAAACGTTGTTTCTGGTACATATCCAGAAACACTCTATTGTCACTTTTGAAGAAAAGATCTAAAGTGTCAGGAATAATCAAACGAGTATCGATACAGAAAAGAGCCAAAGAACGGAGCTTGATCAAATTGCAAACATCGTCATACGTTCTAGCCTGTTTTATTCGTTTATCATAATAAGTAGAAACACTCTTAGCATCAATACTCCCAAACATATTCCAGATCTTTTGTCTCCGAATAACTAGATCGGGCCTAATTCTCAGTAATGAAGCGACATTTGGATGCAACAAAACCACATCAGTATCTCCTTCTTCTAGGCTATCCAAAAATGCACTCCATTGATTCTCATTGGTTAAATTGGCAAGAAAACAAGGGGTTATACTCATTTGAAGATAAAGAAAAAGCATTTAAGAGTTTAAAAAAATCTTACTTCACTTTTTCCTATGTCAAAATTATCAAATAAATCGAGACTTACGTTGGCAATCAAACTAGATAGAAAGCCAATAGATAAACGTGCATTGGAAGCAAAACTTGCTGAAGAAAGAAAAAAATTCAATGAAAAACCCGTCACTGGATCATCTGCTGAGAAACTTGTTTCTCAAATTCTTAATAAGCCGATTTCTGGAGAAGTAGGCCCTCAATTTGTGTTCAACAAGTCAGAGCTTGTGAAGATATTCAAAGAGAAGAATTTGCGTTTGGATTATAAGATTTTAGGTACTTCCGGGGCGCAACTGAAAGATTCTATGATTGTGAACAAAGATGTTGTCAAGTTCCTAGCTCGTGGTGATGTCCTTAAAGCTGTGCGGTTGATGGAAATGGCAAGATATCAGGGTGTGTTTGCTCTTGGAACCATTTTGAAATATCTCATCGACGCTGGTAAGATAAACGATTCCTTCGAACTTGTTTCGAAATTTAAAAAACGAGGTATGAATCTCGACGGTAGAGTACTAAATATTCTGATAAATGATTATTGTGATGCTGTCAGTGATAAAAAGATTGAGAAATCTGATGTCAAAGTTGTCAAATTATTGAAACTTATTCAAAACGAAATATCCAAGGGTAACAAAGAAGTTTCAAAAATTCATGTCAACTCAATGATGAAATTGTTCCGTAAATCAAAACATCCTCAATTAGCATATCATTTTTATCAATTCATCAAAGAAAGAAAGGTTATAAAACCAGATGTGAGAACTTATACCGAAATTTTTAGAAACTTGGCTAACATTGTTCCTAATGAAGAAGTAAGATATGAAGAAGTGATAGAGTCTGCAGAAAGAGCTTTTTACACTGTTCAAAATGAGTTGAGAATTGACATTGACCCACAAATGGTGTATGCTTATGTCACTATCTTTGCACACTCGAACGAGCCTGAGTTGCAAGCGAGGGCTATTACTATCATTAGGGAATGGTGGAGACTTTGTACGTTGGAAGATATTAAGGTCAGAGTGAAGTATGATGGTGTTGAGAGAACCGAAGGGAATAAAAAGTGGAGT
This sequence comes from Saturnispora bothae, assembly GCA_030462855.1. NCBI lineage: Eukaryota > Fungi > Ascomycota > Pichiomycetes > Pichiales > Pichiaceae > Saturnispora > Saturnispora bothae. The sequence continues at coordinate 186,451 of JAKVQQ010000009.1, read as the reverse complement.
GAAAGAAATGAAGAAGAAATTGACGAAGATGAAGATGGAGATGAAGGGATAGAAAGACCAAAGTTATTGGATTGGAACTTGATCAATAAAAAGAGAACTTTGAGATTCAAGCCTGATGAAAAGGTCTTGAAGTTGTACGGAGAGTTATGTGAGAAGTTTGGCGTGCCGTTCGAGTATAAGGAACGTACAAACAACACAGAAGAGAACAAAGCGAGTGGTGAAGTTTGAGAGGCAGGCGGGAAGTTTGCAAGAAGACAGTAGTCATCAGTCTGCACATAATTTGGAATGAACACCTAGTGGGTAAATGCAACCCAGACTTAAAAGCCCAGTGAGCGCAATAATATCTTCTGGAAAATATGAAATGCATTTTTATAGAGTAACCTTGTACATTTGAAATAAAGACACATGAAATGGAAATTTAATAAAAGGAAATAAATTGACTAACTCATATGCAAAGAAGCTACTAATTTGACAGTTAACTTTCAAATGTTTCTAATCTGGAAACTTTAATTTGACTATTATTCATATTCAATTTAACTATCAATTTGACTAATTTCTCAATGCAATGCGTGTTGATTGGGCTGTTTAGAAACTGATTTTCAATTTGCATGCAATGTCAAAAGGTAAAAAAATGTAGATTGGCTTTTAAATCAAATATGCATATGCACAATCTGCATGTACAATAATCAATTCTAAATAATACACATTATGAGCAGAAGCCCTAAAACTTTTCTGGCTGTGCTAGTTATGTGACTTTAGATATTCACATAAACCAAAGCGTTAATATCTAACTAAAAGGACACCTTTAACACAACATCTACAAACCCTCATTCCAACAAATTTCATTCATAAATAAAAACTAAAACACAAAGAGCACTAAAAATGAGAACCTCGCTATCACGAACAACGTAAACCGTAATTCTGCCTTCTTGTTCTAAACCCACTGATCCTGTGTATTTTCAACTACATTCCAATGACTAGAGTTCATCTTAGTATTAACTCTATCATCTTCGTTTTCCATATTTCTAATTGTATTAGGTAAAGTTGAATCACTAACAGTACTAACAGTGCTGCCATCATTCACTAAACTATTTTGACTTTCCTCACGTACCGGGTTTGGCTCGCTCACTTGAATGATCAAGTTAACCACTACTATGGCTGCAATTGCAAATGACCCAAGTAAGGCAAAACACCAAGCAAAGCCACCTTTAGTAACAACAAACAATACACCCCCCGTAAGCAAGCTACTAATCATCTGTGGTAAGCACACAAACACATTATGAACACCCAGAACGATTCCCGCATCGTTTCTTCCTGTCAATCGTTCATTGAGTATAACAAATGGGATCCAAGTGGAACAGGCCCAAGGTATGCCCAGCAAGGCAAAAAGAGCAACCGCAAACCATGATGAGTTTATTGCCAACGTTGACCACGAGCCCAGTATGAAAATTACATGAGCGTACTTCCACATTTGAAGTATGTTGAATTGTTTAGGAATGAAACACACCGTGAGAAGACTGACTATGGCGTTAGCTAATAAAGCCAGTGATCCACGACGAATCCCATGCTCTATGATCATTTTTGTTGGTGTTTCACCAATTGGTGTCGCTTCCTTTATGTACAACTCAGTGACATATTCTGTGGTGTAGAACAATAACGGAAAGTATCCCATCCAAGCAAAGAATTCAGCTAAGCATACCAACTGCATTATTTTATCCAATTTGGTCCAAGTGGATTTCAAAGATACTGGAGAGGTAGCATATGAGGTTTCAACTTCTTCCGGTCCACTTAATGGAGCAACTATGGTGTTTAATTCACCATTATTCTGATCTTCTTGAATCAGCAAACAGCATGTGAGTGTCATAGTTAGCATCAGTGCACTAACTATACCCACCAAAACCTGGAATTGACTCCACTTCTGTGTGGATAGATCAACACTGCTAAGCAAAAACCCAATTATATTGAAAGCATTGATCATTCTACTGGCCCAAACATTCACCTCTCTTTGCTGGTCTAAACATACAGTATCAGAAATCAAGGCTCTAGAACAAGCTTGCACTATTTGAATGAATAAATCAAGCAAGTATATCAAGCCACAGACTTTCCACACTGATTTAATATTACAAATACCAATAAGACAACAAATAATGCCCAGAGAGCCACACAAAATGAACGGTCTTCTACGACCCCATTTGTGTGTACTACTATCGCTAATATGCCCAACTAAAGGCTGGACTACAGTTCCTGTTAACGGGCCCGCTAGCCAAACAAACGATAATGTGTGTTTTTGAACCCCCAAAGAAATTAAGTAGGGAGTGGCTTGTGTAAACTCCAACGACCAAGCAAGCTGAAGCGCGCCAAGCAATAGTGTGAGAGTTATTAGATAAATTGTGTCGTGCATGATAAAAAGATAGTGGTGAACACCCGTTTAGGTAATCTTATCGATAAAAAATAAGTTAGATTTACACATACACATTATGCTTAGCAATGAGGCAGTCGGAACACGTGAACGGTTCACAGAGAGCGAGGAGGTTAGAAAGCTTGAATATTTAGAATGGTCCTTATTGCGTCTTGTCGACGTTTCACTCAATGCAATAAGTTAGGACCAGAATAAACACCGGAAACGGCGTCTGGTCTTGCAAAAGGATTGTTCTGTCTCGTTTCAGGGAATACCGAGACGGTGGGAAGATTCTCGAGTCCCCCCGCAGTGTATTTGATGACACCGGGTGTGACTTTTTCATTGGAAGGTGTTGTGGTTGTTTCCAATCTGAACGGGTTTGTTCCCGTTTTGGTTTTCGACATGCGTTGTGGTTTTGCAGCGGCGGTGGCGGTTGAGGCAAAGGATGTGGAGCTAGCAAATGGGTTGTGGGAAGATGGAGTGGCTCCAGTGGTTCCAGCGGCTAGGCCTGGTGTTTGACTACTGAACATTGGATTGTTGGATTGGAAGCCTTGGTTAGGGAATGGATTTCCAGTGGTTTGGTTGGGGAATGGATTTCCAGTGGTTTGGTCAGGGAATGGATTTCCAGTGCCTTGGTTGTTGGTTAACGCATTTCCTGTCGTTTGGTTAGGGAATGCATTGACATTAGGCTGGCCAGAAAAGCCGTTACCAGTTGGCAGATTAGAAAATCCATTAGGTTGGTAGAATCCGGCGCCATTATTCACGTTGAATTGGTTCGAAAACCCAGAAACTTGTCCGTTGAGTTGGTTAGAGAACCCAGAATCTTGCCCATAGGGTTGGTTAGAGAACCCGGAACCTTGACCATTGAGTTGGTTAGTGAACCCGGAACCTTGACCATTGAGTTGACCAGCAAATGTCTGTTGGTTGGAAAGGCCATTGGGAACATTAGGTTGTCCAGTAACTTGATTGGTGAAACCATTAACCATATTTTGACCACTGGCTTGTTGATTACTAAACCCATTATTCTGGCCATTAAATTGATTAGCAAAAGTATTGACCCCAGAATCTTGGCCACCGGTAGCTTGATTTGTAAATCCATTAGCTTCAATGCCTCTATAATTCAACATATTAGTATTACCAAACAAATCATTTGTGTTACTTAGACCGCCATTCACAGCATTACCAAATCCTGTAGAAGTAGGCATTCTATTGAGTCCTCTAGTAGGAGAGTGTTGCACGGTGTCTTGAGGAACAAGGCCAATGGATGATGTTTCGCCAATTTGTGGTAAAGTAGATAAACCTTGAGGTGCTGTATGTGAAGCCACCATTGGCATTGGAACCGTCATTGGCTGTGGCATTGGAATGGCCATTGGCTGTGGCATTGCTTGTGGCATGAACTGTGCAAATGGGTTCATACCGGTTTGCTGGAAAATCAGGTCCCCTGTTGCAGTTACAGGAACATTACTCAGATGAGGCTGGTTAGAGAATTGTGGTTGCTGTGGCTGTTGTTGTTGCTGCTGTTGTAACTGCAATTGCTGTTGCAATAGTAAATCTTGTTGCTCCGATTGAGTCCCCTGTTGCTGCGATTTTAACTCCTGGCTTGGGCCGGAAGGGCTCGACTGTTTCTTCGCATCAGGCTTCCCCTTTGCTTCCTTTTCGGCCAAGTACTGTCTTCTAGTGATATCAAAAAATTCATCTTCGACATACTCTCTCAAGCTGTCTCCCAATGAAGTTTGTGCGTGCTTAATAGTAGGCACTTTGCATTTAGTAACTGATTCTAAGTGTTTAGCGGTTCTCAAAAATGCCACCACTTTAGTAGTCAATTTGGTGAAAACAACGTAGATTTCGTACCCACGTTGAGCATCTGGTTTTGACAATTCAAAGAAATGCTGAAGCAAGTTGAGAACACCTTCGTTGAGACATTGGTACAAGGCGATCAAGTCCATTGTCAGCATTCTGAAAGCAAGAACAACGAGATCATTCGAGACCTCCTCTTCTCTATAGGAGCATCTAAGCAAAGCCTTGATGATTCTTTCGACACTTTCACATTCTCTAAGCAAGCCTTTTTCAATGGTCAACGATTTGAGAAAAGAGTCGGTTTTCTTAGTCCAAGCTGAATCAAAGGGATGTTTGTTCAAACCCACATAATCCATGTGTGATCTTGAGAATTCCAATGACCTAACATTCAAATAGCTAGCGTAATTTCGAACCTGACTTAGCGATCCGCCATTATCAATGAAACCACCTGAACCGATTCTCAAGTCAAACATATCGGGATGCTTACTCAAGTAGTTCAAAACCACGTCACCTTCTCCTTCAGTAATCATGATATGAAGCACTAGCATTGTCTTGAACACAATGGTCCATGCTGTGTCTCTAGACCGTATCTTTAAGCTGTTCATAACCGTCAGGAATTCGTTGTTCTTTTCACCCTCCGCCGTGGACATGAGAATAGGTTCCATATATTTTGGCTTAGGCGGTGCCAGTTTAATCTTTGTAGCCCCCTGGACCAGTTTTTCCAGCGTTGTCATTGCAAATTTATGTTTTGTTCAAGTGATTTATTAGTTATTTCATTTTTTTTCAACTTTATTAATTAAAGATTTGCTCGAGAGATTCGGTCACGTGACTAGTGATGGAAAGTGACAAAATATGATTTCTAGGCATTAGAAGAGTCAGAATTGCTCTTGCTTCAAAAGAAAAAATTCATACAATGTACTGAGATAAGCCTGAGCTTGTTGAGTGAGTGTAATACCCCGTTTTCAGCAACCGAAACAAATTTAAAAAAACTGAGCTTGCTATTTTGGACGCCGCAAAAGCCATTGAGATGCGTCGTTGCAAGGAAATACTCTATGTGACGCTTAGTTCAGTTGAGACTCAATTAACAACCAAATAACGCCCCGGATCGCGCTAAATCAAACACAGTTTATCTTCAAAACTTTACCATGGACTGGGCTAAACTCGTGCATTTAGAACTCATTCTTAATACGTGCACACACATCTGTAGCGACAGCTTTCATTCAAACCACAATGGTTCACAGCATTCAGTGGCGAATGCGAAAGGTCGAGTTGACTAAATAGCGTTTTTTGGCCGTTCTCTGTCTTTTCAGCTCGCTACCAGTACGGTTTTTGGTAGTAAGTTGGTGATGCTGGTGCAGAAGGCATCTCCTCTGACTCGCACTCGGTACGCTCTTTTGTACGCTCACATACACGCTTCTGAGCATCCATTAGCAGTTGTACGGTGTTTATGTGGGCCTCGGAGTGGATTTTCGCTCTTTGAACGCGTTTAGCGTGTGATAAAACATTGTGTTCTGTGATAGCTCGTTTCATGGTGCGATAAATGGGCGGCCAGGGGGGTATCGAGAGTGAGTTTACCGTTTACAGGAATAAAAGAGTTACGCGTGTTGATTTTTCTATCGCAAATTTCGTGTCGTGGGTGAAGACGCGTGTTTTTTGCATTTTGAGTCGCGAAATGAGGACATAGGTTGAGAGAAGCTATGAGTGTTGCATGTTTACTGGGTCTATATGTTATTTACAGCTTTTTCCGACCCAAAAGACGTATCTATCGGATATTTTATAAATAATCGTAGCACTTGCTTTCTGGCTGGCTGTAGTAGATACTGAAAGATCTAAACAGATGTGGCTGTTAGCATTCTCACAATAGCAAGAAAAGCAAATGGTGATTGTAATTTGAATCTTTAATGGATGAATTCTATGGCACAGAGCTTGTGGTAAGTGAGACAGTTTTTTGATTCAAAGACAGCAAGAAATGCACCTAACTGTAACGTTTTTACAGTTGTGTACCTGAGTGATATATCCCAGGAGCCTATGCTGTTTTTTTCCACTGAAACAGGTGGGTTACATTTTTACGTGCGATACTTAGGCAGAGTGTAATGCGTAGTCTTTGGCTAAATGTAATGCGTAGTCTTTAGCTAAATGCAATGCGTAGTCTTTGGCTAAATGTAATGCGTAGTCTTTGGCTAAATGCAATGCGTAGTCTTTAGCTAAATGCAATGCGTAGTCTTTAGCTAAATGTAATGCGTAGTCTTTAGCTAAATGTAATGCGTAGTCTTTAGCCAAATGTAATGCGTAGTCTTTAGCTAAATGTAATGCGTAGTCTTTAGCCAAACGCAATGCGTAGTCTTTAGCCAAATGCAATGCGTAGTCTTTAGCCAAATGCAATGCGTAGTCTTTAGCCAAATTAGCTATAGTAGTCACATTTAGTTAATCGTGCCACCGACTCTCTGGTCGAGTGTATTTTGTTTTTTAGCTAAATGTTAGCTCAATTTAATACCTGCTTATCTTACTATGTTAACCATAATACATGATCTGTAGTTGATTATTATACTTGCTATCCAGCCGACCATAATAGCTGCCTACTTTCTTGCTAATCTTATTGCTAACCGTAATAGCTACTATCGAATTAGTTGTGGCTGGCATTCAGCTTCTAGCTAACTGTAGCAATTACTTTCAACTTTATTGTAACACCTGTTTTTTAGTTATTTGTAGCTTCTACTCTGTAGCTACCTGCAATACTTATTCTGTGGCCAATTTTACCTACTCGTTAGCTAACGATGGTATCTTCTTTCAAGCTAAATACTTTATTTATCTAGTTAATTGTGATACCCGCTTTTTAGCTAATCCTTAGTAGTTACTCTCGATTTGAATAATCATACGTTAGCAGTTATACGTTAGTTATCTTTAGCAAGCAGTAATATCTACTCTCTAGCTAAGAAAATTACCTAAAATCCGATACCTGCTTTTTAGCTGATCGGAATACATAATGGTTGGCTGAAGGTGATACCCACTCTCTAGCTACTTTTTAGTAATACCTATTCTATAGCCACTACTATTCAATCTCTTTGTTCTCTATTTAACCATGATACCTTACCTTTCATCAAACGCAATACCAATTGTATCACTTTAACCAAACCATCACTCATCTACACTTTTTTTCACTCCCTTTCAACTACTGCATTCTCCCAGTGAAATCATATCCTCCTGCACTCACTATTTGCTAAGCAAAAACTCGCTCATGTCTTTTTTTCGTTATCGTTATCATTAATAGTATAAAGAATAGTAGTAAATAGGCTACAACTCACGACATCTAAATGGACGCAGTTGGCTTGAAGTCTCTAGGATGACCATCACCCTTTCTCACGTAGTCTGCCAACATTGCATCTCTGTTCAAATTTCTCTCTCTGATCTCTGTCTTGTACAAATGTGTCTTTTGTGCGTCAATGTCTTCTTGGAGAAGATGGTTGTGAATCACATTTGCAAACGAAGGTCTGCACCAGTAGGTGGTGGCTAACAGAGGCACTGCAATGAGACTGACGGCACCGAAGAATTTAACTGGAGACATGGACATTTTTATAAGCTTTGTATTTGTTTTGTTACTGATTAACAGACACCTATCATCTTCAACTTAATGGTACCCGGTCCCTCCTTATATACACTTTGGACTGGTTTTTTATCGTGCCATCTGGAAAATGGAGAGATTCTGAAAAATAACGTGATTGAGAAAGTGCTCAGCACGCTCAGCACGCTCAGCATTACAGCCGATAGTGTGTGGATGAGTGCAAAGCACGCTGGAGGGGGCAGGATTCAGCTTCAGAATGCTGTTTGTTAGGAAAGTAAAAAGGGAGACTGGTTAGATGCTGCTTTCAAAGTGGCTATTGCGACCAATGCGGAGTCTCGGACCACTCTGTTCGAGTGGCGCATGATGTGGTGCGTGTGTGTGTATTTGCCACGACACACACAGTGAGGTCGTCCCACTGGGAGAAAAGACGTGGAGTGAGTGAATATAGTAAATCTGCTGATAACGTGCGAAGCACAGCGCATGTGGTGGGTAGTGAGTGGTGGATGGTGGCTCTGTAGTTTAATGGTAAGAATATAACTATGTGAACGTGGTGTTCGTCAGTAGCGTTTTGTGATCTGCTGCCTAGAAGTGAGTTCATTAGTAGGGTTTCAATGGGGTCAGTCCGTTCAATGACTTTGCCGTGGTTTCCGTAAGGCGGGATAGTTACAATAGCAAGTAGGTACGTGAAAGTGGTGTTGGCCAGCTTTTTGAAACACTTCGGTGATTTAAATCGTGGTAAAGGTAATGTCATTAGTTTGGGCCTTTAAAGCGCAGTGGATATAATGTCTGAATGAGGTATTTGCGCAATGATTATCATAGCAAGTTTTGTAAACGTAGTGCACCAGCTCTGCTTGGACGTCTCTTTGAAACAAGAACCCGCTATCTGCATGCTTGTAGAAGTAATAAAGGGTGTATGGGTATTCGGAACTTGATGTATATAAGATTTGATTTACGTGGCTTCTAATGCGCAATGATTATGATAACAAGTTTATAAAAGTAGTGTTCCACCGTTGCTTAGATGTCTCTTTGAAACATTCACAAACTATCTGCACGCTTGTGAAAATCATCTCATCTTTGCACCTATTCGGAGCGCGTCGGAGGCGTGTTTGAACACTTTGCATAACTACTAATGCGTAATAATTACAATAGCATATAAAATTACTATTCCTTTGCACTAGGCGAGCCCTATGTCATTTGAACGCTCATTGAAGTTATCACACCTTTTCAGCTGTTTAAAACCCACAATACGCAACTTTTTACATTCATTTAGGTTTGATACTCATGATACTAGTTACATGAAAACCACTATTCTTTCTCTACTGAGCTTGCCCCCCCATGCTCTCACTGTTCCCAACAGCCCATCTACATGAAACCCACACTCACATCACTTACTCACTCACTCACTTTAATACTTGTGTTAAAATCTACACAAAACTAGCATTTTTCAATCTCCTCCTACACTCTCACACGCGCTGCGCGCTTCCCGTTCAGTCCTCACGCTCGTGAAAGTCCAGGATCTCGCTGTACATCATGATCTTCCAAGTCTCCACAGGCAAATCCGCGTCGTTGAAGCTCCAATCGAACTTTTCCTGTGCAGCTGGTTCATCGTTAGGATCGTGATAAGCGGCCAGATACTCGTGCTCCAAGGCCTGGACCGCACTGATTCTTTTCACAGGATCAAACACTAGTATCTTCTCCAACAAGTCCACCGCACTTGGCTCCACGTTCTTGAATCTCTCTTTGAAATCCACCGGATCTCTTTGAGGCAAAGATTGGACAAACTTCAAGGTGTTTTCAGAGCAAATAGTGTCAATGACGCTCGCTGGAGGAGATCCAAGTAGCTCTGTGATAATACTGAATTGGTGAACATGGTCTTTACCTGGGAACAGCGGCTTACCTTCAATCATCTCTGCAAAAATGCATCCAACGGACCAGATGTCCACCTCTGTGTCGTATTTTTGCCATGTCAACATGATTTCTGGAGCACGGTAATATCTTGTACTCACATAGCCTGTCATTTGCGGGTCCTGAACACGTGCAAGCCCAAAGTCACAAATCTTCAAATCACAATTCTCATTGATGAGTATATTTGATGGTTTGAGATCACGGTGGATCACACCTGCTGAATGCACGTATTTCAATCCTCTGAATATTTGGTACACAAAATACTGGATGAATTGTGGTTCCAATGGTCTGGAAGTTAACAACTTGTGCAGATCTGTACCTTGGAGCTCTGTGACGAAGTAGATATCCTCCAAAGGTGAGAGAAAAATGTCCTCCATGCAAATCAAATTTTCATGGCGCAAATGGTTGAGAAGTTTCACCTCTCTGTACGTTCTCTTAGCGAGAATTGGCGTTGAAAACGGCTTCATCACCTTCTTAATTGCTACGTTTTGGTTACTTTGGCTGTCTGTAGCCGAGCACACCAGCCCAAAAGCCCCCATTCCTATGGGAGTCAAGTTGCTGTACCTTGGCGTGGTCTCGAACACTGTTCCGAAGATCTCTGTACGTGTGAACTCCTCCGACATGTGGAAAAAAGAGATGTGTTTATGAATTTGGGGAAAAATTTAATATTAGCCGTGATGTCATAATATTCGGTGTTTCCGAGGCCCGTTAAAAACTGCTTTAGATTTATTGTTGATTGGGGTTTTTTGCATGGCCGATAAGCGCGTTGTGTCCAGCGTTGTTGGTTTGCTCTATGTGCCAAAATTCCTCGCCTTTTCGTTTTTTTCAAACTCCGCCCCGAACTTTGTCTCGGAAGCACAGAAAAACAAGGGGGAAAAGCCTAGGATAGTGCCACGGGTGGTCTGAACACGTTCCGCGACATGTTGCTGCTCTTGCAAACACCCGCCCAGGCCACGGTTTTTCAACGGTTCTTCTTTTTCTCCAGCCGCACCCCGTATTTTTAAGCCTTATTTCTAGTCTTTTTATGTCAAGAAAGTCCACTTGTTTGGTTTGTTTTTCTAGATTCAAGTTCAAATGGCACAGACATTGCAGTTTCTTTCGAGCTATTGGGCTGCGTTTCATTTGGCTCTGAAAGGAGATCGTGCTACGATCCTACTCTTTCCAATCCACTTTTTGCTCGGCTTTCTTCCCATCTTTATCTGGCTCCTTGTTTTCAAGTCAGCAGGAAGCATTCCCATTTTGTGGAGACTAGACATCCATGTGAAATGGGTTTCCCTACTAGAGGCTGCACTTTTCAGCGTGTTTAAACCAACGGCATAGGTGTTTTTGGTGCTACTTTGTGTTTGCTGGTTACTGGTGTGCTACACAATGCAGAGAAGAAAAAACGTCGGCACACAGTTCCAGAGCTCGAATCACAGCACATCCGACTGTCCGAGATGAGTTCTAGCTCTAATGACTGTGAGTCCTTTGAGTTAGAACAGAAATCTACCAAAATCAATGCACTGATGTCATGGCATTTCCTTCTACTATTAACACCATTGGGATGGCCAGTACTAAACATCCTCCACTATTTAGCCACCAAGTGGCAAAACTACAGTTTAGACGTGCTTGCATTTGTGTCTTACGTCATATGTCATCTTGCCATCCCCATTGCTTCGACAATCTACCTATACATTCTTCATCCAGCCAGTGACGTTCGGAGATTTGCTCTAAACCTGGGTGTACAAAATATGTTAGCAGTCACCACGCATTTGCTCTTACCCTCTTCCCCACCATGGTTTATTCATCTGAACGGCATGGATGCTAAAGCTGACTACTTAACTTTAGGCTACGCTGCAGGCTTGATCCGCGCAGATCTGGCTTTAGGCACTCACATTTCAACTAACGGGTTTCCCAAAAGTCCAATCGTTTTTGGTGCATCTCCCTCTGTCCATTCAGCCATGGCAGTGTGCTGTGCGCTTTGGGTTGCTGGGGCTAGAAATATTGGACGTGCTAACTGTGCAAATAGATGGGCAAAGGTTATTGCAAAGTTCATTGTAATTATATACGTGCTTGTCCAATGGTGGGCAACCATGTACTTGGATCACCATTGGAGACTCGATCTATGGGTTGGGATGCTATATTCCTTAGCAGTTTACGCGGTGATCAGATACTGGGGATTGAGTGAAAAGCCCTGTTTTGGTGAAAGATGGGTCAACGAGCTGGATTCAAGAGGCGGAGCTCCAACGTGGGTGAGAAGGTTGTTGTGCGAACAGAGTAATGCCATTTAGCATAGCTGCCATTTCGGAAAATCACTATTCCGAGCCATCTGTATCGTTTCGGGCTCTGTTCGGATTTAAAGCTCTGAAGTACTTTGGAGACTCCATGATTGTGTTTTGCATTACACAATGGTGCTAGCACTGTTACACAACGCATGATGGTCTTGCTCTTGCCGTTTTCACGCCTTTTTGCTCCAATCTCATTTTCAATTGTTTCCAACTAGTCGCACTCACTATCACACACTGGTGCGTTTTCTTACTCTACAACCACTTCCTGTGTTTCAACACTGCCCTTTAGACCATCCCACTTGAATCCCGTTTTCAAGTCTCTTTTTGAATCCTATCTTGCTGAGTCAAGTCAAAAAATAAAGCACCCTGTGCAGCAAGTTCTGCATTATTTCCCCCTATGCTCTTGGTTTTGATCTGCTATTATTGGAACATTCCTTGGAACTCTGATTCTGTGCATTCCGACTTCATTCCAGCCACCGCTGAATTTGCTCAGCATTGGTCCATCTTTTGAAACCATCTCCATGGGGACGTCCTCTGGCTTTGGAGATCCCAATGACTACTTGATGTGAATTTCCTTTTCTTACCCATCCTTGGAAGCCTTGAACTGATGTCTGAAAGCTCCAACAACGCAGAACCATTGTCCATCGCTCTTTTTTACTTGAAATGTCACTTTTGACATCTTCGGCGGCCGCGCTCAATCTCATTGCTCTTTTTTTGTGCTCCCTATCACCTCTTTGCTCTGTCTTCACTTTCAGCTGCACGCTGTTCTATATATTCCCACATCCTTATAAACGTTACTCACTAGAAGCATGCTATCACGTGATCTCACCCACTATAATTTTTCACTCATGAGATGAACACCTTATTCTCTCGTTCAGCAATGGCTAGTCTTCGCAGCGAGTTTCAAATCCCTACATTCTCCTCGTTAGGAGTCTCAGAAGACTCTCCTGACGCCGCTTGCACGTATTTATGCGGAAACTCGCTTGGCTTGATGCCTAAACAAACCTCTACATACATTTCTAAAGAACTCGAAGCTTGGGGGGCCAGAGGGGTCGAATCACACTTCCGGAACCCAATAACTACCAACTGGGTAGATGTAGATTTGCCATTATTGCCTACTATGGCTAAAATAGTTGGTGCAAAGACTCAAGAAATAGGTTTAATGGGTACACTCACTATGAATTTAAACTCACTCTTAGTTTCATTTTATACGCCTAGCGAAGGTCGAAACAAGATCCTGATTGAGGGGGGAGCATTCCCTTCAGATTACTATGCAGTTGAGAACTTGCTTCGAATTCACAACCTGGATCCAAAGGATGTTCTCATCCAACTCGAACCTCGTGATGGTGAATTCACTCTTCGTACAGAAGATGTTCTCGAATACATTTCCAATCATGGCGATGAAATCGCCATGATTCTTCTTCCAGGCATCCAATATTACACTGGGCAATTTTTCAACATAGAAGCAATTACGTTAGCAGGTCATAAAGCCGGTTGTGTCGTCGGTTGGGATCTTGCTCATGCCGTAGGAAATGTTGTTCTGAATCTACACAAATCAAACGCAGATTTCGCTGTTTGGTGTAACTATAAGTACATGAACTGCGGACCAGGAGCAATTGGTGGATACTTTGTTCACGAAAAGCACCATTCAGACAAAAGACCAAGATTAGCAGGCTGGTGGGGCCACAATTCAGACACTAGATTCAATATGAGAGAAGATTTCGATGTCATTCCTTCTGCTCTGGGTTTCAGACAAAGCAATCCTAGTGTTTTGGATTTAGCTGCTGTCCATGCTTCTCTTGATTTGTTCGATCGTGCGGGTGGTATTGAGCCGCTAAGAGAGCGTTCTCTAGTCCTAACGGGTGAATTGGAAAAGCTGCTCATGAAGAGTAAGTTTTATAAAGAGCTGGAAGACAAGTATGACGGCGTCCATTTTGTGATTATTACACCTAAAAATGTTGACGAACGTGGTGCGCAACTTTCTCTTTTGTTTAAACCCCACGGTGTGATGGTTAAAGTTGCAGAATGGTTGAGTCAAAAGGGTGTTGTGTGTGACGAAAGAAAACCAGACGTTATTAGATTGGCTCCTGCACCATTGTATAATGAGGAGCAGGATTGTATTAGATGTGTTGAGGTGTTGGAGGAGGCACTCGTGAACATTGACGGGAGTAGCAGCGAGTAAGCCCAGCAAATTGCAAAATGAACGAGAACTCTCTACATTTTATCTTATTATCTATTTTTACAAATGCTACCGCGGCATGTCGTTTTTTTAGCTTGTCATTTATTTGCACTAGAACTGCTTGAACACACTAACGAGGGTGAAGTTCCAAGTCTACTGACAACGTTTTTGCTGAGCAAATTTAATCCATTAAACGAATCTCTTATTTCCCCTTTTTTTCCTTAAAATGGCTCTATTATTCCAGAATACTCTGTGCATCGCTATTCAGCTCCATGTTTGATCACCTTTCGGGTATAAAATTTGATACTATAAAAAATATGTATGTTGCCAAAGAAAATCTGTTTCATCTGACTGTAAACTAACTTTAAATTCGGTATGGCTGGTGGTGAATCGTTTGATCTGAGAATCCAAACATCTTGTGTTTCTTCAATCCTTTTTTATCAACTGGCGTCGACTGACATGACTGCATCAGCTGAATTATCACTCGGTTATGTATTTCTTAGGTCTTCCTCTCGGTCTTTTCAGAGCCGGTATGACGTTCTTCACAATAGACATGTGGTCATGTTCCTTGTTGTCGAAATACATTATCTTGTCCCCGCCGCCCTCCATTCTTCTTTTCAGAGCACCCTCATTATTTACTGAATCGGTGATTCCGGCTGCCAGTTCATATCCAACAGGATCGTCAATAGGATCAATATGACTTTCAGGTTTGAATGAACTAGCACTTGCAGTGATAGCATGTGAAATAAATGTCTCCTCTTCTCCTTGCTGATCTTCGTTCTCGTTACAAACAGACACAATTACGCCATTTTTTCTAAACCTCCATTTTTTCATTGGAGTATTCAGAGCGCAATCGCCAACATGATCGATAAACTGCTTCATGTTTGGCCACACTTGACCACAACTTAGACATTCGCCGTTGCAGTCTCTTGATCGCAGATGGTTGTCTTCAACGCTGTGGAATGATCTATAGTGGACTAATTTTAAATGTCTTTTCAAAACGTCTAATCTTGCAAAACTGCCTCTATTTTTGTGAGGACAAGTCTCATAATCAGGGTGCCAAAATGGACAATGATACTGAGGAACATTATGCGATTTGGAGTGTCTGGTTAAATCACTATGTCGATTGAAGATCCAATCACACTGTGTACATCTGTATTCAACCTCTTTATTCACCTTAGTCTTCGATCTCGACTTGTGTGGACGAGGACTTGGGGACCGGTTGTTTGGAGATGCTGCTTTCGTGAGAACATTCAACTGTTGTTGTCTTTGCATATCTACCTGCAGTTGCAGCTGCAATTGTTGCTGCATCATATCAAAAACAGAAGTGTCCATAGCTCCGGGACGAGAATTCATCGTGTCCATCGGGTGAATCAACTGACTTGGCGTTTCCTCCATCGCATGGGGCATCATTTGCCCGGTATTCATTGTTGACATCTGTTGTAGCTGCTGTAGTTGTTGAAACTGTTGTAGATGTTGCAGCTGCTGTAGATTGTGTAATTGTTGATACTGAAAAATCATTCTGTCCATTTCGTACATTTCATTGCCGTGGCCATTTGGGATCTGCGACTCTGAGCTGAAATCTCCGCCCAGCCTCATAATCTGAAATGAAAAGACAGGTGATTAGCTATAGGTTCTGAGAGAAAAAAATTTCTGAATCTCGAAAAGAAACTTAGCCGATGGTCACGTGACCAACAACAAGCCGTGGCTTTCAGCCCTCCTTGTGGATGGATATCGATTCAGGCACGTTGTGTGATTGCATTTGTTTTTTCCCTTTTCTTCTAGCTCGTTTTTTAGTCCAAATAAAACAGCTGAACATGATATGTCTTTTCTTCAGCATCGTAGTAATCCCACATTTTGTCCTCTCCAGCTAATGAAATGGTTCTCCCAGGGATCTTGAAGCCCACAATCTCGTATGGCTCGCAGGAAATCACCAAATACTGGAAATTCAAGTCAGAAACAGGCTCGACTTTTTGTTCAAAACAGGACATCAATCTGTACATAGGAAGCACGTCATTTTTGATCAAGCTAACGTTCAGATCAAACCGAAGACCCACTCTGCCGCTTTTAATGTCTCTGATTTTCACAACTTTGAACTCAGGCTGGCCAATTGGAGCCCACTTTCTCTTGACAATATTCAGTTCAGCATCACCATCTTCATGTTTCTTATTTCTCTTCTTGTCTTCCAGGTCGGCCCTTCTCATTAAGTTGGTGACATGGCGTCTACCATTTCTATGTGTCAAGTAAGACGTTTCGTTCATGTGTGTGGTCAAGCAGAGCTTGCATTCCAATACTCCCAAGTTGTTCTTGAATACATATGGGTCAGAAGCAAGGTTCGTATTTGCTAGAAGAAGCGACTTGACCCTCGATTGACGAGCGAGATTCGTTTCTGAGGTTCCTGCTAGTCCACCTGAACCTTTTTTAGACCCAACACGGTTTTGATAGTCCATTGTGAAGAAAAGTAGAGATGTTAGAAAGAGGAAAGAAAGAGAGAAAAGGATTTGGATTAAAGTAAGGGAATTTTATTCTGCAAAAAAACAGTAATACCAAAGGAAGTGAATCTAATGTATTAGCTGTGTAACATGTGTTTTGTATGTTGAATGAGGCTCTGAATGCTCTTGCTAATTTGACAAGACTTTTCAAAAAGTAAAAAATAAATGAAGGATGTGGGGTTCGAACCCACGCGGGAGTAATCCCAGTAGATCTTAAGTCTACCGCCTTAGACCACTCGGCCAACCCTCCAATTGTTGACAAAAAAGCTTGTAAGTGTGTTATACGTGTATGAAAGAAGAGTTTGGGAGTTCTAAGCTGTTATTTCCATGAAAATGAGTTCACCAACACTGCAGTTACAACGATCAAGACCCATTTTTTACAAAACTTCTTTGTGCATCAAACTCCACCTCATGTCCCGTCAACTCACGAAAATACCCACCCCGTCACCCACTCAGGCGCAAGCCTTTCCAGTCATGTTTCGTTGTCCATCTTCGCAAAAAAAAGGCCATCGCCAATGCAAACCCACTGTTCAATGTTAACAAGCTAGGTGAATGAAAGAAGGAAAAAAAAGCTGTAATGATTTGGAGCCTGCAAATGGAACATCTCAACTCAGAATTTTATCACATCTGCGATTTCTGCAAAAGCAGGGGAGGAATTCATCACATCTTTATGGAATGTGAAAAAGTCCAAAAGATATACAACTACAAAATACTTACCTGATCCCCACTACAACCAATGGCGGGTCAAATCTATACTCACCAGAATGGAAACAAGCAAATCAATTTGTAAAATTCTCAATCTTCTAAAGCAAAGAATTTTACAAAAGAGAAATGTTAACAACGGAAAAAGAAGATACCAAAGATTGAAGATTCAATTCGATCATAACTATGCTAAAACCACTCAATAAGAAAGAGCCTAATAAACTTCTAAGAGACACAATACCAGTTTACATTTAACTTGCTCAGTAGATTTAGAATGAGAATAAAACATAAATGGCAAAACAATTGTTGCATAATGGTGAAAAAAACATCAAATGATCATGGTAAAAAAGTGGAAGGCAGTACTTTATTTGGTATTTCATTCGAGCCACTGTTTTTCTGTGAAACATTTATTATTGTTGAAGAAACGGCAGCGTGTCCTAATTGGCGCGCCACAAGTCGCAAGATGGATTTTTATGCGTTTTGAGGCTTTGGCAGTCCTCTTAGCTTATCCTCTCCTGCTGTATAAAATACAACGTAAACGGTTCATCGTAAATCAACCAGACATACAACATAGTAATAAGTTATGGAGTTATCTAAACATATGAAAAACAAATTCTTCTTCTTTAGCGTTGTTTATAACGGTAGCCTATATCTTGTAATTAATTTACAATGTTTCTGTACCAGCTTTTCAATTTTTTATAATTGCACATAATACCGTTTCTCACATACAAAAAGTGAACTCAAGGCACTCAAAGGCAAATCTTCTTTTTCAAAAAGCTAGCACAAAGAAGAAAAGAGTGCTTTTTGAAATTCACTTTATAACTTAGCACTATACAACGCTCAAGAAGGAAGTTATTGAAAGAAAGTAAGATCCATTTGCTTTTAAACTTCTTTAAATGGATTTCTACATAAAACAGCAATCATGTCATATATAGCATACATTACTGTTGTTGTTTACCAAAATAGAGTTCATGAAACATAACTCATATGTTTGCTACACTTGTTTAATACACACCCTACACCGTCTATGTAAGATTCAAATACTATAAAATTTAAAATGCGCATGCTAAGCCAAAAAACACACAGCCTTTCGCGCATTACATCATATGTCCCAATTAAGTCTCTTAATATTGTCTACTCAATATTGAACCCTGAAAACACATGAATATTTTCTAATCTCCACCTATCTCCACTTATCTACACTTTTTCCTATAATTCTCTAATTTAAACATGTCCACTCAAACCGCTACAGAAACCGATCCAGATAGCGGATCACTCCGTTACGCAGCTTATGCAAACCGTATCCGTACTATCCTAAGAGCAACTCATCGATATGTCGCATATACCAGTGACATTGGTGAATCTTTCAGACCAGTCGCACATCCATACATTGTGAAGTTCGGATATGCAGTTTCCTGGTCCTATATATTTGGCGATGTTATATACGATTCGTGGAAATGTAAAATGAAGCAAGAAGGTCGTTGGCGTCCTGGACTCAAGCCGTGGGATAATTACTCAACTCCGGGTTCAAATGTGCCGATTAGTGCTCCTGATACTTCTTTAGATTGGAGAGTCAGTGGTGTTAAGAGGCTGATTTTCCAGTCTTTGGCTTCCATGGCCTTACCAGCCTTTACGATCCATTCTACCGTCAAGTATGTTGGTAAAATGGTTCAGAAATCGCATCTCAAAGGTAGATTTGCTACTTTGATTCCTGTTGTTTCCGGTCTGGCAATTGTTCCTATGTTGCCATATGTGTTCGATGAACCTGTGGAAAAGAGCGTTGATTGGGTGTTTGACCAGTTGAAACTGGTGAAGGAGGAGAAGGAGAAGAAGGCGTGAGGATTACAATAGAATATGACGAATAGTTATAAATTAGAGTAGATTTTTATAAGTAGAAAACCAATAGATGACTGTTTAAAGTATTGTGGTCCGCCTAGAGCCGACTTTTATAATACAGAATTGAGCGAGATAGAGTAACTGCAGGATACATTGAGAAACAAATGGTAGAGATTCACTTCTAATTGTAGAAAATCAAAAAGTAGGCAGAATCCGGAACTTGTGGGTGAGATATTGACGCTAATATTCTTCCTAGACCCATATGCCAATGGTTGTATGTCGAAGCTTGATGCAGGTATTATGTAGATTAGAACGAATATGAATATATTCTTTCGGTGCATTGGTACCCTGGATATCTGGTATTGGACTCACGCTCCAAGTTGGATTCAATAATGTTTTAATCAGGTGCATCTCCACTCAAAAACATGTGCATCTCCATTCAAATATCATGTACTCATCTTTTTACACATCACCCGGCACCTCGCCAGACTCAATGGTAGGCACAGTTCCAAGCTCGCGGCTTCGTTCCACATTTGCACCAACCTCCTTCACATAAACTCCAACCTGTGCGTTTAACTTTTCAATCATAAACACCGTTTCTTTGCATTCATTCTCCCAGGCCTTATCCATGTCCACCAACTGCTGTTTCCAAGTGCTGATTTGGACTTCTCTTTCCACTCGTTGGACGTCGTTATCATTTCTTTTGCCTTTGAGTTCATTCAACAGGCTCATTTGTTCATTGATTCTTTCATTGAAAGAGGCCATTTTTTCAGAATAGAACCCGTCTAACTTATTCAGCCTTTCAATGCCCAACTTCACCTGATGTTCCAGTTGATTTATCTGTCTACTCAACCGAGAAAGCTTGTCTTCACGTTCACGAACACCTGTGTTCAAGAGAACGATCTCATCACTTAACTCCGTGTTTTGTTGTGCAACTTTTGTGAGTTCACTCAAGATCTGAACAAGACTGCCAATATCAAGTAGCAGCAATTTCAAAACAGAATGTGTGTTGGGGAGTATATCAGAACGCGACTGCAGTTCGGTCAAGAGTGCAATTTCACGGTCTCTGGATTCTGTCATTTTCAGCACCAACTCTTTTACAGATTCAGGCGGATCCTTGATATACGGTCTAATTTGGTCAATCTGTTTTTCCATTTCAATATATATGGCGCTTTGTGTTTCCAGCTGGTTAACCAGTTGACTTTTTTGAAGTCTGTAAGTTTCGTGATCGGAAGACAAGCTGACCTGAGAATTCTTCAGAGCAATCAACTTTGCTTCGAGAGTCGAATTCCGAGAGATGAGTGAATCAAATGCGGGGAATGCTGTCTGGTTATTGAGTTTTTCAATTTGGACTTTGCTCTGGTCACGTGACTGGATCAAATTTCTGTACTCAGCAAGTAAATCGTCGTTGGATTCTAGCAAATCGACACAATCGCCCATTCTCTCTTCTCTAAACCGCGCGTAATTCACCAATGCACTCAAAATAATTCTCACACGCTGAGGTTCCGGCTTTGAAATGTCTCTGATGCTGAAATCCTCCACTCCACAATCGCACAGCAATTTGAACATGATTCTTTGCGCAAGAACAATATTGAGAGAGGAGGAAACGTCTGAACCGGCATCTTCACTTGCATCAACACGTCGACGCAACCCCGCTGGCGAAACATACAAAAATTTGACCAAGATCTGATCGATTAAAGATTGCATAAACAAAGACGTGGGTTTCAGCACGTCTTTCTCGCTCAAAACAAACTGCATTGTTCTATAAAGCGCTACAAGTTCTCCCACGTCCAAGACGGGAAACTTGTATTTACTACGAGGCCCCGCAGTGTGGTAAATCGCACTGGAACGGGCCATCCTTAAGAAACAAAGAGAAACAAACAAAGAGAGAAATCTTTAAACACTCTTTTTCTATGGATCAGATACCAGAAATCTATGGGGTTTATTTATTGCGCAGCCAGGAGAATAAAAGGAAGTTTTACATTGGATCTACGCCTAATCCGTTGCGAAGATTGAGACAACATAATGGCCAACTCAAAGGCGGCGCTTTTCGCACCAAAAAAGCCCGTCCTTGGAAAATGATTCTTTTTGTTTGTGGATTTGGAAGTAAAGTGGCGGCGTTACAGTTTGAACATGCATGGCAACATGCCCACAGGACGAGATATTTGAAGGTCAACGTTGGAGGGGAAATTCAGAGCCAAAGTCAAGTTAGAACCCAGGCAAGATCTTTAAAAAGACTTGTGGAAAATTGCTCTTTGTTGGTGAATTGTTCAGGTTTCGCGGCCATGGGATTGAAACTATGTGTGTGGGATGACGATGTGGAAGCATTGTTAAAAGATGAAGTCTCTGTGAGCAAAACCATCGTGCCGAGCAACGATGAAGCCAATTACGATCAAATTAAAGAGTTTATGAAAAGCCAATTGGAGACACAGGAGCGAGATAAAACAATTGCATTGAAAGTTGCTGATCAAAAAAAAAACTGTGCTTTATGCTCAAACAAGCTCAATGGCCTTGTCTCAGTCTGTATCCACTGCCATTCTGTTTTCCATTTAAATTGTTGGTACGAAACGTCGATCGACCCTCCAACTAAAATTGTTCTCAACGAAGTGAGCTGCCCCACTTGCTTTGAAAAAAATGAATGGATCGACGTTGCTCGCACAGCAATTGCGGCGTATAATGAAAAGAGCAATGCTGAGCTTATTTAGGCTCAGCAACGAATACCTGATTTTTCATTATTATGTGACATGTCAATTGAAAACAATGCGAGACAACATTTTTCTTTCAAAAGATATCATGGTCAGCACCGCCAACACCAGATTTGCTATCCTTTTTGCCTCTAAGAAGTACTCTTACGAGTCCATCGTGGCCTTGTTTGACCATATTGACAATGGCCTAAAGACATCAGATGCAGCAAGATTAACAGGAATTAACGTAAGCACAGCTTATGGCTACATCAAAAAAAGATGCGAACAAGCACAGCAATCATTCAGTGATACGTCCGATATTGAAGACATTACTTTCCAATTACAAAATACATCTGCTCAACCAGATGATGAGTCTCAAGAATCGATTTCAACACCAAGAAAAGAACCATTTACTTTTGATTCAACCACTTATTATTCCATAATCAATCAGTCGCAGACCCACGATGAAGAATCGTTGCTTCTCTCTTTCACAGAAAACAATGAACATCAAATGTACTTACCATCCACTGTGGCCCATTTTCATCATTTGGTAGACATAGATGGTCATTCTGTTGATCAAGCCGCAAACTGGTTGCAAATTGATCTCAAAGTGGCCAGAGCTTGGAGAAAAAACGTCTTAAGCATTAGTAGTTCGAGTTCGATCATTGACGAAGTTTATGTCACCGATGAAGGTAAATTCAGAGTCAAGTATAACTACGGCGGTCGCGATCTCGATATGGAGTATGCTTCTTTTAATGCATCTTTTCCAGGGGAACTCGAGAAGTATTCTAAGGATATTTATGACTATAGGTTGAAATTGGATACGCAAGGATGTATTTTCAGTGTGTAAAGATGATTATATGATACCTCGAAAGATGTGTTTTCAGTGTGTGTAAAGATGGTTGTATGATGTCCCCACTTATTTTATACTAATATTTCTAATAATACAAAAGAAAGTACAAAATCCACATAGTGTCCCCATCTAAGCTCTCTTTTTAGCCTTTGAGCTTGTTTTTTTACTTTGACTGGACTTACCAGACGCATTAGTAGCTGCCTTTTCAGAAGCCTTTTCAGACTTGGTCTTCTTAGGCCCACTCTTTGATTTCTTGGTTTCTGCCTTATTCTTCTTTTCTCCATAACCTAAAACCATGTTTGGAACAACATTGATCAAGATGGACCAGATGGACATGATGGATCCAATGGTACCCAGCACAATACAACTGAACCAAACCGCGTCACCTGGTCTCTGCAAGAATGTCTGGATAGGATCATCGACAATTTCACCCATGAACATCTGAAGGTCTGCAACAAACTCACCCACAGCCATGAATATGATTTCCTTGATTTTATCGTAGATTTCTGCATAAGATAATGACGCGACGGCCTCTAATGTGAACTCCTCACGCTTGGCCTTAGCTTGAGCCTTGACCATTTCTCTTTCAAACTTTTCTCTTGCTTCTTGTGCCATCATTTCATACACGGCATGTTCTTGTTCGAACTTTGGAATGAAGGTGAAATTCCCGAACTCTTCGGCTTCGTCGATGTAATGACCCAAATAAAGATTATCAAACATGATACCCTTGTTCATAGTCCAAAGATCAAACCCAATACCGCCAATAGGTGCCAATTCCAGCTTTTGTTCAACATAATCAGGATTAGCAATTTGGGTTGGCTTCCATTCACCCTTGTATTCAGGATTGGCGATTTTTGGATGAACCCATTTACCAACGTAAAGTGGGTTTTTGATCAGAGGTCTAATCCATTCACCGCAACCATGGTTCAAGCATTCTGGGTTATCGATCATGGAAGGAATCCATTCACCGTCTTCTGAGTCATCCCAATCCTCTGGCTTGACTGCAGCAATTTGTTCTGGAGTGTCCACTGACCAATCTCCAGGCATCTTTGCTTTCAAGTCCGGAACGAGATATGGTTGAGATTCGTCCCAATCCTCAGGTTTGACAGCTTCAGGATCAAGAATGAACTCTTCGTCCACCCAATTTTCTGGCTTGACATCGGTTGGATCGTCGATGAGCTTAGGAATTGCTTCTTTGTTGTAATCGAAATCTTTTGGATCAAACACGTTACCTGAACGGACAACATCACCATTGATTCTGATCTGGAAGTCTCCATTTTTGTTCAAAACCAAGGTGTATAAAGTACTCAAGATACGGTCGGTTTTAGCCGCTGGGGGGTTGATCAAATGATGTTCATTGTCCTCCGCATCTTTCAAGATCAAGTGAATCCGGTTTTCCTCCCCACACTTGTCTGGACCAAACATGATAACATAAGGGGTTTCATTTGAGAAATCTTCTAATGATTTCATCTCAGCCACGCCGCCCGCTTGATCCGAAAGCAGCAATTTAGCATATGCACCGCCGCATTCCAGTCCATATTGAAACTTCACTTCGTACTGGAACACCAATGCATCTTCCTCAGCAAACGGAACCACTGCGTTTGGTACAATTGTACACATACCATGCAATTTCGCCTCATTCAACGCGATTAAGCCCTTATCTCCCTTGAGAATAACCACGTCTGGTTCACGAACGTCCCATTGACCCGAATACTTCTCCAATCCTGATGGACGCCAGAATGTGCGCCAGTTTGTCCAAATGTTGGTGGCGTCAATGTAGCCTGAAAACTGTTCCATGTAGGTGGAATCATGAATCACCTTTTCATAGGGTGTGTACTGCGGTGGGTCTGGAAGCGTAGCAGCGCATGTGAGCCCCAATAGCGTGAAGGGGACGAGACTTATTAGTTTCATTAGAAACAACAAGGTTACTCGGTGAGGACAGAAATAATATTTTATCAATGAATTATATAGCGGAAGCATAGGCTTCAATTATTAGCACAAGTAGCAGAGATGAGGAGATCAAACCTTTTCGTGGAGCAAGCTATGGACTTGAGTGAATGTCTCAGAAAATCTCCGAGCCGCTAGGTCAAATTCTGAAAACAAAGAAGTGACTTCGACCATCGCAGCTTTGACATCAATTAGTAGCACACGTAGACGCGATGAAAACATCAAACCTTTTCGTGGAGCAAGCTATGGACTTGAGTGAATGTCTCAGAAAATCTCCGAGCCGCTAGGTCAAATTCTGAAAACAAAGAAGTGACTTCGACCATCGCAGCTTTGACATCAATTAGTAGCACACGTAGACGCGATGAAAACATCAAACCTTTTCGTGGAGCAAGCTATGGACTTGAGTGAATGTCTCAGAAAATCTCCGAGCCGCTAGGTCAAATTCTGAAAACAAAGAAGTGACTTCGACCATCGCAGCTTTGACATCAATTAGTAGCACACGTAGACGCGATGAAAACATCAAACCTTTTTGTAGAGCGAGCTATGGACTTCAGTGAGGGCTGCAGCAAATCTTTGAGCCGCTAGGTCCATTTTAGCAAACTCCGCAAAGGAATAAGTGGCTCTAAAAGTAGCAGTCTGGACTTGACCTTCAACGGAAAACCAAGAGCCTCGAGTGAAGGCCACGTCGTGTTTGAGAGCACACTCAAAGACCTGGGCCTCGATATGGTCTGCCCATTCATGTTGTGCCATGTGAGGTTCCAGTTTAGGCCAGGATTCTGGCTTCAACTCCATCCACACAAACATGCCTGCCTCTGGTCTGTTGTATGCAATGAGATCCTGCGGCAAGTGGGAGTCGAAGGCACGGAGAAGATGGTCACGTCTCTCTCTGTACACCTTCTGTAGATGCAGAAGCCATTTTGCAAAGCCCTCTGCTTTCCATTGGTTCAAGATCATTGAGATGATCAACTGAGAGGTGGCTGGAGCAGAATGGATCGACAACTCGTTTTGCATCATGAGCTTCTTGCTGAACGTGTCGTTGCAGGTGACAATTGCAATTCTCATCCCCGGCATGAGTGTTTTGGAAAACGAGTCGATTCTGATCACCCGACCTTCATTATCGTACTGCAAAAGCGATTTTGAAGCTGGTGCTGTTTCGTCTAGCTGGAGATGGAAATAAGGATCATCTTCAAGAATGAGTACCTCGTGTTTCTTGCACACCTCCATCAGTCTCAATTTGGTCTCATGGCCCATAGTCGATCCCGTAGGATTCTGACCCGTGGGAATCGTGTATAGCAATTTTGGTTTCTTGAAATGCATCGTACGCTCGGTGGTGTACCAGTTTTCCAACATGGACTCTAGGAAATCCACGTCGATCCCATGGTGTGTGAGTTTGACTCCAAAAACCTTGGCTCTCAGAGGCCTAATAGTTTCTAGCGTGCAGGTGAAGGTGAATTCTTCAGCCAGAACTGTGTCTTCATTCGGATTAAGAAGCATTCTGAAAATCGCATCCAAAGCCTGAGTCCCCCCCACCTGAAGCGTGTTATTCCAGTTAGCAAACGCGGGCTTGTGGTACGTCTCTATATAGTTCTTGAACCATGGCTTGAAGTTGGAGATCCCATCCATAGGGAAATACTGTGAGATCTCTTTGACGTCATCGTGTGCATCTCCATTGATCGCGCTCTTCGCCGCAGTTTCAAGCGTAGCAAAGTCACTGCCGGCTGACTGGAAGTCCACTGCAATACCTCTCAGTGGAAAAGAGCTGGGGTTTGGGATTCCCATTGCAAGCGAGATGGTATTCTCTCCCTTAGGCATAGAGATAAGCGAGTGCTGTCTTAGTAGCGACTCGTTGGATAAGTAGCGTTCCCAGTCTTGAGATTTTGTCATTTGGTGGAGAAGAGAAAGTGGTTAGCACGGGCGTGAGTCAGCGCGGAGACCCATACTCGCTTTTTATACTTAAAGTCCACTAACGTTAAGCGCTCGCTTGTTCCTAACGTTAGTGGATACGAAAAAATATATTTTTTTTCATTGGTGCGCAAAGAGCCCAGAGTCACGTGACACAGGTCACGTGCCAAAACTCACGTGATGTCACGTGACACATTTTTTTCCCAGTCATGTGGCGCGGGACAACTTTCGATATTTGTAAATTGGAGGGGAGCAACGTCACCAACTTCACCCGCTTCTTCTTTCAATCAAGCATGGAATCGCACCACGACTCGTTGGATCCCCACTCAACGACGTCCTTCAAATCACCATTTGACTCGAAACCAGCTGGTGCAGCCACAGCCACAGGAACGGCCGCATCTCCGTCATGGGCAGGGTTTGCCTCCAATCTCTCTGCAACGCCTATCAATCTCTCCTCTCATCGTCGGACCTCTGTGTCGGCAGAGGCCATCAATCCGCACACGTTCAATGACAATTGGAAACCGCCGGTGCACCAACTTTCGCCTTCACAGCTCCAGAGATTGAACACTACAATCATCAAGAACTTCCTTTTCCAGCAGCTCGACCAGGAGTCGCTCAAGACCATCATATTTGCACTCGAAGAGAAACACGTCCCGTCCGGAACCGAGATCATCAAACAGGGCGACGAGGGAGACTTCTTCTACGTCGTCGAAAAGGGTTCGGTGGACTACCTTGTGAACGGGACCAAGGTCAACACCTCTGCAGACGGATCCTCCTTCGGTGAATTAGCTTTGATGTACAACTCACCAAGAGCAGCCACAGTCATATCAACAGATAATTGCATCCTCTGGGCCCTCGACAGACTCACGTTCAGAAGAATCTTGCTCGAAAGCACGTCTAAAAAAAGATCCATGTACGAGAACTTTTTGAAAGAGGTTCCGATCTTACAATCGCTCTCATCCTACGAGAGATCCAAACTAGCCGATGCACTCCACTCCCAGACGTTCAAGTCGGGTGAAAATGTCGTTGTGGAAGGCGAGCCAGGGAAAAACTTCTATTTCATTGAGGACGGTGAAGCTGATGTTTTCAAAGGCGACGTAAAGGTTGCAAGTCTTGGAAAGGGCGACTATTTTGGTGAATTGGCCTTACTCTACGACTCACCAAGACAAGCCACCGTGAAAGCTTGTAATGGCGACTTGAAGGTCGTCTGTCTGAATAAAAATGGGTTCCAGAGGTTACTTGGGCCTGCTGTGAATATTCTCAAAGTGAACGACCCAACGAAGTAGAAGGTGATTGAAATGCCTAGTGAAGTGGCTAGCGAAGTTGCAAGCAAACGCACATAACGTTTCAGTGAAACATGGCGATTGTTTGCTTGGTTGGCTGGTTGGATGTTTTGTTTTTGTACTTTATCTTTTAATTTATTTGCACTAGATGAGGACCGAGTAGAGCGCTTACTTCGGTGGGTCGCACTCAATTTGATGCAAATGAAATCAACATGGCGATTGTTTGCTTGGTTGGCTGGTTGGATGTTTTGTTTTTGTACTTTATCTTTTAATTTATTTGCACTAGATGAGGACCGAGTAGAGAGCTTACTTCGGTGGGTCGCACTCAGAGCTTACTTCGGTGGGTCGCACTCAATTTGATGCAAATGAAATCGCTTTTTTATGATTTGATCACGTGATTGCGTGATATGGACCAGATCGCAACCGTTGTCAATTGCCCGTGATATCATGGATTTTAATTGGTTTGAACATGACAGCTTTCAATAGCTTGAAGCTACTTCACAATGGTCTTCGATTGATTTAATTGTCTGAATACAATGGGTTTTAAATACGCTTTACAGTGACTTCGAATGCCTTTAAATATGCGTTACAGTGTTAATTCAATTATATCTTACTCACATCCCGCTAGCGCTCGATCTTCGGTCGATCTTCGCTAATATTCATACTATAAACAGTTTCTGCCCCATTTAAGCAGTATAAAAGTCCCTGGTGAGCAACATCCAGGAAATACTCACAGTGGAAACAATAAGAGGGCCAAACAACCCCTTATCGAATTTACATCCGCCGAAATAAAGCCATTCCGATCCAAAATGCCATAGCGCAACCATGTAAGAAGCAATGGCCAAGTCGAAAACACCCACGTTCGTGATGTTATAAGCAGCATAGAATCTGATGATGGAGGAGATCAATGTCCAAGTACCAAATGTTCTACATGATAGTGGTGAAACTTGGCCTGGTTGGCCTGAATACACCTTTTTAGTTAACGCAGGGTCTCTGTATGTTTGGATCGTGTTGAAAACAGCAACTGCTGAAATGAAAAGAAGCCAATGTGGCAAAAGACCTTGTGATTGTGGCAAAAATGAAAGCATTGGAGAAGAAGAAAGTGGTAGAAGAGAATGGGGTGAAATTTAAATCTCGCGTTCCTATACGATAAAATGAAGAATGTGTGTTTTTCAAAATATGCGCAGAAGGAGAGCAGTTGAGAATAAGTAAACAGTTATATCTTATAGTGTGTTTTAGTTTAATCAAGTTGGTTTTTTTACCGGGCTGAATAGCTGTATACTTTGCCTTAATTGGCATCTCACTCATCATTTGCATTAAGAAATAACACAACAGCAGTAGCACTCTCAAACTCATATTAGTGATTGCTAACGTTATTTGTCACTTATATAAGCATACATTTACCATTTAAATGGACAAATCAGTAATATTTGTTTACAGTTATACGTAAGATATATGAAGTTATTTGTAGGTGTTGTTAAACGTGCAATTGGATTGGAAATAAAATACAGTAAGCTACAGGAATCGTTTGTACTAATGTTATTGCTCTTGTTTGCTTTCACTTAAGTCCTCTTCAGTCAGATAGAATAAGTTTGAAATTCTAAAAGTACTTATAAGCACTTCCTTAGGATTCCCGTTTGGTCTAAACGCGCACTTCCAGTCACATAAACACACTTCCAGTCATCTTAACACCTAAACACCAACTTGCTTGAAAGCTTCTCACGGCTATGTGATGCTCTCTGCTTCCCACTTGGCCATTCACAGGTCAATTGCGTCGTTCAATGTCGCACTTTCACTCTGTAACCATCCCACTCTTGGCTCTAGCCTTCTCCCTCTCTTTGACACCTTCCAACGACCTCAGATCGCCTACAACGTCCCGCGTTTTACCGAAATACACCTCTTGGAGAACATTTCTCATCTGGGTTTCCACGTCTTCGACCAACCCACCAACGTTCTCGACATGACCCATCACATCAGCAAAACTCACCTCTTTGACACTCTGTTTTGTCCAGCTTCCATTCAATCTTGTCTCGCCAACAGAAAGTTGAAGAATGATCGTACTGGTCAATTTGTACTCTGCAAGACCATTTCCAAGAACATTAATTTCAAAAACATGAATACTATCCCATACGCTTGATCCGGATTCCTTCTTAATCAATACAACACCATCAAAGGCATTTTGACCATCTTTTGAACAATCCAATTCTTGATCCCAAAGATAAACATTACTCATTCCACCCTCATAGTACAAATCTCTGTAGATATCAAATGCATCATTAGCCCACACCTCCACTTCACGGAGAACAGCTGAAGGAAATGGTGCCTCGGGGTCATTTTCAGGATAATAAACATTGGTGTATGGAGAACGATAAGAATCGCCATCTCTGTTGTAATCACAGACAAGAAAATCTTTCGAGTGTGCAGAGTCAAATTGCTTCTTCAATGGCGTGTCAATGGACGTGAGGAGGTCTGCCGCTAGTTCTGGCTGTAACTTGCAAATATTGGATAAGTTTTCAGTGACTTCAGCCGGGTCTAACCGGCGAAGCAAGTCAAGTGCGTCGTCATAAACTTCGTCAGACTATTAGTAAGTGTGTTAGTAAGTGAAAAGAAGCGAATTGAGGGTTTTGAAGCATTCACATACCATTTTATCACGTGTGTTAGGAAGAAGAAGTGATGAACTCGCGGATGAAATAGTTCAAAAATGGCTCAGCATAGTAAAGCAGTAAAGCATTAGTATCACATAAACAAAGTAAGTTACATATAAATTCTCCAATCCAGTTTCAGATCCTTTCTCCATTGCAGGCTTATTCTTGGTCTCCATTCTGGGCCCTCACAGGATCAAAATAAGCATGGCTGATGGCTTCACGGGCAGTCAATCTCTCGGCATGATCGTATCTTAGAACACTATCAATCAAATCAATGCACTCGTCACTGACTAAATGCTCGTTACCGGCGTTGACAAACCTCAACCACGGTCTACGAGGATAATGGCCCAATCCTCCCTCGTATTCGTTACCTAATTCGATGTCATATTTGAGTAAATACTTGTCCATCTCATCGGTACCAAGAACACGAGCAATTTGAACAAGTTGGTCAGTGTTACTCTTTCCATGGAAAAATGGTTCTTTCTTGAACACAATAGATGCTAATGTTGCACCAAAGGACCATAGATCCAATGAATAATCATAATATCTATAATCAACCAACAACTCGGGACCCTTGAAGTATCGTGAAGCCACACGGACGTTGTATTCTGTACGTGGATGATAGAACTCTGCTAGACCCCAGTCAATCAATCTCAATTGACGCTTGGAATGGTCGATCATGATGTTGTGTGGCTTTACATCTCGATGCATGATACCCATGGAATGTGCATAATCAAGTGCTAACAACAACTGGTGCATGTAAAATCTGATGTCGTAGTCTGTGAAAGTGGCATAGAGGGTCCTGAAGTCGAGATTGTTCACATGTTCGAAAATCAACGCTGACATCTTCGAGTTTGGTTCACGCACAATGTCAAATAACTGAATGATGTTGATACCACCTCTTAAATTTTGTAAGATTTTGATTTCACGCTTGATCTTCTTGCGTTTAACTGGCTTGAGTGCTTTGATAATGATGGTTTCGCCTGTTTCCATCGAAACCCCAGTGAAAACTTCAGAGTATTTTCCACGACCGACTTTGTCCCCAATTTCGTAGTTGCTTTGCGCACCCCAAGCTATAGTCACATTGTCGTAGTCCCAATAAGACTTTTCGCGAACAGCGTTCGCATCTGCATACACTCGAGACTCGCTTCCCACTGGCATTACTTGACTGAATAGAGTGGGTGAAAAAAAATCCAATGGACATTTCAAATTTCACCCATCTTCTCTCTATGTTTCAAGCTCTTTGAAACAAACAAAGAAACCAATTGTTTGTTTTTGTATAGAAGCAAGAAGCTTTGTAGTTTGAGCCGTGACGTAGTTTTCCATGGCTTATTTTGTATTAGGAGAAACACTGTTTGAAGCAAGTAATAAATGGCGGTGCCGATTCGCTCGGCATTTGTGGACCGTGTAAATTCATTGACTATGCGATGCAAAGCTACATGTTTCACAAACGCCGGTGAACGTAATGTACAGGTTTTCTCGGTGCTGTTCACAAGTATTAAGTCGCAAATGTATGTTTCTAATGCGTCTAAATGCCATCGTTTAGCGTCTCTAGAAACAAAATGGTCGTAGTTGTATTTAACGCAATTAACCCAGAGTGTGTACAGCCGGTAAAGCTCAGTTTCACATGTTGTAAGGTCTAGCATTGCAGTGTGAGTTTTAAGAAGCGTACCGGTGAGCAAATTGCGAGTTCTACGGCTTGGTTTGCCATTGGCATGTTTGCTCAGCTGTTTCAGTGCATTGAAGAGAAGTTGTAGTTGAGAAACAAACACCTCTGCCGTTGGCTTAGATCCCACTCTTTGCGTGAACAGTAAACTGGCACGTGCTTCCTTAAACCGCCTTTCGGGAGCAAGAAACACGTAGCGCGTGAATTCATGCATGGAAACGCGTTTAGCAATTGCGTTCTCGTGTTGCTGTTTGCAAACGACAAGCGCAAGGGCCTGTAAAGTGTTAGTATCTTATATAAAAAAACTACAAAACTACAGAGATATACGTACAAGATCAAAGTCGAATTTGGATAATGTCATTATACCTAAAGAAAGAAGAAGTTGAAATAAGTTTTACGTCACCAGGTCAATAGTTATGCCGTAATACGTAAGGCAAAATAATGTTGAAATCGGTTTTAGTTGTGATTCCTGATAAATAGATATTGTTATGAAGTATAAAGAAAGGAGATATTGAGATTAGTTTTACATTATTAGAAGATATTGAGATTAATTCTATTGTAAGATAATAAAGTGAGTCTTATTAGAGAACGGTGGAATAGTTTCTATTTTATACCAATTAAAAACTAGTTAATCTTATCTGGTCTAATGAAATAATCCATTGCAATAAGGTTCTACTAGAATCGTTTTTAATTTACCAGAACTTATTTTACTGGAGTCGCTTCTAATCTACTAGAACTCAAATTACTAGAATCGTTTCTAAACTACTAAAATCGTTTCTATCCACTAACATTGTTTTTGCTCTATTAAAATCGTTTCCAGCTACTAGAATCGTTTCTAATATACTCTACCTAATATTTACTTAATCTTCTCTAGCTTCTTGCTTGGCAAGGTGGAATCTCTGGATCACCTGAGGAACCTTCTTCTTCTTATGAGAGTTTGCTTCCAAATCAGCAGCATGTGACTCAAGCTCGCTAAGCTGTCTTTCATATTGTTCCAACTGAGTTTTTAATTCGGAACAATCAACACTTTGCTTTGACAGCACAATAGGGGCCAATTTCTGCACAGTGAACGTCTCGGAGATTTGAGAAAACTTACCTTGAACAAGGCCTTGGGAAATGAGTGGGAAAATGGCCGATTCAACGTCATTAGACCCAATATGCGCTTCGATCTCGGCATATGTGAATTCAGTCTTTGTGGTCAACAAGGTGGTTAATGACAAAGCAAGCACCTTCGCATCGACCGCAGAAGCATCAAGACCTGCAGGCAATGTGAGACCTTGGAAAGACTTGTAGTCAAAGCCATTGTATGCTTCAATGACTTGAGTCAAAGCGGATGCTGGCTCAAGCTGGTATCCAGTCAAATCGTAGAAAGTCTTGGAGTTGAGTAACGCAATCACGATTTCGTCACTGAGAACAGTTTCACCCTTGAGGATACTCAAAGCAGCTTCTTCGTCGTATTTGAAACATTCAACAAAGACCTTGTTGATCAAAGCACGTTTTTCTTCAGCGCTGGTTTCAACTGGCTTCAACCATGCGGCTAAGTTAGAAGCAATGGCAGTGATGGAAGAAGGGTAATGAGCAAGAACTAAGTCAGTGATGTAGTCCAAAGCAGCATAACGTGCAACACTGTCTTCACTCAACATATTGAACAAAGTGCTAACACCAGCAATGTGTGAACTACCATGAATTCTGCCTGGAGAAGATTCTCTCAAATTTGTCAAAACAGCACCTAAGTCCGCATCAAGCATCTTCTTATCTTCACTAGTGAGCTGTAAAACATGCAAGAGTAAATTGAAAGATGGCTCAAACCCTGCTGGGTTGAATTGTGGCAACATGAACTTTGAAGATTCAACCAATGCTGATCTCAATGATTCGCCTTCTAACTTGCCTAAAGAATCCTTGTTTTCGGACCCAGACTTGAGTTCAAGATCTAAAATGACAGCGTATTCGCGAACACAGTGGGTGAGGTCTCCTTGGTGAGCAAACTGAACAGACATCGAAGCTTTTATTGAAGAACTGCTTACTGCTACTTGAGTGAAAAATTTTATCCCCCCCTTCTTGGGCGGCATGGCCTACTTCACTTCACGTCTCGAAGTAAATTTACTGGGAACAGTTGAAAAAGTTACTTCGCTCACTTGAAAAGTTACTTTGCGTCAAAAAAAGTTACTACGTTAAATTCTTGTTCCCTACTAGCTGCTCTCTAACACACCATTAAATGCCCGATCTTGTGCCATCAGCGACGTTCTCAACATCTGAAGGCATCCAGAAAGACTTCAAAGTCGATACGTCCTCTCCAGACACACTCTCCACTATCGGAAAGACCAACGGACCGTCAGAATATCTTGTGAACTCTTCTCCAGACTGGATCGACAGAGACAAGCCATCAGAAGCTGCAAAAAACAGCTATGGAAAGCTCCGTTGTTATCTCACAGCATTGCAAGACGATGTGAACGCTTATTTGACACAACAAATGGCTAAATCAAAGACAAACTCTTGAAAACTTTAATTCTATTATTTAACTGTATACTCTAAGCTACTCTTTTTCTTCAATGACAGTCTTGAGAACTCTTACTAAGGTCAAATCGGGGACCAAACTGCTGCATGTTACAGGGGAAGATGCTCTCACATTTCTCAATGGACTTGTTTCCATCAAAATGCTTCCGAATGTCGTCAAAAAGAACCAACATACTATTAGTTCGAGTGACTACCAAACTCAAATAAATGAAAATCAAATTAAACTGTCTGGTTGTGAAGATGGCTTACTTCATTGTGACGAATGGATACGTTGGGATGATCCCGATGCAGCTGCTAAACTGGGCGTTAGAAAAGATGGGCGTTATGGTCTCCTTATGAAGTCTAATGGTAGAGTCTTCTCTGATTTCTTTGTCTATCCTTCTCCCTTTAGTAATACTAATGGCTATCTCATTGAATTGCTTGCACCATCCCGTTTTAATCATATTCATAGAATGCTCAAGATACATAAGTTGAATGCTAAGGTTGAGTTTGGTTTATTGAATGCTGATGTTTGGCATTACGAAGATAATGATGGTGAAACATTTGATAAGATCACCAGTCAGTATTTCAACAATGCGATTTCTAAAACAGGCGAACAGGCCTCAACGTTGGCAAATAATTTCATCAAACATAGCCAGCTTATTAATCCAGGAATTGGTTCTAATTTGCTCGGCTTTGCCATTGACGAAAGAAACAATTTATTAGGCTATAGAATGATTACCCCGGTGGATTATGTGAAAACAGGAAGAGATATTGTTTTGTCAGAAGATGTCAAGCTTCAATCAGCCGAAGAATTCAATGCTATGCGATTACGCAAGGGTGTAGTCGAAGTAGGTGATTTACCTGCCACTAGAATTGATTCTATGTTGCCGTTTGAAATGAACGTCGATTGGTTAGGTGGTATTAATGCTGATAAGGGATGCTATGTAGGTCAAGAGTTGACTCTCAGAACGTGGACTTCGGATTCTATTCCAAAGAGAATATTACCGGTGGAATTGGAAGAGCCAATACCAGATAATGACGTGGACGGATGGGTTATTAAGGCTGAAAATGCGTTAGAGGATACAGCCACCGCGTCTAAACCTCTTGCCAGCTCCCCGTTCGCTTCTTCCTCGACTACCACAATCAAACCACGTAGAGATAAGTCGGTTGTCGGCGAGCTTCTCAAAGCCAACGGTACCTCAGCCGTCTGTTCTATCCGCAAGGACTACTTCAACTATGACTACGTGCTTGATGGCGAAGTCGAAATAGATGAGGCCAAATTGAACAAAAGTGTTCTTCTCTGCAAAGACGACAAGGTCATCAAAGCAACAATCCAAGGACAAGTTTGGGTATAAAAGTCATTCATAGTTACATTCTCAATTCTGCTGTGATTTGGCAACCCTTTCACGCAACTCCTGTATATATTTTGCAGTTTTAACCAAGATAACATGTTCCGATCTACTCTCTTTGGGATCTAAATCAGGCACCAGATCCACTAGAGCGTCAAATTTTTCCCTGATGTTATCACGTCGCCTGTTCTCAGAATCAATGTGGTTCTTCTTTCTCTGCTCCTTAGTCAACGTCTCCGATTCCGGCATTTTCACTCAAAACTTAGATACTGAAAAATATCGAGATCTGCAAACGGATAGCATGTGAAAAAGTAATACAAAACGTGCAAAATGGGATATATAAAAATCCAATTAATACTCATATTACAAGGATTATAAGCATGAAAGTATGCTCAATGGTTAGCTCTGAATTTTCTTTTTTGGAATGTCTTTTTAAAATTCCAATACCGCAACACAATTCTAAAAACATTTATATCTCTTGCTAGAGCACAGTCACAAACACGCAACTCATACCATTATGTTCAGCACAATTTCAGCTATCCATTGAGCTTTAAAAATACATGTCCATTGCCTTCAATCATTTTCTACATTTCCTCTTTCTGATTATCTTTTTTCTAACAATACCCTCGCTAGTAATTCATCTTACAATGGCTCTTGATTGGAATCGTCTCATGTCTGGAATGGAGAAGACACCGCCAATTACGGTGTTTTATCTTACTCTCACCATTGTGCTCTCTTCGCTGACTTCTTATATCCGCTCTCACGCGTACGACACGCTCAAGGCTTCGGACTCAAATTTATTGTGGGAAGATATTGTTATTCCAACGTTGCAGGTGGTGCCTTCTCAAGTCATTTTTCATCTGTGGACATTATGGACTGCCACCTTCGTTGAAACAAGTCCTTTCCAATTTATTTGTGGACTTTTTCTGTTGTGGTTTGGTGTTACTTGGTTAGAAACTCACTGGAATCCTAAATTTAACAATTCTCAACAAAGCGGCAGCAATGGGCCTGTTCCTGAAACATTCAAGTTTTTGTCAATTGTTGCCATCTGCACCAACTTGATCTCTCTTCTTTTCATCATTGTTCTCAATACACTCTTTTTACCAACACCACATCTCATTTCTCATCCACTAGGTTACGGTGTCTATGTTTTCATTGCACCTTTGGCCGTTGTTGCTAAGCAACTTCAGCCAGAAAGAAACGTCAAGTTTCTGACAAAGTTCAAATTCCGTTTAAAGAGACTTCCTTTCATTTTGCTTGTGGCATCTTTAATTTTGTCAATTTTATCCTGTGCACTTTTCCCCATGTTACCAGTTTGGACTTCATTCTTTGTCTCCTGGACTTATCTCAGGTATTTCCAGAAAAGTGTTGATGAATCGATTTTGCCAGATAGTTCCAGATCAAATTTCGTTGGTGATGCAAGTGACACCTTCGATATGGCTGAATTCTTCCCTGAAACAATCAAACCGCTTCTCAAGCCATTCTTCCACGCATGTTATGAAGGTGTTATACTTCTTGGAATAGTGAGACCTTGGAACGACGACGATATCGAGTCTAGTAATCTCAGAAGTAGAAACAGAGTTATTGTTACTTCGACCCCCGGAACAACGACAACCAATCTGAGCCAATCTCGATCCGGAGACGAAAGAAGAAAGAAAATGGGACTCAAGGTGTTGGAAGATAGCGCTTAGTTGTTTTATTTATGTGTATTAGTTGTATTCTCATTAGATGTATGTTAGCGATCATGAGCACAAAATGGAGATTTTCCATTCAGTGCACAAGTTAGTAGGTATTTTTCATTATAATTATGGATAACCTTGCACAGGACATGGCCAGAGCTCTTGCTCTTCATGAATCACAGCTTAGGACGACGGACTCAAGCGTTACTCTTTTGAAGCGTAAAAATGAGTTGATTTCGAAAACTATTGATGAACTTCAGCTACAAAACAAACCCAGCGTGTGGGAATCAATTGGCCGCACATTTGTGGAAACTCCATTGGAAAAATACGTAGAGAAGCTGAAGAACGAGATGGAAACTAATATGGAGAATTTGAATAACCTTAATAAGAAAAAACATTACTTAGTAACGTCCATTGACAATACCAAGGACTCGTTATCCAAGTTACAGACAATGAACAAACAGTGATAGCTTGAAATTGTGCTTGAGAGCAGGTTAATATAACATCTTTTTTATAAATTAAGTAATACACACAGATACACACTTGTTATTCTTAAACAGCACTGTAACCGCCCCTGTTTCCACCACTTCCAGTAATTCTGGCAACAATCTCGCCAACAAACGATGGGATTCTGGAAAAGTGGTCTACAACAACGTCAAATAACTCATTGAAGAAGTCACTAGTTGATCCTATGCTTGAAGTGTTCATCCACGCTTGGAAAACAAGATAAGCACCAAATAGTGCAAAGAAGAACACAAATATTGTAGAAAACCAACCCATTCCACCCTCATTAGGCTTCTTATCATCATCATTAGGCTTGTCTTCATTTGAATCAGTAGCACAAAAGGCAGAGTTGGACCATTCCAACACAGTATCCTTCGAAAACAAATTTCCATCATGGTTGACCCAATTGATAACGTCTTCAGACGCAGATTCGTCACATTTGATGTTCAATTTCAACGTAGAATCTAATTCTCCCCATTTTCCAACTGCAGATGCAGTCCATGTCCCGTTGCCCGTCTTTTCTAATGTCACGTCCTTGTCTAAAAATGAAATTAGTTCACTCGTAGTGCTCTTATCGTTATCCAGAGTGACAATGGACTCACCACAAATAGCAGCATCATCAGGACAAGATCCTTCCAGCTTTGTATTATCGTTCTTGTCCTTCTTAACAAGAATCTTCCACGTCGTCTTCTGTGTAGAAGGTGGTGTCTGATAATCAAAAGCAAGAGTGTGAACACCAGCCAGTATATTGATATTGGAAACGTCCTTAAACGCATCATCTTGAACACTCAATGCACCGCACGCAACGACCATCCATGTCGCAAATAACCAAAACAACAATAGAAACATTCACGTTATCTTTACAACAACCAGATGTGTGGTAGACAGGATACTATTCAATCTTATGGAGAAGATTTGTCAAGCAGTAGTATGAGGGGTTTGTCACGTGCATGGGCAAAGGGTTACAATTTTTCACCATTTGAATTTTTTTTATTTTGCTTCCAATTTGTGACTGTCTTTCCTAATTTGGATTGAGGACGCACTGGTGCTAATGAAAAATATTAAATTTTTCAAAATTTGTAAAACTCTGAATAGATTGAAGCATATTCATATCAACTAAAAATGGCTAGATACGCTGCTGTCCCATCCAACCCAGCCAAGTCTGCTTCTGCTAGAGGTTCTTACTTGAGAGTCTCTTACAAGAACACCAGAGAAACCGTCCAAGCCGTTTCCGGTTGGAAGGTTGAAAAGGCCCTCACTTACTTAGACCAAGTCTTAAACCACGAAAGAGCTATTCCATTCAGAAGATTCAACGGTTCTATCGGTAGAACTGCTCAAGGTAAGGAATTCGGTGTCACCAGAGCTAGATGGCCAACCAAGTCCGTCAAGTTTGTTCAAGGTTTATTGATCAACGCTCAATCAAATGCTGAAGTATGTACTTAAGAATTAGAACTTTCAAAGAGACTCAAATCATAGCTGGTCTATGCATTTGTTTTTCCTGGTTGTTCACGACACTTTTACTTTACTATATCAAATTACAGATTTTACTAACACTTATTATTTTCAACAGGCTAAGGGTCTTGATGCTTCCAAGTTAGTCATCTCTCACATTCAAGTTAACCAAGCTCCAAAGGTCAGAAGAAGAACTTTCAGAGCTCACGGTAGAATTAACGCTTACCAATCTTCTCCATCCCACATTGAACTTATTGTCACTGAAG
Source organism: Saturnispora bothae (assembly GCA_030462855.1). Lineage (NCBI taxonomy): Eukaryota > Fungi > Ascomycota > Pichiomycetes > Pichiales > Pichiaceae > Saturnispora > Saturnispora bothae. The sequence goes on along the minus strand of JAKVQQ010000009.1, from coordinate 146,590 downwards.
AAGAAGAAGCTGTTGCTAAGGCTGCTGACAACAAGAAGGTTGCTTTGAACGCTAGACAAAGAGGTAGACTTTCTACCCAAAAGAGATTAACCTCTGCTTAAATCTCCTTTTGAGTCTATGTATAATTCTCTAACCCTTTGATTTATATCTTTTGTTAATCCGCAACATAAAAACTTATAAACTGTTTATAAAAACTGGTAGGGGGAAACTATGGGCTTTAGCTTACTATAATGAGTAGGATTTGCTTAATTTTTGGGCCGTTTGACATCGGTTATCGTTTCCGATACGCTTCTTTTAAGTTCATTAGGGTCCTCATTGTCGACATTGTCACTGTCTCCATTTTCCTCGCCTTCAATCTCGTTCATGTCTAGTATGTTCTGAACTGCAGCTCTTTTAATCTTGCCCAACTGTGCACTCAGCCCGAGTTCCTTTGTAACTTCAATTTGAACAAACTTATATGTTTCTTCATCTTGCTGTTTCAATATGTCAAAGATTTCAAGCACATTGGCCAATGTCAGCGTCCTACATTCAATTGAATCTGACTTTATCACCAAATCAGACATCGTAGGGATTTTGAAAACAATGATATCGTCAACTGTAGACGACGTGAACAATTTAAAGGTGTCAAATATTTCACTGATAGGCTCGTAGATGACGTCTTCTGTCTGAAACAACAATGGCAATTCTTTAAACATGCTCTCTTCTTCACATTTAGGTGGAAAAAGCTTCACTATCTCATTACCAATGTCTAAATACACTGGAATTTCGCTCAATGGATCTCTGCTAAGTTCATCATCGTCATCTCCCTCTGCTGCTTCTTCATCAGACGCAAACTCTCTTTTTAATTCTTCATCAATTGACCCTAACTCTTCAGAGTCCGTCTGTGATCCCTTGTCTTTGCCCTGATCTTCGCCTTCGACAATCTCTTCAGAGCCTTCTTGTGACCCTATTTCGCCAGTATATTCGTCACCATAAGCCTGATTTCCCATATCTGTAATCTCATCCGCCTCTTGTTCAAAATCCTCTAGCTCGTGCTGCTCCTCCGCCTCTTCCTCTTCCTCCAACTCGTATGTTTCTTTCTCACTTATGCCTGGATTCGTGTCGGTGGCCCTACCGGCCCCGTTTTCTGCGGAAAAGGGGGTGTTAGTATCAGTCAGATGTGTCAAGTGATCTTCATCGCTTTCATATTCCAATTGCTCTTCGTCAACGTTTGTTTCACTCATTTTAGTACTTACAACCGTGTGTCGCAGGAAAAAACAAGTGGTTATCAATTTCACATTCGCTGAGCATCACTTTTTTATCTCATATAGCTAGCTAAAACCCTCATAATGAGTTCTAAAAAGCCCAATTGGTTCAGAAACAAACAATGCCAACCTCAGGGTTTGTTTTACACGCATTTTTTACTTTGAAATTGGTTTACTAACGCGCTTTTAGCTTCCATTTCGATTGAGCAAATTGACCAAGAAACATCACTCGACTCTATTATGTCCCAAGGTTCATCCTTGACTTCCTATGAAGAGTATCTTACTCAGTTTAATAATTCACAGCAGAAAATACTTGATAATCATCAAAAATACGTTTCTCCTCGTGAAATTGAGCAAGAATCTTCATACAATTGTGTTTCAGTGCAAACACTAAAGCCTTATGAGTTATCAAGAGATGATTCGTTGATTGATCAAGACATATCATTTGCTTATACAAATTCAGACAAGGTGCCAATTACTGTTATCCCTGAAAAATACAGGCCGGTGTTCCCTTTCAAGTCGTTTAACCATATGCAGTCTAAAGCATTTGCTCATGTGTATCAAAGTGATGAAAATTGTGTCATTACAAGTCCCACTGGATCTGGGAAAACCGTTCTTTTTGAGTTAGCAATTGTGAAGCTACTTTTAAAGTCAAAAAAGGGTCCTCACTGGTTCAATTCTAAAACAATTTACATGGCACCAACTAAAGCCTTGTGCAAGGAGAAATATGATGATTGGAAAAGTAAATTCCAACCATTGAAAGTTTCCGTCGGGCTTTTAACTTCAGACACCTCTTTTGTCGAAATGGATAATGTCAAAAAGTCTACTATCATCATTTGCACACCTGAGAAATGGGATTCTATTACTCGTAGATGGCATGACTATAGCAAGCTGCTCAACTATGTCAAATTATTATTGATTGATGAGGTTCATTTCATCAAAGACAAGCGAGGTGCAAGCTTAGAAGTGGCTACTACGCGGATGAAATCTTTGGTTAAAGATTTACGTGTGATTGCATTGAGTGCAACTGTTCCTAACATTCAGGACATTTCAAGTTGGTTGACAACTTCATTTAGAGAAACAGAAACTTTAATATATGGGGATGAGTATAGGCCAGTCGAAATCAAAAATACAGTTTATGGTTACAAGAATGCTCATATCAACAACTTCCAATTTGATGTCTATTTATCTAACAAATTACTAGATGTGATAAACCGCCATTCTAAAAATAAACCAACCATGGTATTTTGCTCTACTAGAAACAGTGCCATCAAAACTGCTCAAAAACTAGCTCAAAAGTTGCCTTGTGTACTTAGAGGTGGATTTTCATATCCTGAGGGAATGACAAATGAAATGATAAGCATGATCGAACATGGCGTTTGTTATCATCATGCAGGGCTCAGCAATGTTGTTAGAGGGTTTATTGAAAATTTATTCAAACAAACTAAGATAACAACTATTTGCTCTACTTCTACCTTAGCGGTTGGTGTGAACTTGCCTGCGTATCTTGTAATAATTAAGGGTACTCAACAATGGGTTACAAACAGAATGCAAGAATATAGCATTATAGATATAACTCAAATGATAGGTAGAGCAGGTAGACCACAGTTTGAAAATGAGGGCGCTTGTGTTATAATGACTGATGTTGGAAATAAACAAAAATATGAGAGTTTACTAAAAAGGAGTGAATTGTTAGAAAGTACGCTCAATTTAAACATTTATGAGCACATAACTGCGGAAATATCACTTGGTACAATTAAAACCCTGGATAATGCTTTTGAATGGTTGAAACGGACATTCTTGTATCAAAGGTTCAAATTAAATCCAATGGCTTATTCTAATATTCGCTCAAAACTAATAGAGCACCATTCCATTGATTTCCAATTAAGAAACTTCATTAGAAACATTTTAAATGAATTGGAATCAGAGAAAATGATTGAAGTTTTAAAATCAGACAAGCATTACAGCACAACCAAATTTGGTGAGACTATGGTTAAACAGTACTTGCTTTTTGACACAATGAAATCAATTATGAATTGCCCGTCAAATCTGTCAATGAGACAAATTTTAGAAACTTTCTCTAAATGTGACCAATTTGATAACATACAAATGAAGCAATTACAAAAAAGGTTTTACAGAACAATTAATGAAGATCCCTTGATAGTGTATCCCATCAAAGAAAAAACTATTGATAGGAAAGACCAAAAAATCAATTTAATTGCTCAATTTAAATTAGCTGGAATGGATTTTTCTACTTATGAAGGGGCATTGCAACTCAAATACGATTTTTTAGCTGATATGATAACAGTTTTCAAAAGTTTTACACCAATTTTAAAAGCTGCAATTGATGTCTTCATTGAACGTAAAGATGCATCAACGTGTGTGAGATTAATGGAATTGTTGAGATGTATATTTGCAAAGTCTTGGGAGTCATCTTACCAAGTATTGCAGCAAATAACAGGTATAAGCGAAGCTATAGCTATGAAATTTTCGATGAAGGGCATCGATAGTATTACAGACGCAAAAACTAAATTGACAAGAAGAAAGTTAGAATATTATCTTGGGATAAGTTCAGGATCTTGTGAAAAAATGATGAGAGCCATTGAACGTTCACCAGATTTGGGATTGGAAGTAGAAGAAGTCGTTTTTAAAAATGAAAAGGTAAAGTTCAAAATTAAAGTAATGTTGAAAAATGGTCCAAATGAAGTAGATTACAGAGCCAATGGACGTAATATTAATTTGAGTGTTTTTGTTCAAAAAGGTGATCAAGTGTTGGATTTTAGAAGGATGCCGTTACGGAAAGTTGTTGGAATTAAGTCATTGACATTAGAGACAAAATTGGAGTACCGTTCTGATCTTATCAAGATTCATTTGAATTGTGAAGAGTTTGCAGGAATTGGTAAAGTAATGGAAGTACCTGGTGTTTCTGATTGGATTAAGTTATTACCTCCACAAAGTGATCAGACAGGACCAATGATAGAGGATGATGTGTTTTCTGACGATGGGGAAAACATTGATGAGTTTATTCGAAGGAACCCTATTGTTCCTCAAACTGACATCCAAGTTGACACTGAAATCAATCACCAAGTACTACAAGATATCATTATCAATGAATGCAATCATAAATGCCAGAATAAAGCGGAATGCAAACATTATTGCTGTAAGAACGGAATTCAAAGAAGATCAAGGAAGTCGTGTAAGCATACATGTAATGATAAAAAACGGTGTCGACATCTTTGCTGTCGTGAGCAGTACAATAATGAAAATCAAGTTAAAGAAATTTCAATTTTGGGATCTGTTATTAGTGCCAATAGTGGTATTGACATGTCGATAGGTAACACTAGTGATATTCATAAGCAATTTCAAGTATCCAACTATGGGCCAGAAATTCAACAGAATGCTGTTCCAATTGGTGGTGATAGTACAGAAAAAGTTTGCAAGTCGGTGCTTGATGGGCCAATAAAAACGAAAGGGCATTTTCACGATTCCAAGATAGAATTACCTCCGTCTAAACCCGTTATGCATATGGATGTGTTTTTCGAACGTGTGCTAACTAAACCAATTAATTTGTCTAGCATTGAACAACCAATATTATTACCTGTTGAAACAATTGAAAAGCAAGCGCAGTCTTCTCCTATACCTGGAAATGGAATTAGTGAAAAATGGAAGAAACATATTCTTAAAAGAAGTTCACTTTTTGATGACAACAACAACCCATTAGGAGCCAAAGAAGAAACATTAGATGATTTACTACTGCGTGCAAGCAAGCGGGTGAAAATTCATAACCAACTTCAAGATTGATGCTGAGCCCGAAACAAGTCTAAACCTGAGGTAACATCAAAGCACAAATAAAATCACACACGTGAAATAGCTATATTGAAATCAACTCGAGTGAAGAATCGTATTTGCGGTAAATTTGCTAGAAGTTTTAGGCATACAGAAACAGCATAGAGTACACAAAGTTTAAAAACGGCGTGCTTCTTATATATACTTGTTAACGATTTTCAAGAACTGGTCCTGGGTGAATTGGCAATGAGCGCCCTCTATGGACTCAAAGAAGACTTTATTGTGCTCGTGAAGTGTTCGTAGACCAATCAAATCGGACTTGTAAGTTTCAGTTTGAACAAAGGAATTTAGCTGGCCATCAGAGGTCAAGTCTTCAAACCAGGCGCTTTGCCTTGGAACAAGTGTCACATCTTGTGTGAATTGGACCATGACAAATTTATCAATCTGGGTAAACCTGTTCCAAATTTCCAGGTCTTTGAAAAGATCATTGTTGATCCATTTGATGAATACCGATTTCTCCAAGTAGGTTTCATAATTCGAAGTGTCTCTGAAATACTGTGCCTGAATCACATGCTCTTGGAAGTAGTCTGAGTACAACTTGGACTTTAATGCAGCATTTCGTTTTTCGCAGATCCAGTGATTCCAAGAGTCTGGGTCGCAGATGGGCAAGTCTGAAAATCCTTGATGAGGAGACCCAAACGTGATCAAAGAATGGACCTTGACGTCACAGGTTGAGGCCAAGGCACGAAGAAAGAGTCCGCCCTGGCTGATTCCGATTCCATGCACTCCATTTTGAAATTCTGTTGAATTGCGAAGAGTGCTACACACGTTTTCGATATCAAACAATGCGTCACCCATGAGGCCTCGTTTCTGATCTTCCTCATTGTCCTCGTCAAGTGCAATCGAATGCACCTTACTTTCAGGATACGCTTGCTGTAAAGTTGTTATCAGTTGGTGCATGTTGGGTGAGTCGTAGGAATCGCCCATCCCGTGCCATACGAGGATGGGAATTGACATAGCTGCGTTACTTTTTGGCTGTTCAACATGTTCCCAAAAACCAAAAGTTGCCACTGCCAATAGAAGATGGCCTATGTGGGTCCCAATGGATGGCATATTCGATAAGAGAAAGATAGAATTGAAGCTTACGTAAGCGCCTGCAATGGAAATTTCATTAGAGAAGAAGATGAAAAAAAATTCAAGTAAAGAAGAGAAGAAGAAATCAGAGGCAGAAATCACACAGTGTTAGAGCTATGACAGTGAAAAGAATTCTAAAAAGGAAAACAGAAGAGCCGGTGGTTAAACGTATGAAAAAAGAGTACGTTTTCAAGCATTTCCAAGAGCCTTCACAGCAGGAACAGATGGTTCTTCCGATAGAAGCACTCTTGTACACGCTGAAAACGGCGAGTCATCCAGATCAGTTCATTGAATTGAAGCTCCAGCTGAAGGAGCCAATGACACAAGTGAGACAGTTTATTCCGATTGTCATCAACGTGCCCAACAAGTTGCGTACGCTCGCAAACACCAAGGTGCTTCTAGTCACCAGCGATCCAGTGGACGCATACAAGCCGCAGCTGGAGAAGACGGACAGTTTCACTGAGATTCTGGGCCTTAAGCGCTTTAACCTGCTTCTTAAGGACGCCAAGAAGGCCAAGGAGCTGTACAAACAGTACGACCTGATCATGCTGGACTACAGAACTCGGACCAAGATCAAACGTTTGATCGAGGGCACTGTTCTCAACAAGTCGAACCGAAGGCTTCCACTGCTGATTCAGGTTGAGCGTCCCGACACACAGGACGAGGAGCTTGACACTGATCACATTCTCAAACAGGCCAGCTCTCTATGCAAAAACACCAGCTATGTTCCTGCCACCGGCAAATCTATCTCCATTCTGCTTGCAAAGAGCGATGCACCTGTGTCCCACATCCTAGAAAACATGGACTCCATCCTGTACCGTTTGGGCGGCTCTGTTGCAATCGAAAAGATCTTCCTAGTCTGTGGAAACTCTAGTGTTCCAGTAGTGGTTGATGCTGAGCACATCGCATAAAGCCTTTCAGGGCCCGCTAAAGAGCCGCAAAGCACTCTACCTCCATGGCTGCGGTCTCTGTTTATTTGTCGTAGCATCTCCATCCTAAATGGGGCCGTTTCTGCCTCAAATCGCATGCGGACATTACTTTTCAGAGCCAGCTCTCTAGACCAGGAACATTTCACTCTGCTACACACACAATATTTATCACCTCTTTTTTATATCACCTGGTGCGTAGACTATGAACGACGTGGTCCGTGGACTTCTCACTCTGTGGTCAAGTGTCTGGATGCTGCTATCTGTGCAGCATCTAGACGCCATTCCTAAACACTATAATCTTTCTAAAGAAAATGTCCAACGTCGATATAATGTCTCTGCGCTGGAGCTTTCACTTGCAAAGCTAAAGCAGCCTACCAATTCGTACATTGGAGCAGCGTTTCCCAGCTGGCAGGAGCCGGGCCTAGGACCCGAAACCGTGCTGGTCAACGCCACTATTTTAGTTCTATGTAGAAACTGGGAACTGGATTCGATACTAGCGTCTATGAGATCGTTAGAGGACAGATTCAACCAGTACTACCACTATCCATGGACGTTTTTGAACGACGTAGAGTTCACAAACGAATTCAAGGAGTGGACTACGGCTATGGCGTCTGGAAAGACAGAATACGGCCTGATTCCCAGCAAAGACTGGGACACCCCAGACCATATTGAAGAAGAAAGATATGAAAAATGTCGAAAACAGTATAATGAGGCAGGGGTTCTGTATGGAGATTCCAAATCGTATAGAAACATGTGCCACTACAATTCAGGCTACTTCTTCAGACAGGAGCTCACTTTGAAATACGATTACTACTTTCGAGTAGAGCCTGGAGTGGAATATTTCTGCGACTTTCAAATGGACCCATTCAGATTGATGAAGGATCAGGGCAAGAAATATGGGTTTGTGACCACATTCTACGAATACCCTAACACGATTCCAACTCTCTATGAAAGCGTAAAGGAGTTTATGGATTTGCATCCTGAGCACATTCACACCAACTCAGCAATTGATTTCATCACGAATCGAGATCATATTGGGATCCATGAGCTGTTGATAGACGAGCCAGGAGCAGAGGAGTACAACATGTGCCATTTTTGGTCCAATTTTGAAATTGGAGATCTCAACTTCTTCAGATCTAAGGCGTATATGGATTTCTTTGACCATTTGAGCAAAAAGGGTGGCTTCTACTACGAAAGATGGGGGGATGCTCCTGTCCATTCAATTGCCGTCAGCCTTCTGCTTGACAAAGACGAAATTTTTCATTTCGAAGACATTGGATACTACCATTCACCATTCAGAACGTTTCCATCTAGTCAATCCATTTTAATGAACAAGAGATGTGTGATACCAGAAGGAGAAGAAGGCTATGCAGAGAATATCAATCTTACAGCTCATGGGTGTCTCAGCAGATGGTGGAAATTTGGTTCCGGTAAGAGATTTCTGAAGGAATACTTTCACCAAAAGGATTACGAATAATGATGACAAATAACCCATACCCAGATGAGAGTATAGATTTAGTTTGATGGTTTCGTTTGAAGGGGTTATTTAGATGGGTGGTTATCACCAATTTAGATAACTTTCCTATTACTAGAGCACTAATTTTCTAGCTTTCAACGGGTGATTCAGATGGTTTAAGTTATGAGGTGATTTATATCACTAATCTCAAGATGGTTTAAATGGTTGATTTAAATGCTTTAGAGTACTCCTTGTTACAGATAACCGGAAAATAATTCACATACTTTGGAGTATTAAAATTAAGTAACTCAAACACCTTAATTCACTCCACTTGTACACCCTAATTTACACAACTTCTTCATTACCAGGAAAATAATTCACATAACTAAAACCACTGAGTTAAATATTTTAAAACCACTGATTCATCTTTAGACACTAATTTACATAACTCAATTCTTATAACTCAATTCTTATAACTCAATTCTTATAACTTAATTCACATAACTCAATTCACATAACTTAATTCACATACTCAATTCACATAACTAACCTAATCCACACATCTTTTAAATCTAACTTCCCTATCACTAACCACAATCCAATACCCACTGCCATCCAATCCCTACTACTATCCACATAACTTTCCTATTACATTACTGTTACATATACAAAAAAAATACAAAACGGCTTGTGCAAATTATATAGAAGAATAATTAGTTTCTAATCTGTTCAACTCATCGAGAATACGTTGGATGTCCACTTGTTCTTTCTTTTCATTCAAACTAGGAATGAGAGTGATGGCTTCATCCACGTCTTCACAAGATAAAGACCCCAACTGTGAAATTTCAAATGGATGCAGTTCGTTATTTTCGTCTCCACTCAGGAGGTTTTCAACCGCAGAACACGTTTCCGCGTCTTTGAATCTCGCAAATCTCGATAAATGTCTCAGCGTCTTATTAAGCATCTCATTAGCACCAGGAGCAGTTGAAAGTTTGGCCAATTCATCGTCATCGATATCGCCTTGCGCGTTGACTGCAATCTGAACACCATTGAGTCTTTGGATCATCTCCTTTCTTTCTTTTAAAGCTGTTCTGAGTAGAATGCGCGCTTCAGACAGGTTTAACGTGGTTAATTCACTGTGATTGCCACGATAATCGACTTGATCTAGCTGGAATTCAGGCCCCAACTTCAGCTCCGCTGCATTTTCCTCGTCTTCTGGCTGAGTGGCCTTGCCCCCACGTCTACGTGTGACAACTGCAGAGGTTGACACGTTCATTTTTAGCACACACTTCAGTGATTAAATACTGGTGATGGGGGAAATGGAAAAATTTCAACATCATAAAGTGTGCTTATGAGTGAGGGGTGTGTGAAAGATGAGTAATGATTCGAACAGTTGGAAGATTCAAAGTAAGCCAATAGTATCACCATGTAGAGAAAAATAAGACGATTCCAATGATCCAAGTTTCAACTTGCTGGGCCTCCATTTGACCCGATTTTTCGTCTACTTTCTTTAAATCATTAATTAACAAACCTATAAACTTTAATATGAACAAGGAAACACAGAAGAGTGTTTGTGTGCAACTTAGATCCTTCCTTAAACACCGCTCGGGTGACCCGCTTCTCAGGCAGCCAAGGCTTCAGGACCAGGCATAGCAACGGGTTTATTGGACCAAGCCATGTAACGTTGGAACATCATACCCACACCTTCCAAGATACCCATGAAAATACCACAAGTAATGGCCGAGCTCAGCATGTGTCTTCTACCACCTCTGACAGCAAGAGAACCACCAACACAGAAACCAGCAATAATGGCATTCCATGCGTCTTCTCTCTTTCTGATGGCCTTAATCCCACAATCGTAGAAGGAGAGAAGACCACCCCAAACACCGAAATTACCACCAACAACCGGTGCTCTCGCCTTGATGGCATACAGCATCCCCAGTCTTCTTTCTCCGTATGGTGAGTTTCTGAACCCCTTGATCCCGTGCCAAACAGAACCACCAATCGCACCCATAGCAAATGCCGTTCCGAAATCGTTCAAAATCACAATAGGACATGGATCTCTCGAATGGTCAGCCTCCGGTGTTGACATTTCTTTATACTGGAGAAAGCTCTTTTGAGTTTTGGATGAAAAATTTCATTTTTTCTTCCATTTTTTCTTTTGCACAAAATTTGCTCAGCATTGTTGTTCAAACCATGGACTTGCTTCTTTCCTTTCTAGATCCGCCCAAAGACACGGGTGGGACCCAGTGGCCTATCCAGGGCTGGCCAGTGACAAAAGGATGTAGTAGGGCTTCTTTGGGAGTCCACCGCTCCAGCGGCGATAGTTTTAGAACCCCCATGAGGAAATGACATAAGCAGTCTCTATTGATCATTTCTTGTTGAATTTCATTTGAATCTCCCTGCACACCATCCCATTGATAGTTTCTGATGATTTCGGGCAATGTTCTATCTGGAAAATACTGTTTTCCCGGCACTTCACATGCGTTATACTCCATGTTGAATTCATCCATTGACTTTGGCCTGTAATGCCATCTGCCGTCTTCGCCTTTGAACTTGTAGACGTATGTTTCTGCCTTTTTGTCGCTAAGCATCCAAGAATGAGGCATCCCAAACATCGTGATGATTCGGTTGAATTGATCAAACTCTGATATTCCTGGTAATAGAGGTAAGCCTAGAAACAATTCAGCAACAATACAGCCTAACGACCACATATCCACAGCAGAGCCGTATTGGACTCCCAAAATCACTTCTGGTGATCTGTAAAACCTCGACTGGATATACGTGTACATGGTCTCGTTTTCTTTGCATGCAGACCCGAAATCGATCACTTTGAGATTAGGTATATTGAGTGAGCATAGCAGGATATTTTCGGGTTTGAGATCGCAATGAATGATGTCGTTGTCCTTCAATGCGCTTAGAGCTTCTAGAATCTGTGAAGTGAACGTTTTGATCAATGATATTGACAACCCATGATGATGATTCTGTTTGATCAATTCATAAAGATTCAAACTTAGCAATTCGAACACCAAACAGAGATGGTTCTTGTGCATGAATTTGTCTTTCAATTGCACAAAATGATGGTTTTTGTTGATCTCGTCTCCGTTGATCTGTTCTAAAATGTTTGCTTCCGTTATAGACTGTTTGAGAAACTCCAGTTTCGATTTAATCACCTTCACGGCAACAATCTCCCCCGTCTTCATGTCCTGACATTTAACAACCTGCCCAAAGGTCCCCTGCCCCAAAATGTCCAACACAACGTACATTCTCTTTTCGTCAACGCCCAATGTGTCGTTCACATACAAAATGTAATCGTAAGTGTCGTTGTCAAATCCATGGTTGTGCACAGGTTGGTTGTTTTTTGTTAGAACCCTTCTCGGGTTTCTGCTACTTTGGTAATTGAAACTCGGTACGCACATGGAATATGTGTCTATTAAGTTGAGTGTCATCCCAATAAGCGGTGTAATCTCTTTTCCACTGTTAGAAACACGCGTGATTTCCTTTTCTTTGTGTGCAGATACTGCGGGATACACGCCATTGAACGGTGCAAACCTTAGTTGGTTGTCCCAATGTTCTTCGTCTTCATTTATGAACCCCGGGATTGACAATACAGGGTCTTTCTGACCAAAATGGTGGTATACTGCGGCCACTGAAGATCGTCTAAGATCGCTAGCTTGAAGTTGTGGGGGCTGAGGCCCTTGAGCTCTAATTGGAACCTCTTCCTTTGAGTCATAGGCCCATTTTTCCTTGAATATATTCATCTTTGAACCAAAAGAGCTTCATCAACTGGTTTTTCGGCTTCAACATATTTTTTTATCTATACTAGTTTTGTTGAGTTTTCGTATGATATAGTGGGATGAGGGGCTGAAAAAGCTTGCTGACGTAGTAAATGCATTAAGCCAGTTGCGACTGGGAAGATTAGGCTTTAAATGGTCTAATCCTGCTTTTTTTGCGCTTAATTTAGGGTATTACCCGTCTACCTCTAAAATACGCTCAGCACAGTCAAATCAATCTATATAACATTATTATATCTATAAAGTAACAATAAAAGAGAACCATAAGCTTAAAAATACACGCATTTCTTCTAGAGAGAATACTTGGCCAACTTAGAAGCCGCCCTGAGTTTTGGGCCAAAGAAATAGAAGACATACACCAATGCAACAACACCTAAGGAAATGAAGCCTAAAGTTGCAAAGGCCCATCTGGTGGACATGTTATCAAACATGGCAACACCCGCATGAGATAAGGCGGCAGCAATGGCAAATGAGGGAATAGTGAAAGCAGCAATGGCCGAATTCGAAAGACCAGAGGCAGAGTAGGAGTCAATAATGTACGAAAGCATTGCTAACCACAATAATGGATCACCAATTGCTAGTACTAAACCCGCAATGATTGGAGACCAGTAGTTGACATTACCCATGGAGGTGAATCCAAACCAGAATAAACCCAATGGGAACGCCCAAACAGTGACTAGGGACATTTTGAATCTGGCCTCAGGTCTACCAATACCACCGTTTGCCAATCTGTCTCTCTTGAATAACCAAGTTTGAACTGGTTGTAAAAGAACAACAAACCCAACACCAACAACAAAATTCAAATACGTGCATTCAGCAGCAATAGGAGAGAGATTGTTGTTGACAACAAAAACATTGTAAATACCGTCATTGTAAAGGAAAAGAATACCATAAATAAACCCATTGTAGAGCGAAAGGAAAATGATGATTGGTTCAGTCACCATCATTTTCAACGCAGTCAATGACACAAATTTGAGCTCGTTGATGATATTGACCTCTTCAACAGCAATTGCTTCAGTGCCCATCTCACTAATTTTTTGTTCATATTCGGACTTCCAGCTTGGTGCTTTGCCCATTAGTGTCTGCTTGAAATACTTGAATTCTCTAATAACAACATTTGGTTCGTTTTCTTTACCATCAACAGCCATTCTTTCACTGATCACAATTCTTGGCAAGGTCTCTGGAATGAAACAAAGACCAACAATTGCAAACGCACCTATGATGATATTAATAATGAAAATCCATTTGTAACCGAGCTTGCTGTTTTCAGCAATCGCTTCGCCAACAATACCACCAACTGAAGGACCAGCATTTGCTGAAAAAACAAAAAGAGCCATTGGCTGAGAAGCTTCGTCAGAAGCACCGAATAAATCACCAACAGTACCGGCGACATTTGAAACTGCAGTGGAACCGCAGAGACCAATCAAAAACATGAAAATGGCCAACATAGGCATATTCATTGGCCAAGCACAGCCGAAATTGAAAAGCACATAGAACAGAATCGAAAAAACGTACACCCATTTACGTCCACCAATGTCTGAGAGCGGACCCAAAAACGCAGGCCCAATTGCAGTACCTAAAATGAACATGGATTGGCCCAATGTGGAGACCTGAGGATTCACGTTGAATCTTTCCTGCACAATGTACTCCACTGCAACGTAAGTGGTGGATGTCAGAGTGACGTAAGTCTGCAAAAGACAGTAAGCACACACAATCAGATACTTCGTCCTAGTGTTCCAATGGGCTGGATGGTATGGATTTTCAATTGTGAAGGGTAGATTCGACTCCACTGGGTTTGAAGTGATGTCTTTCAAGGTGAGGGACTTGGACAACTCGGTTCCGAACTCTCCGTCTACGTCCACATCGTCTGGCATCGACGGCCTGGTAGGCTTGTTATCAATGGCGGCTGACATTATTAAGTTTACAGGCTATTTCTTGAAGTGAGAGACTGGATATGTTTTCTGTTATAAAGCAGACACTCAGCCAAGTAAAAAGCAATTAATATTAATTAGATCCAATCGTTTTTTTAACTTGTCTCGGACACGGAACATGTCTCGTTTCTTTTTTCGCTTTGACACAAAACGGTTTTTGAAAATGCTTGGCGGAAAAGGATGTCTTTCTAAGCTTAAAGTGTGGGACAAAACAGGGCAATAACTACGACAAATGTATCGGAGCTTTTGAGAGCTGCCACGTTCAATATATCAAACTGAAAGCTTTTTCTGAGCGTCCGGGGTGTGACTTTTTAATGCCTCAGCAGTGTACCGTGTTGAGTAACGGCTATTGCCTTAGATCTAAAAAGGCATTGCGAGAAGCGGACGATGCCTTTTGAAACACAGGTGGGGTTGCCAAGGCGTTGTGCGTTACAAAAGTGTGGCGTCCAGTTGCGTGACAAGCACGGAAGACGTATCCCGGTTGAACATATGAGATGCAACTCAGATTCTGTCGCAAGTGGCTCATGTGCAAAATTTGGATTGGAGAGTTAGAACGCTAACGAAAGAGGTCGCAGCAAAGTGTAAATCATTGGCGTAGCTATCATCTGGTTCTTTATTGGTGCAAATTGCTGTCACAGTTTTGGTAGTGCAAGTTGCAATAGCAGGAAGCGGCATTTCATTGCATCTGCCTATAGTCTGCCATGATGTGGGTATATGAAGATTGAGGTTATCAAAGCAAAATCTCCCAAAGAAATGGGGAACTTGAAGTGTGTAACTGGGAACCGGTGCGTACTTATACTAGAAATATTACTTCGGAGTTTTTGCACCAAAGTCAAAATCCAAGTCACATTTTTGCAATTTGAAGTGAGTCACCATGAAACAAGGCAGCAAGGTAAAGCCGCTAGAATTTTTCACTAGCATGTAGCTTGTAGAATTAGGTAAGCTACAAAGCAGAAAACACAAATGGAAAGGAAACGGAAACGGAAACGAAAACGCTCAAACTTTAACGTTCGTTCGATGGATCAGGTCGTCTGAATGTGCCTGATCGTCTTCCTCATCATCAACTGAATCGCCTTTATCTTCGTCAATCTCGTTCAATTGCATCTCCTGCGTGTTCTTCTCTTCGATCTCAGCTTGTTCAGACTCTTGCTGTTTTTCCGCCTGTTTCTGTAAATACACTGGTCCTTTGTGGATCCATTTTTTCATAAATGTGGTCATCATCCCCGCAGCTAGCACTTGGATAGCCTGGTAAAGAACCAATGGAACCAACAATTCGCCCAAATGAGGATTGTCATCTCCATATTGGGAACTAATAAGTGTAACACCTAAAGCAGCAGTTTTAGCACCACCGCAAAGCATCACTGAAACGGCCTCTTCTCTTTCATGATAAAATGGTCTAAAGATCTTGTACATTTGAGTGTAGAAGAATCCACTGGATTCGTTTGGCTCTTCTTTGAAAATCCACAAAATAAAGATTGGCCGTGATAGTATATAACAAAAAACTGTGAATAAAAGATAAATTCCAAAGTTGAAGAAACAGATGAATATGATCGATACATGAGACACTTTTGTAAACGACTTCTGATAGAAAGCTGTTGAAAATGATGAAAACATAATCAAGATGAGCATAAATGAACCAACTTTGTTAAACTTGAAGGTTGTCAAAAACCACTTGGTCTGTTTAGGCAAAACATTTTGAACCACTTGGCCAACAAACAAAGGAACAAAAACTGTGATACCTATTTGCTTCATAACTTGAGCATAAACTTGTCTGACAGATGATCCATTGGCAGGATTCGCAAATTCCCACGTACCAACAAAGTACATTTGGGATAAGGCAGGTGTGATGAATGCACCTGCTAAATTACCCAAAAAGACTTCACAAAGCGTAAGTGGAACATTACCCTCTGCTTTCCTAGTCATGACAACATTTGAAGAAACTGTTGTTGGACAACATCCTGTGACAATTAAACCAACAAGCATCCAATCAGAGATTTTTCCATTGTGCGATGCTTTTACAGCACATGCAAATCCATAAATGATTGAGCTGGTGATTAAAAATTGTAGTACGAATACTGTTAGATGTGCTCTCCAATTGAGTAAATTCTTCTTCAATTCATTTGTTGGCATGGATAAACCAGAACCAAGAAAAATGACAATGACTGCACCATACCCAATAGAAAATTGTCCTCTAATCAAACCACCCGATCTAGCAAAGTTTGGTGCAAACCTTGCAATAACAATAAAAATAGCTAACACTATATAAAACCAATAACCAAGCCATACTTGGGTCCAGAGAAAGTTCAAAACTTTGTATTTGCGTGGATTTGTCTCCTTTATGCTCTCCAACTTCTTTTCCACCGAAAACGACGGTACGTGAAATTCTTTCATTGGTTTTAAAGAAAAAAAGATAATGCCAAGGATCAAACTGTGGCTGCAAAAAATTATATACTTGAAAAACTGTCACGGAGTTTTTACCATTCCTTTTCTCCGATTCTGAAAAAAGCTCCGGAATCGCTCTGGGTACGTTTTTTGAAGGTGAAAGTAAGTGGAATATTTTAAAAACACTGGTTTTACACAGAAATGGTTTTCAAATTGCTCAAAAGTGACATTTTGGTGCATTTTAATCAACATGTTTGAAAAGGTGGAGTCTTACTGAGCATGACAGAGTTCCAGTTGTGGAAAACTGAAAATGCTTATAAGTCAAGTAATTTTGGTGCTGTCCAGATCAAATTTGGCCAGATTACTAATCCAAGTGTAAGGTACAAACTGCCACTTTTTCAACTTTTACTTTGTTTTTAATCACTTTTGATCGTTTTGTGTTGGAAATACAAATATTTTTATTTCACTAAGTAATAATCATTTTTTTTACAAAAACCATACTAGAACATGTATTTGTGGTTTTCAGAGCACCCCTTTTCACCTTAGCAATAAGAGTGTTACGCTCTATACAATCACTGTCTAGAATCCTTTAAACTACATTAATACACCCACAAATTAACAAAGTTGACGAACTAAACAAAAATGTTGTAGTCACGTGACGTGACATTTTTGAGCTCATTAACGCCGCCACTATTATTGACTCCCAAATCAAATGAACTCATCATTAAGTAAAATAAAGTTATAAAATAAAGCAAAAAGCATGAAAATATGCAGTTATTTATTTGGAAATTGAGACAGCTAAAGTAGCGATTTCTGTCTTTTTAGCTTCATCTGCTAATCTCTTACTCTCTTTTCTTTCAGCAAATTCTTTCTCCATCTCCTTATCCAAGTTCCTATAGTGGAACAAGAAAATGAATGCACATGCACCACATGCAATAGTTAAACCACCAAAGACCCAAGTTAAATGAGGATCTTCCAAAGCACCAGAAATACCTTCGGAAATAGCAGATGATAAAGCAGACATGAAGAGGAAAAGAGCCATAACGAGACCCTTTGCATTATCTGGAGCTCTGGCGTATGCAATTTCATAAGCGGTTGTGTAACAGAAAATTTCACCCAATGCGGCAAGTGCATAAACAATGACTTCATACCAGGCAGTAATATCAGCTGGCTCGTCACATGTAGACGCTTGATTACCACATGGTGAAATCTTGTAAATTCTTGCTTGCAAAATAGCAGCAACCATTGATGATAGCGCACCAAGAATAAACCCAAGGAAACACTTGTGAACAGGTTTAAGCATCATATTGTGTTTTCTCAAAAATGGATAAACTACATAATCAAGAATTGGAATTACAACAACAATTGTAATTTGATTGAAATTGGTGAATAAATCATTTGGAACGCCATTGAGGATCATAGCACCAGCTTGTGCATTTAATGTAGAACCTAACCCAGTGTCACTCAAATTGAAAGGAACCCAATATAAAAACATGATACATTGAATCATAACAGATTTGTAGTCTTTAACATCTTGTTGCGTCCAGTAAATTGGTGTTTGCTTCTTTTTGTTAGCATAAATTTCACCTCTTTCAATCATATTTTCAGGATAAGCGTAAGACCAGAATTCCTTGTTTTTTATTCTTTTAATTGGAGAACCTTTGAAACAAACAGAAACAACTTTGAGTAATTTTTGTAAAATTGAACCCTTAAGTTCTTCCCTTTTCAAATGCTTACCAATAAAGAGCATTGCAATAACGACAATAAGGTAACATAAACATGGAACTAAGTAAGCCAACCAGAAACCAACCCTTCTTGATGAATACGAAGTAGCAATTTGTAAGAAACCACCAATGTTAATGGCCCAATAGAAAATCAAAGTAAGTGATTCAGTAGATTGCTCGCTATCAACATAGACAGTTTCACCCGTTTCTAATTTTTTCAAAACACTCTGTTTATAAGGAACTTGATCTAAAAGTAAAGGTAAAAGATTTGGTTTGATCATACCAGTACAGACTGACAATGAAAGAATACCCAAGACTAAAGGAGCTAAAGCTGCTTGGCCTTTAGCAATGACAGGAGGCAATGCCGCAATAATAAATAAAATGTGAGATAAGATACCAACCCAAACACCAATCATAATAGCCTTGTATCTACCAACTTTAGCATCAGCAAGCCAACCACCGTAGAGAGGCATGACGTAAGCCAAGAATTGTAAAAGAGTGACCAAAGCATTGGCATCTCTCAAACCTAAGCCGAGCGCACCAGCTGAGGCATTTGGATCTGAAGTTTTACCGGTTGTTGAACCAGGTGGTAAGGCTCTCATAATGAAGTTATTTAACACACCCTGAGTACCGTAATATGAACCTCTCTCTGCAAACTCGACAATTAGAATGAGCATACACACAAGATCTGGTCTCACTGTGATTTTTCTATAGATGCTAGCATCTTTTGGAACGGCCACAATACAACCTGCTGGGTTGTATTCATCAGCATATTCTGGTAAATATTCTCTATCTGCGATGAAGGAAAGATCTTCTTCCTCTTGAGAGTCAATGTTAGTTGCAACAAGCTCTTTATCTTCTGTAACCGTAATTGGCTCAGCATCTGGAGAGCTAACTCTACTGCTAGTGAGCTTCTTGAACATTCTGCTAAAAGAAGAAAATAAATGGAGCATCAGTAACTTGGGGTGGCATTCATTGCCTTTTTATACTTTTAATGCCAGCTTGGTGTGGAGACTGCATAGTAGATTTCATTCCCGAGAAAAAGAAATGTTACGGAAAATATTTTCCACTTGGCCAAACGGCTCCTACAAATAACGCTTTAAAAACCCCAACTAGCGCATCCAAAACACACGTCGACGCTTTGATTTTGGTTTCACCGTGCCTTTCAAACTTCAGTGATCACAACCGTACCATAAATTTCCCCAAAACTATACTCACCTGTGCCCCAACTTGAGGTGTCACGTGACTTATCGTCATGAAAAATTGCCCCAGAAAGGCTGAAGTCATGTAGCGGCAGTGTTTATGCCTATCTTTGAGAGGTATCGTGATCGCAAGGTAGATAGGAACAAAAGGGGGAGAGAATAAGTTATAAAACAAAGGGGGGAGAGGACTAATGGGATTGGTGCTTAAAGATGTTACAAGAGATTTCAGGGACCCTTGAAAGTTTGCCTATTTTATTGTCCTTTGTGTGTACCTTAATATCTGGGGGAGACATTCAAGAAAATACGGAAAAAAAAGATAATCCGTTGTCGCTATGGCCTGCCGTTTCTGTAAAAAACCGTTTTTGTGCTGAGCAAAAAACAGGTGGTCCAGAATGGCAGTCCACAGCGACCATTATTTTTTTTCAGCAATGTACATATGGGGTTGATCTGATTCACGTTTACAGTGGGAACAGATAAAATCATGTCGCAATGGGCATTGGGCTTGGCTGCTCGGTTGGAAACTTGCAAGAATGATGATGAGAGAGTGGAACTTCTCAATAAGATTTTGTCCGACGTGGCAATGGGCCTGGATGCGGCTACTGAAGGGCCTGTTTCTGCGCAGCTTTTGGCTTTGCTGGTTCCTTATTTGAGATTCAATCACGAAACGGCCACCAGTGTGCTCATGATTGTGAACTTGGTCAGCTCGAAATTTGTTGAAGCTCCAAAGGTGGTGTTGCAGGAATTGGAATCGTTGCTGGGATCAATGGCACCGTTAGATTTTGTCACTGTCTTGGCAAATTTGGCCCAATTGATGAACGAGTTGGTCTGTGCGTTGTTCTTAAACAAAAGCCAAGTGTCCAATCTTATCACAAATGAGGTTACAAAGGCAGTTAACTCAAATGATGCCGCTACCTTGGAGCCAGTGTTGCAGCTCTTTTCTTTACTAGCTCTTAATGATGAGTGTAAGAGTGTTATTGGATCGTCCTATGCGACGGTGTTGATCCATTGCTTAAAGTCAGATACCGCGACTGCAAGATTGGCCACTCTTGTTGCACTCAAATTGTGGAGACACCTGCCTCAGGATGTGCTTGTGAACAACCAGGAGCTTTTTTCACTAAACAATTTGTACTCAATTCTAGTTCAAGACCTGTCAGTTGATGAGTCAATTGAAGGCTTGTCATTGATAGTCTCGAACAAGCAGGTAAGATCAAAGTTGGTTTCACAAGATGCAGTCATCGACATTTTAATTTCAAAACTCTCATCTAACGATGGCCAATCTTCATTTGGGATCATGAACATCATGGAAAAGCTCACAATTCCACCCCAACTGGAAAAGAAACTCACTGGTGACGTTTCTCATGTGAAAGATAAGAACGATTTGTCAGGAGTGGATATATATACAAACAGAAATCAAAAGTCGGCGCCATCATACACAGACTTTGAAGCCATGAGTAAACGTCTCGTGAAGGCTAATGTGATAGATACTCTCATCAAAACATTTCATGCCAAGTCTTCTTCCCCGGTGAAGATATCTAAATGCATTAAATTGCTAACGAATATTGTTTTCAACAATGTAGAGATAGACGTTGACCAAAGACGCAGAATCATGCAAACATTGACTGCACACTTGTTGACCGTCTCAACGAACAAGAAAATCAGCTATAATGCCAAAACGTTTGTTGACTTGAAAGAAGCCAAGTTTAGCGAGATTGAAATAGAGGCAAGATTGTATTCTATACGATGTGTTACACATTTATTAATCAGCCCCGATGTTCCAGATCTGGTTCCGAATGAAAACGACGCATTGTCGGTGATACCATTTGTTTTAGAGTTTCCAATCCATTACAGCTCCAACGATCTCAAAACACCGTTTAGCCAATATCCTAACAAAAAGCTAGTTGACGATGTTGATTTGTTCACTTCCATTGGGTCTATTGCAAACATCCTTGCCTTGGATTATAATCATCCCAAGCAGTTGGTTCTAACGTTTGGGTTCAGCAGTCTTCTACAGATCCTCCAGGTGACCAACGACGATCAAATAAAAAGCGTGCTATTGCAGCTATTTTCCATAGTGGTTTCCAATCCACAATGGTGTGCTAGGTTTTTCAACTGGAGAACGAGGGAAGATGCCAACTTCAGCAACTTTGAAGTTTTGTTTACCTATTTCAACACCAATGACGTCAACTCCATCGACTTCTTTCTTAATGTAATCGACTACCAGCCAGTTTTGGAAACACTTTCGCAATACAAGCCGTTTTTGAACCGCTTGAAAGAACTGATGCATGAGCCCGGTGCATTTAAAGACCAATTTGTGTACATCAGCTCACGTCTCATTTCGTTTGACAGCTCAGTCAAGGCGATTCTGGCAGAGATCAGGTGAATTCAAAGCTCATGCTGAGCATAGATTCGAAGCGCAGGTGAATTTACAGATTGACTCGACCGCTCACTCATTCTGGAAGACCAATTTGTATGTTTCATTTTGTTTCATAGCTCAGTTACCACGATCCTGATCTCAAGCCAGATAAATTCGTAACTACTATCATTTGCTAAGTCTTTGAGATATTCTTTCAGCAGACAAAATGATGGTCTTTAAGTTGGATTCAACTATTGCCTGGTCACCATGCCATGTTTTATATCGTTTATATGTTATTCAGCTACATTCTCAACCACTCTCATTTGCTTAGTCTTTGGAATCTCAAAGATCTTTTCAATCTTAACACCACAAGACAATGGTCTTCATTCAACTCTCACTTAGTTAGCACACTACGTTTTACAGATCACTCATCCTGACAGCAACTATATCTCTCATTTCGCTCTTAATCTCACTCATCATGAGCCCGACTTCAGAGCCTAGACTTTTTCCTACACACTCGTGTGACACATAGTGAATTCATCATAATTAAAGCGTAAAAGTATATATAAAAATGAGATATAAACATCCAGCAATTTCCCAAAGCACATTCTGCATGAAATGCATGTAATAATTGAAGGTCTCCACAGACCCTCGTAGCAAAATATAATCAAAATAAGCATTAAGGCCTCGTCTTTTTCACTGAACGGGCCTTAAGCTTCACAATTTTCCCATCTCTAAGCACCGTTTTCACCGCAAGCCGGTTCGACACGGGGGCTACATCGGGACAAGGGTTTGAACTTTCTCGTTCCAACCCCTCAATTTCAGGCTCCTTCTTTGACTCCTCGGAAACTCTGTACTCTATGATCGCCTCTTTCTCTTTCTCGTTCTCTTTCTCCTCCACGTCGCTGCTGTCCGAATGGTACACAACACTCTCAAGTGCGTTTTCGTTCAACGCCTCCTCCGCCGGCTTATTCGAAACCGGCCGTGGATCGTGGACCCTCGCAATCTTATTCACGAGCGAGTCCTCCTTATGTTTTATATAAATGTAGTTATGTAGTGCCATACACTGCGTCGCCTCTTCGATCCCAAACGAGAATACTAAAATTTGCAGTCCCGGCGGCTGCTGATCTCATTTTATAATCTGCCGTTTAAATAATATCGGACCACCTATTATAAGAACGTACTACACATGAAATACCTCGCACCACTTTAGGGCCCGGCGGGAGATGACACGCATTTTGATATCAAAATACTGATTAGCTGCTTTCTTATCATATGAGTTTGTAATTGGCTTCTGCAGAATTCGCCCGGATTTGCCGCAAAGCCTAGCCGTTATTTTGTTCTTTGCAAGTGCTGAGCACACAAATCGGGCCACTTTTTGTTTTCCGCCCATGAAAATTACTTTAAAAAAAGAAGTTGTAGTGTTACGTAAGCAAAGCTCAGCATGCTCAGCACTGCTCGATAGCAGACAAAGCTAGCAGAGATTACTGCTCGATCTCGTGCAAAGCTCACTCGTCGATCTGAGAATGCATCAAACCAGAGCTCAGCTCAACGCGTCGCTGGTACCGCAGCGGAACCTTCTTAATGCGGCTGCTGTTTCGATACCGGTAGAGCGGGTTCATCGCCGCCTGTAACATCAGAGTGTTGACAAGGCCTCGCTGATGGCAGAGACAGAGAAGAATGGAGTGCTTAGCACAGAAGCCGCTCTTCCAGGCAAAGTCGAACTCGTCCAACTCCTTATTAGTGATCTGCATCGCTCCATCGTCGTCCAGGTCTAAGTCCTCGTCGCCAGCGTCGTCGCCAACGTCTTCATCCTCCTCTTCGCCGTACTCGTCATCCTCGCTGATCTGCTTGATTCCTTCAAACTCCTCATCTGCTTCGCTGATGTGTCCAAAGATGCCACCCGTAGCAGCAGCAATCGACGCAATGTCCCCACTAGGGCCTTCAAAACCTTCCACCTTGAACGAATCATCGCTTCGTATCTTGAACTTGAGGCCAGAGTCATTTGACGTCAAACTGTCGTTAAGAATTAGTTGAGAATTGGATAGAATGGAACTTTTGGAACTCAACGTCGGCCCATTGCCGCCTAAAGGATAATACTCCTCTCGCTGGAAATCGTGTCCTCTAATATTGATGTTGGATGGCACTTTTGTCATTCTCTTGACATGCTTCTTACTCGGCACTCTCAATGTCTTGCTTGGCCGTGAATGCAGTATTGGTTGAATCGTCATTTTGTAGGATGCATTGAGTGATGCGGTTGATGAATGTCTGTCCATCTTGCTGCTGCCGGGCTCTTCATAATTGTAGTCCAGAGAACTGTAATTGAGATGGCTCTCCGCTTCCTCCTCCTCGTCTTCTTCCTCATCTTCATCATCCCCGTCATCAACACATTCGTCTCCCGTGAAATCACTCAGTCCATCAAACTTGATAACGTCTCCTCCTCTATCGTAATCAGTTGAGTAGTTCAACGATTCACAGAAACTCACATTGTTGAGTGATGCATTGTCATCCATGGGTATTGATCCTTGATTATTGGATGAATATTGTAAATCAAGCATACGTAAATCTCTGTTGATTGGAGTTTCATGTTGTTGGTGCTGTTGGTGCTTTGAGTGCTGTTGCATTTGGCTATTTTGTAACATGATCAACTGATCTTCAGTATCAGCTGCAATTCCAGAAGAGGTCCTCAAACCAATCATCGAAACGCTTTTGAATACTCCTTTAATGGCCTTGACGGCATTTCTAGCATTAACTTCATCGGAATATTCAAGTTTTGAATTGTCGTCAACTTCCTGTTTGATGTATCCAATGTATGAGTATAGCTTTTCGTTTTCTAACTTTAATGCATTTATTGCAAATTCGTAATTTAATATGACTTGTGAATATTTTGCTCTTTGTGATTCTATCAACGCTGCACGGCCCGTGCTTCGTTTTGAGTCTGGAACCGTGGCTGATGATGATGATGCAGAAACATGTCTGATCTTGGGGTTATCGAATGTAAATTGACCGTTTGATTGATCAATGATTGGTGTTGTGTCCATCTCGTCATGAGTGTCCATTTCATCGTGAGTGCCTATTTCTTCATCAGCACAACGACTTTGATCATCCATGACTCTACCTAGAGAATATTCAATCACAAGTTCATCAAAATCAAGTTTCAGTTGTTCGTAATCTTCACATAATTCACTGTATTTTGATTTGAACTGTTCCAATTCATCAATGATCATCATTTTGGATTGACATTCAAGATCGTTTTCCTTTTTCAGAATTGATATCCTTTTTGAAAGCTTCTCGTTTTCAGCTTTGATATATTCTATTTCTTCAAAGGTTTGTGATTGATCAATTTCTTTTGTGAACTGCAACTCGTCATCTTGAATTCTTTTCAAAAGAAGGTCATTGAGAGATTTGATAGTCGAGTCCAATTCAGCCTTCTTACTAGTCCAGCTATTGAATTCTGCCTCGTTATTTTCCCTCTCCCTCTTCAGTTCCTTCACTAGATGTGCGTTTTCTTTCAGGAAATCGTTGATTTTGACATTCTTTTGCTTTAGCTCACTAGTTCTGATCTTCAATTGAGTCTCTATCTCTGAATACGCTCTTTGAAGCCTTTTTATTTCATTTGATTCTGTTGTTGTCCCGATTTGGGCATTGGTCCCCGAGTTGGTGGTATTTGATCCGAGCGGGGTTGCGTTACCTTTGTGTTTCTCCATAACTGGCGCCCTGTTCTCAATGTCGGCCAGCGTATCGATCATATGAAGAGAATAAGAAAAACAAACCCAAACTTACGTTTAAGGTGGTTCTTTCTTTACCTGCTTAGAATTTTATTTAACTTTTTATTGGGGGAGAGAAAAAAGAGTGTTTACGTCTTTCCAAATTAGGCAATTATTATTATGCTCAGTGTTTACGTTTCAGCTTTTCCAAAAGGAATAGTTTGATTTTTGGCGTTTGAGGCGCGTAAAAGATTCCAGTAGTGGACTGATCTACTGAGAGAATTTTGTAGGTCCAAATCGCCTCTTGTTGGCCTTTCAAGAGCGCATTTTCCCACACGGAAAGGGTTTCTTCATTTCTGACTGTAGCACCTAGTAGGAGACAAGTAATGCCTGCTTCGTTTAGAAAGCCTGAACGAATGGTTTGGACAAGAGAGGGAATCACGCTAGCATCGTATGTAACATCAGCTGCAATTAGGGTTGATACGCCCTGGGGTATTTCATCCTCCCCCCACCACAATCTGAAAACGTCGAGTTGGTTATCTTCCTTATCAAGAGCGTTCAATGATAAATTAGCAGCCAGGTTGTCGATCAGCTGACCATCTCCGTCTGTAAGTACCATTTTAGCAATTTGATTTCGGAGATATTTCAAAAGCGTTATGCCAACAAAGCCAGTACCACATCCAAGTTCAAGAATGGTTTTGTTTGTGAAATAAGTGTTGAATAAATCATCTGGCATTTGGTTCAAAATGTAGTCTGTGATGTACAAGGACGCCTCCCAAGTTCGCAACCCCGTAGTGCCCAATCCACTGATTAGATTTCTAGATTCCTTAATATGAGTAAATCTGCCTTCGCCCAATGGATAAGATATGATCTCTGAATCTGTTGGGTTTAAAGGCTCAGCAGAGAGCCATTGCATTAAAAATTCATAGTAATTTTCATCTATTTCTGCATCCACCGACTCCATTCCATCAATCATCAGCTTTAAGGCTGTTTTACTATAGTATGGATTATGATTTGATATTTCAACTAAACAATCAAGAATCTCTTGCTGGTTTTCAGCAACGACTCGAATTTTGTCTTGGATACCACATTGAACAACAGCAACGCGCTGTCTCAATAGGTTAGTAATGCACTCGGCCATACTACAAAAAAAGATAAGTTAAAGTGCGCATATATGTAGTATAATCAAGAAGAAAAAAAATCTTCAAAAGAGAATGGGGTCACGTGACCTAAACCAAAGTACCCAAACATCTGATTCTCTTAACACCACCGTCAGGGATCATGGTCAATTTAACATGAGTGTAAGGCTTTGGATCCACAACGTAGTCGTGTTCTGCGTCTGGACCGGTCTTGGTCTTATCAACAATGAGTTCCCAGTTAGGATCGTCGTGAGCAGGGCTTTGAGCGTCAGTGTCAATACCTTCAACGGTTATGTATTGTGGGAAGTTACCTCTATAATGGGCAGTGTCAACGATAACCTTACTGACGTTTGTTTTGTGACCGAGCTTGATAATAGCCCAATCGGTGTGGCCAGGGGTTCTGGATCTCTTAGTTTCCCAACCGTCGGACATATCGTGGCCCCTACCAGGCAATAACAAGTTACCAGCAGAACCGAAATGCTGATCGGAGAATGAAACACAGACACCACCTTGAGTGGCAGAAGCAGTGTCTAAAATTTGAGATCTGTCGTTTGGAATGATTGAATGAACGGTACCATAAAGTCTGAATCTTGCAATACCACCGTCTGGGTACATTCTCAATCTCACATGGGTGTAGGTTTCGTCAGTGATCTGGTCTCTGACAAAAAACTGTTTTTGAGTTGGTCCACATTCCATCTTTGGAATGATGGAATCCCACTTGGCATTTTGGAAATCATCTTCACTGATCAAATTGGCTGCTTCAACTGAGATGAATGGTGCGTGGTTACCATTGAAAAATGCTGTATCGATTTCACACCCAATCAACGAAGCGGACGAGACACCCATTTTGAAAACGACCCAGTCGGCTTCCTCAGTGTTGTGTCTTCTCGTTTCCCAACCATCATACCACGCACCTGCAAAAGTGAACTTGGTAGCGTCTCTGATAGCTTCTTTTGGCTTGATCAAGTTTTCAGCACTGGCAAACCACTCATCGGAAAATCCAACAATCTTACCCCCGAGTTTTTCACCAATGATGTCGGTGTATCTTTGAACAACGGACTCTTGGAATTCTTCTGCTTGCACTTGTTTCACTGTGAATGTCATATCTTGTTACAACGGCGCGGGGAAAAGAAAGATGACTATTGCAGGGAAAAACCGTTGGTCTTATACTGATTTCAGCTCTTCGGTCTCGGCAATCTCCGCCGCACGCCGGATTACGTAAGTGTGCTCATGAGTTTCACCTGACATAACATCTCTTTCTATGTAGACTCCGGTCATGTTGTTTCGGATTGCAATGAGTGTCTGAGTGCGTGTGCCATAGAGGCCATTTTTCTCAGACTTGAGCGGTGGAACGAACACGCTTTCTGCGATCAAGTCGAAGGATTCTTCCAGAGATCTGTCAACGACCAATCTGGGGTCGACGTCGTTCAGTAAGCTGAGAAGACCATTGAAAAGCACAGTTTCATCTGGACAATTTGCACATTTTAGTATCGTCTCTTTCATCCGCTTTTCAAGCCTTTTCACTTTAGGCCAAGGATCGTCAACGGTTGAATTTGATAAAGCCAGAGTTGAAACTCCAATATCGATATGGGTGTTTATCAAACCGTCCATACGGTTCGAAAGAATGAACAGACCGTCATCAGTACTGTCTCCAAACAGCAGGCTGAACCCCCCAATGTCCTTGAAGCCCAGTGACTTCTTTCTGATCTCACCCGCCCATTGTTCGCTACTCATGTCACTATTTAGGTAGTCGAGCGGTATTTGACCTCGCGAAAGCGGGCTTTTGCCGTCAGAACCCGCCTCGCGGTAATTAACCAATACACAGATCCTGCCCTCTGTCGTTAGGCCGATCCAAGTCCCATGAACCTCTCTACCGAGGTCCACGGGCCGTAGCACATTAGGGTTTACAAAAGAAGCCGCCCTAGTGGGGCGGTTGAAGAACTCGTCTCGATTCGAAACTAAGAGCAGCCTGTAGTCGGGATGGCCGGTACTGTATCCAACAATGCACATGTCGTAGCGGTTACTTTAATAAAACACTTATTTTTATAAGAAGAGACATAGTATACAAAACGCGTCACGGTTAATCCGAGTGGGGCTTCGACGCCTGCTCTGTTTGGAGTAGAAAGCTATAGAGCAAAATTAAAAGCACGGCACAAACAATTGCGGCCAAGCACAGGTTCTTTAGAAACGTGTCTGTTATCATAGTGTGCTTTTGCCTAGAACCAGAACTAAAAGTTGGGTGTTTGTTGTGAGGGTGGGGGTTTATAGAGAAAAAGTGAAAAACGGGCCGTGGGAAAATTGCTCAGCAAGCGCAGTGATAAAAAGCGGGCCTGAATATGGTTTGAACACAATTCAAGTTTCTGGAGCTCATTAGGGTTACTAGGGAATAGTGATGGATTTTTTTGGAAGTTTCAAGCGCACGATTCATTAAATAAAGAGTGTCTATGGAGTGATTTACAGTATTGAGAAGGTAACTCTGGATTCACTCATTCTATTGGAATCTAAATCTACGTTGATTGTATACAAAGTTAATTGAGTGATCATAATGTCAATGTTTGTAAATTGGCAATGGTGTAAAGGGTGGTTTTGAAAAAGAAGACTAAAGTTCAAATCTTCAATATGAGCTTTAGTTGTAGACAACAGTTTTCATTGTAAGCCTAAAATTTGAATCTTCAATATGAGATTCTACAAGTTTTCATTATTCTTTCCTCACATCACAAGTCTTTTCTTCACAATCAACAGCTTTCTCAACCTTCTTTGGCTTAGCTATAGCACCGTTAACCGTATGCAACTCCTTTTGGAACATTTCATTTTGTCAATATCAATCAAAAATGAACATTAAGGTTTGAAACAATGGCAGCCTAGACACAACTAGACAAAAGTTGAAAAGTTTGAGAACAAATTAACAAATTTGGAAATAACAGAAACTTAATCAACTGTAACATCAAAGTATCCCACAGATCCTGCCATTGGTAACCATTCTAATAAAAAAAGCTTCAATGAAGCTTAAAAATACCATATCAAACTGCCAACAACGTTATAGCATAATTGGTGACTAGAATGTTGGATAAACTTCACAATATAATCATTAACATATTTCTTAAATTATTTTAAATCTGGATCCTTAATAATAGATGAAATTCCACAAGCTGGTTATGTTGTCTATTATTTTTAGTTATCTGGCAGTTTGATTACCATGTTTCTTGAATTATTCTGAGTATGACACTTTAATAATAACACCTTATTCAAAAACCTAATAACACATTTCTCCAGTAATCAAAGACATGAATGGATGAATTCACGTTTCTACCTAACCACACTCAAATCGCTCAGCAAATGTCTCTAATTTGCTCAGCACACCTACCAGATGATTCTCTGAGGATCAGGCAAGTCTGCCCACGGAAACTCAAGCGTGAGAAACATTACGTACAATGCCTGGGTCCAGAGCCAGTGCCAAAGCACTTCCAGTCCAAGCCGCAGCTTGCTGTTGTCTTGAGGCCCAACGGCAAGTCTGAACATCAAGTAGGGCAGAATAAAGTAGCGTGGCTCAAAAAGTGGACTTGGAACAATAGACATTGCGGTGCAGAGTGACCAGGCAAGGAAAACAACAAGAGATGAGCTGGAACCATCGTTTCTGCAGCTGTCCATGAACATCCTGTATACAACGTAGAACGCAAAGTGGTACACGGGGACCAACTGGTATCTGGCCAGCGGGTCGCGCAGAATGAACTTGCGCACAATATAGAACGTGTAGTGCCTATTGTCGGCCAGAATGAATGGGTGGATGATGGTGAACTCATGGACTGCCACCGTGATGATCGGAATCCACATGGCGTTCAGAAGCAGCATCTTTGTAGAGCCAAAGTTGTACCTGAAGTAATCCATAAGAAAACGAGGAGACACCCAGATAGGTGCCGTAAAGACCGCAATGAAAGTGACGCAGTAGCACATCTGGACTAGATGTGGAACTAGAACATGGTTTTGTTTGTCACCCAGGGTGATGCCACCGTTGTCGAGAACAAAGGAGACAAAGAGAGCACCTACAAGCACAAATGGAATGATGGCACCAGCGTTGCTCATGGTACCCTTGATGAACATCTTGATATCTTCCACATATTTCACATATCTGTAACGCCTCTGTTTCTTGCATTCCTGATCAATGAGCACCGCAAGACAATACATACACCACACAATGTTTGTCTGCCTCATTGCCAGGGAAGCTAAACCAGCTAATGAGGCCATTGTGCTCGTGAAGCGTAGATTGTCAAACGGTCTCATGATGACAATTGTGTACATCAATACCACCATGGCCGCAGACCAAACATCAGTGTAATAGAGCGAATAGTAAATGGTTACTAGTGGATTCAAAATCATTGCTGCTCCGCTTCGTTGCATGTTTCTGTCTTTTGTTCCAATCAACACGCAACAAATGCCTATGAAAACACCACCAATGTAATTGAAATACCGGGCATTGACCAATTCCGAAGAAAATCCCATCATTTTCATATAGCACCATGTCAAAAGATACAACCCTGGAGGTGTTGTGATCATAGGGTCCCAATGAGTCCAATTACCCTGCAAATATTGATCCAACTGACGGAAATGGAAATACTCGTCGATGAATAGATAATCAACCTTCTTCGCAACTTGGTTAAAAAATAACCCCAATGGAATACACACACCAATAACACCTAAAAGATCCCAGAATGGACCGATTTTTCCCATTGTTATATTGGTCTAAAGAATAACCTAGATAGTAAAGTACACAGAATTCAAGATTTTTGTTTTTCCTTACATAGACACATTCTTTTCTTCAATATTCAATGATAATAGTGATACTATTGGCTATTCTGCATCTGGCATGCGGTGAGATTGTGTTTAACAATCCAATAATCGATGATATACCCTTTCTTTACGAAAATGTGAGTTCCCAGCTCGAATATTGGCCAAACTTGCCTCCAAATAGAGTTGTTGCAGACAGAGCTCAAAGAGACGTTGCCACAAACGTTTCTCTTGGATTACACACTTTCATAGGTGTTGATCTCCGAAAAGTGATTTTTGAACCGTTCAATTACAACGATTCTTCGTTTGATTCAATTGACAGTTTACTTCGTGTTGGCGTTGATATGTTGGTTCTGGATCTCTATTATAACAACGCGACTCAAGAGTGGGGGCTCTGTCCTCTCAATGTTTTGTTGTCTAATGATACCTTGCAATGTGACCCAGATGTGTTCAATTTAGCAGATTTTTCTTATCTTTTGAACATGTTTATTAGTTCAACTAATAACATTCTTCAAACGAGCCCTTTGTTGTTATTGTTTAAACTACATCATTTTTCATACAAATCTGACGAGTTTCTAACAAACACCACGTCCATTACAAGTAAATTGTATCTCCAAGATTATATTTTTCCAGGTTCCATAAACAGTGATCAATTACCCATCATGAATACCCTTCTAATGAAGCAGCAAAAAAGAGTCATGTGTATTGTTGTGGAAGAGGATAAATGGCTCATCGACAATTGGGTGCCCGAATACAGCTTATTCTATTCGAAATCACTTCAAAATAATCTTTTACCAAAATATAGCAATACCTTGTCCACCTACAATTTCATTTCAACTGATATCAGCAATTATAACTCAATTCAATGTGCTTCGTTAACAAGCGACGAAAATAATAATTCCACATCCTCTTTTCAGATTGCGTACGATTCTATCGATGAACAATTCACTTTAGCTTCATTTTGGTCAACTATCATGTGTGGGATTTCTCCATTGATTTCTCATCCTGTAAGCAATATAACAGATTTAAGTATCTACATGGATGTTTCCCTCTGGTCATGGGCCCCATTCCAACCCAATATGAACGACACTGACCTCATGAACAAGCCATCATTTCTAGATATTCTAGCTGGCCATCCAACCGAAGATCATCAAAGTGTCCAGCTATCCAACAGAGATCTCAATGATCCTTCTAATCTAACTACTACTGATGGTCCAGTCACAGATCCAGATGATGACCCCTTCGTCAATAGATGTGTTGTTCTAACAAATGCAGGTTGGGTATCAACTTCCTGTTTAAACAAATACCACTCACTTTGTCAAAATAGATACGATCCAAATGACTTGAAAATTGCATCAGAAAAATCAAATTACATCAATGCTCCTGATAAATGTAAAGACATTGCAAAGAATTATAAATTGTATGTTCCAAATAATGCTATTGACCAAGCAAAGGCAATTAGAAGAATTCCTGCAAGTGAACAAGCTCTTTGGATCGATCTCAATTCTTTGTCCAGTGAAAATTGTTGGGTTGTTGGTATTTATACAAATTGCCCTTATCAAGTTGTTGTTTCGAAAAAATTGTTTACTGAGTTGATCATTTCAAGTACAATTGTTGGTTGTCTTCTTTTTTTATTAATTTTCCTTTTCCAATTCGATAAACAACCAGTTTTAAAAAATAGAAAACATTGGAAAAAGGCTTATTCAGAAGTCGATGACCCTGATGGTAAACCAATCTAACTTTTACACATTTATTGAATTATATACCCATTCTTTTATAGACTCTAACTCACCAAATTCATCTTATGGTGACTATACTGGACTCAACTCCTTCTTCAAGATCGATGATACCACTACCAAATATCTCATTGTCATAATTACTACTTTTCAAATCAAATTTGGATTCCCATATTTTGTAAATCCTAACGGATTGATCACTAATGGCTGTACAAATCGATTTGGAATCATTACTGATGTCCGCGCTAAGAACTCTCAAATCTATCGGTGCATCTATTTTAATTTTTAGTTTCATACTGGGGAATGAATAAACCGCAATTATTCCATTGCGATCATTAACATTACCAAATCCAAACGTAACTAAAATTTCCTTTTGTGAATGTGACCATATAATTGAAGTAATTTGACTCTTTGTTTCAAATTTATTAATTAACGTGCCTGAAGTTGTATGCCAAAACCTTAAATTTCTATCTCTGCTACCCCCTCCCGTTGCCAATAAATTGGGCATCCATGGACAAAATGCAACCGCTTTGACTGCTGCTTCATGCTGTAAATGAAACATTTTTCTTGGTTTTGTCAAGTCTTTAATGTCCCAAATACTACTATTGTTATTATTGGCACCAATGACCAATTGATCACAACCTCTATTTATATCCATACCACAGATTTGCTGCATATCACCTTTAAAAAAAACAATCATTATCAATTTTGTATTCAGGTTGCTGGATCTTTCAACGTCGCTTTCTTCCATAACCTGTGTATTATTATCAACAACTTCAAATAATGATACTTCACCTGTATCATCACCACAGAAGAATTTGTTGCTTTTGGGTATCCACTTGATTGAACAAATACTGACCCCTATTTTTAATTCAATGCTTGCTGAAATATAATGTGTTCCTTTATTAAAAACATGAACTTTCCCACTTTTAGTGCCAACAGCCAATATATCATCATCACTGTATGACAAGGCAGATATTAAATCCGAATTTAATGGTTGTAAAGGTACAGTACCCACACTCTCACCCCAAGTATAAACAACAGACCCTAATCCAACAGCGATATTATCATTTGATTTTGACCAACAGACAACGTTAGAATAGAAATCGTTTCGTAAACCTGGTGCATCCAAAACTTTAAATGGAACTTCTGTCTTCACTGTTGGAGGTTTTTCGGTTCTAGATTTAAGTTTGCTGATTTTTTTGCCATGCATGGATTCTTCATCGTTTGTTTGCTCTATTGTTGATTTTTTGATTTTTGTTTGTGCTTTCAGTGTTCTAAAATTCAATATTCTTGAGTTCCCAAATCCAAGTGCCTTTGAAATAAACGATTGATGTAAATAATTTTTCTTAATTTCTTCATCATCATGGGAAAAAGGATCATCATTACAAATGGAATCAACTTCTTCATCAGATGAAATCAGCATATTGTA
The DNA here is from genome assembly GCA_030462855.1 of Saturnispora bothae. Classification (NCBI taxonomy): domain Eukaryota; kingdom Fungi; phylum Ascomycota; class Pichiomycetes; order Pichiales; family Pichiaceae; genus Saturnispora; species Saturnispora bothae. The sequence continues at coordinate 111,859 of JAKVQQ010000009.1, read as the reverse complement.
CAAATCACCATCTTCATTTCCAATTCCTGTATGCATTTCCATTCTAAAAAATTCTGCTATTCCATCATTGAGAAGTTCATCATGATGACTTTGTCTTGTATTCAAATTTCTTAATAGACTGCCATGTCCTGTTTGTGGCCGATTTCTTGACAGAGAAGACGGTTTAATATTTGATTGTCTTCCGCCACCCCAATATGGTATAGTCTTATACGGTGAAATATCAGAAAAATGCGGTCTAGCAGGCAAAAAGCGATCTAGAATACTGCCATACTTGGGTGTGTCATTGGATAAAGTTGTATCGAAATCTTTACATGTAGAGGTTTCCATTTTTTATTTAAACAAGCGGCAATTCTCTGTGTTTTTCTTCTATAGCAAAGTAGTAGCCTATATGATATAGCCTCTAAGTGGAGCTATTACAAAAACAAGGTTTTTTGAATTTGCCTCTTATTGAGATCCGACAAAAAAAACTTCAACTCCGACTCCGATATTTTCATACGCTCATTATGTTACCTTTATAAAAATAAGATGCAGATATTAAGCTGCACGCTAAACACTGAATGATTCTTCATGGAAATGAAATCCACAATCATTTGCCCATAAGCGCGAACTACTGACCAACCCCTCGGGCCCTGAACCTATGACCCATATTTTTTCATCTGGTGACCCACCTCTTTCTTTGAATCTAGCCTGTTGATTTGCAATGAATGTTTGGTTGGAGTATAACTCGACAAGATGAGGATCTTGATTGTAGCATAGCAATTCACCAGTATTTGAGTCTAAAACCGGACCTACGCATGGAGAACCAATACACCAAGAATAATAGTCAAGACCCAACTTTGGTCTACCAAATGAAATTTTACATGATGTATTTTCAATAATCCAATAATCTAGCAAATTATCATACAAGGCGGATGATGAACCGGTATTCAATGACATATTAGTTGGATATTTAATCATGTTTTTAATTGGCGAAGGCGACGAGTTTCTCATAAATGGACTATATCCACCCATAGTATCAGAAAACCCAACACTTGGTTTGTTGGGTATCAATGATGGTTCATTATTAGTGTATGTAATGGTACTCTGAACTTGTTGATTGTACTTACCAGAAACATCCAATTCAACATCAATATCCATAGTTTCTTCCAGATTGGTTTCATCATCAAACTCACCTAAATTATGATGTGCCCTAATATCAACATAACTTTTACGCTTTGGTACCGGCTTAATATGTTGAAAACCTTGGCTCAATGGAACAGTTGCTGAAGAAGGAAGAGTTGAGGTTCCACCATAATTGAAATCATTTTGAAAAACACTTAATGGAGTGGATTCTGTTAATTGAGCACTAGATTTGGTATTTTTATTGTTGAAATCAATTTCCATTATTTGGTCATCGCCATCATCTTGTCCATCTTTAATGTAGCCATATTTTCCATTCAACATATTAGAAGCTTGAATAAGATCTTGTTGCCTTTTGTTCATTCTAATATCATTTAAAACATGACTAAATTCCAATTTTTCCTTATTGGTATAATTACCAGTGATAAAGACCTCAATCATATCATCACTTGAGATTGTTTTTTTGAAATAATCTAAAACTCTCAAATCTTCATGATCCCTAATAACCCACAAAATTTTGACCATTGCACCATTATAATTTAAAGTTCTTGCAATTGGTAAAACAAAACTAATAGCAGATCCACCTGCAATTAACAAACATTTTTTAACATTGGTGATGAAAGATAAAGATTCTAATGAAGACTTAGGAATTGGTTTTAAAAACTTCAAGAATGGTAAGTAAGAACCAGTAATTATGTATTTTTTATTTGAACTTAATTTAAATTTACTTGTTCTGATGATCAATTTTTGAGTTTCATCAACTGGTAATGATGCCAAAGTGTATGGATGTTGAATTGGTACAATTAAATTCTTCCAAATTTGTTTGATAGGATTTCTTTCATCAAATTCAATCATTCTAATATGACAACCGGGTAAGTTGGATTTATATTTAATCGCTTCATTGGGTATTTCAACAATCGTCATATTCTTAGAAACTTTGTAAGCGTTGATCCACGAAATTTTACTCAACATGAATCTAGAGTAAATTTGATAGAGTAAAATCAATGAGTTCAAAATAGTAACCATAGGTATCGAAGGTCTGGCATGAAGGTGAAGAGTGATGACTAGAACCCATGAGCAAATGTAATGATTAATGTAAAATACATTGAATGCTGTTCTACGAACTTTGGAAATTGAGGTAACGATGATCAAAATGAATGCAATAGTGGCTATGAGACCCATCAAGTTGTCAAACCTAAAGATTTTCCAAACTGAATTCAATCGATAGTTTAAAACACAATAGTAAACAGCATGGAAAAGCCCCTGAATAACAATCAACCTTGCTAGCCATTTATGTATTGGTATCAATGCTAAATATAAGGTGTCACACAATGGAGAAGGTCGCAAGGTTAAAAAAAAGACGGTTGGTAAGCAATAAACACAAACTCTGCCCATCCTAGCAGAGATCCATTTCAAATCAAATCCATTGGTTTGAAAACATGACAGGAACGTCAAGATCACTGACCAAAAGATAACCATTTGAAGTGTTAATGGATTGATTCTGAACGACTTGTATTTAAACAAGTCCAGTCTGATTCTTCTAAGAAGTGGATTAGTATAATGAAAGCTGATCTTGTTCCAACGTGGTAATAATAAAAGAAAGATTAACGTGATTCCAAATGTGATATATCCATATCTGTTGGTGATCTGAATCCGTGCCAGCTTCTCTGGCGGTTTTTGCACTGAATTCAAAAACAGTTCTTCCATCAATTAATAAATAGAAGAGGAAGGTGGGGTCACTCCTTCGAGTTAGAGAACTCTTTAAAACACAACGATAAGAAGAGGATGAGGAGCAGGGTTAAACTCCAGTTATATCCGATAAATCCATCTCCTCCAAAAAATAATATAGTCACGTGCATGTCACGTGCCGTAAAGTAGGGCTCAGTGTATAAAATAAAAGTTTGTATAACTCTCTTTCACAATCAGATCCCGTGTAAAAAATTTAACAAAAATTTTGAACGCCGCCATCTATTTCATCTGCAATTGTTTTCATCTTACAGAACCTTTAGTGGTGCTATTCTATCTTCTAATCTATTCTTTTGTGACTGCTTTTTTATGAAATTTTCAACTAACCCGGAGACCAAAGATTTTTTTCAACTGTCACCAGTGAAAAATTTCCAAAAAAAATATGGAAAGCCAAGTGTTAGATAGTGTTCTTAGTAGATTCACACAACAACAAAATGGCTGATTTTGCTTTGACTGAAGACGACTTAAAGCTCTTAATTGCTGCTAACGTTCACCTTGGTGCTAAGAACGCTAACGTATGTTGATAATGCTAATGATTGGGGATTTTGCGTTTTTGACGATTTGAAAAGTTGGATACATTATTGACTGAAAAATTGGTCTACTGGGTACTTATATGTACTTACGAGCATACCAAATTATCAATCATTGATTATGTTGTTCAAACTCTGCTCTAAGTGCAAAACTAGCCCCAATCACACTTGCCTAACAAACATCTTTTACTAACACAACCATTTTACAGGTTCACCAAACCCCATACATCCACGCCACCAGACCAGATGGTGTTAATGTTATTAACATCAACAAGACCTGGCAAAAGATTGTTTTGGCTGCTAGAATCATTGCTGCTGTTCCAAACCCAGCTGATGTTGTTGCCATCTCTTCCAGAACTCTTGGTCAAAGAGCTGTTTTGAAGTTTGCTTCTCACACTGGTGCTCAAGCTATTGCTGGTAGATTTACCCCAGGTTCTTTCACTAACTACAACTCCAAGACTTTCAGAGAACCAAGATTGATCATTGTTACTGACCCAAGAACCGATGCTCAAGCTATCAAGGAATCTTCCTACGTTAACATTCCAGTTATCGCTTTATCCGATGTTGACTCTCCATCTGATTACGTCGATGTTGCTATCCCATGTAACAACAAGGGTAAGCACTCCATTGGTTTAATCTGGTGGTTGCTGTCCAGAGAAGTCCTCAGATTAAGAGGTACTATTCCAAACAGAGTTGATGCTTGGTCCGTTATGCCAGATCTTTACTTCTACAGAGACCCAGAAGAGCCAACTGAAGAAGCTGTTGAAGAAGTTGCTGAAGAAGCTACCGAAGAAGCTACTGAAGAAGTTGCCAAGGCTGCTGAAGGTGCTGATTGGGGTAACTCCGAAGCTGCTGAAGCTGACTGGGCTGAAGAAGCTCCAGCTGGCGAAAGCTCCTGGTAAGCGTCCACACTCGTATATAGAGAATTTCTAACTAAGTGTAGTGTTTAATATAAAGAAAATCAAATAGTAATAATATGCTGAGCGTTTTTTTCGTTAGAAAAATAAATGGCTGGCTTGCAGGTTCATCATATTTTCTTTTCTATTTGATTACATCGGCCCTCTACAGTTATCTCGTGGTCGACACTTATGAATTTGATCATAGAGAAAGTATTTATTTTGTTTTTGTATATTATTGACTTTCTTTGTTCCCATTTGATCACTAGATTCTTGCTTGTTTTAATTCCATTATCATTTTTCTTCTTTACGATTGTCCATCTAGTTGACAAGATTTGCATTTCCAGGCTTCATATTAAAATATCCCCTGTTAAAGTTAGTAGACGACGCGATTCTATATACAATAAATATGCAGCATTCTGATCCAGGTTTAGAAAAAGACAATTTTGACGCCAATTGTGAGCAGACTGTTTATGATATTAAAAAAGCTGTTACCATCTTTTGGCCCGATAATGTGTTCATAACCGACAAAAATGATAAGTATCTTGTTTTAGGATACAAAGTTGACAAATTCACAATTGTTGTTGCTGATATGATAGCTACAGATGATTATAAAAACTTGCATTATTCAACATCTAATAAATCCTTATTGAAACAGCTGACAGTAATTGGATGCATCAATTCGAAATCCAAAAAATGGAATAGAACTTTTGAATTTGATTATCTTAATCAAAAACCAATAATACCTAATGAAACTATAGTCTATTTCAAGCCACCAGTTTCATCAAATTTAGAATACTATTCCCTTGATCCAATAACAATTAATATTTTTTGGACACTTGAAGGAGGCAAAACGTATGACTTTTATTCAACTGATGATTCAAAATATGCAGAAAAACTAAGATACCATTTTTCAAATGTTGATAAAGATCCCAAAATGAAGGAAGTTTTAAGATTAATGAATTTAACAAACTATACTAAATCGTTACTTAGGAAACGAGAAAAATCACAATTTGAATTAATTTCAGAAAGATTAACTTATACAACAGATGAAATCCTTTATTTTTTGTTCATCATTTATAATTTTTCAATTGTTAGATTTTGCACATGGATAAATCAAGTGTTGACATATCCAATAGCCAGATTTCCAATTAAGAAGCATGACAACAAAGGTAGAAATGTGACTATTTGGTCTTTGTCCTTACTATCATACACCTGCCATCAATTGAATTTTCGTGTTAAACAATTCAGATCATTACCAACCCAATTTCAAAAACTCAAAGTATCGAAATCTGAAAGTGAAGCCAGAATTCTAAAGGGCACGAAATTTAATCCAAGTGAATATATCAAATTTTATAACAACATTTGGCTCATTATTAATGATACATTGATTGGCTTGATATTTTCGAATTTTATAAAGGTGAATTTTCAATCAATTGTATTATCACTCAATTTGCTGCTACCTGCTTATGAAAAGATATCCAACAATACTATCAAATGGCTAATGAACTCACCAGCGGGGTTCAAATTAAACAATGAATTGGCTAACTTTTTGGGTCAAATGATTTTTTGGGTTTTTGAATTTTGGAAAAATAATGCTCTAGTACCTTTTGTTCATTATTCACCTATTATATTATCACTTATTCAGTTTATATCAATGTACGGTGGAATGACTATGGCCATTGGATTGATTTTGGATATATTCAACATGTTATTTTTTAACATTTATGCATTCTACACATCATGTACAAGAATTTACTCATGGCAATTGAGCATATCCGCAACATTGTTTAGACTATTCTATGGGAAGAAATACAATGTGTTAAAAAATAGAGTGGACTCAAATGATTATGAATTTGACCAATTGATGGTTGGGATCATTTTGTTCACGATTCTGTTGTATCTTTTACCAACTATCTTTGCATTTTATTTAGTCTTTTCATTTGCTAGATTGTTTGCGATGCTGTTTTCTTCAATACTGAAGTTGGTGTTGATTTGTTTAAACCATTTACCACTGGTTGTTTTACTATTGAAAATGAAGAACAAGGAACGATTACCCTCTGGAGTAATTCTCGAGTATCAAAAAGAAAATGCAACCACTGATGCCCCTGCTGACCAAATGGAGTTCAGTTTGGTGTCAAAAAGTTTAACATTTAATGAAATTTACAAATCCCACATGAATTCCCTAATGAATTTCAACTTGTTCAACCTGAACACAATCCATATGAAAACCACCAATAGCAGCATCAAGCCGTACACGTGTGAAGATGTCACAGAGAACTGGTCCAGAATCCAGCCTGTTGTCATTTTCAAACGAATCCTCGTAGGTCACGTTATCGAAGATTACGACTACAAAAAGATGTTCTAAAGCTTTATCTTCATATATATATAATTCAGTTATGTACACGGTTGTGAAAACTCCCTCTATTTCTTCTTCTTCCCCCCCTTAGCGCTGGCAGATGGCGCCTCTCTAATCTTCTTTGGAGCACCCTTACCTCTTCTCTTAAGATCTTCCACTCTGTCCAACCTGTACTGTTCGGTCTCGTTGACAACACGCATTTCAGGTGTAGACAATGCTCTCACCATCTTGGCTGCATTTGGGAAGTCGCTAGGACCATAGTAATTAGCCAACGTTTGACCCTTGAGTGGTGCTTGAAGAATTCTAGCACCTGTTCTTGATTTTTCAGGGTTGAAGGTTGTCTTGAAAACTTGGCACTGAAGTTGTTCAAGTCTCAGAAGCGTCTTTCTCGACACACGCGCCAGTTGGGACATTTTGCTAAGAATGGGAAGAGTGAAAAACGAAGGCAAAAAAATATTGAGAGAAATGCTCAAATTAGTGTGTTTTTTATCTACGCGTTTATCAAATGAGCTAGCAAAATGGACACTAAGGAAGGCATTTTGCAAGTGACACGTATTAGTAACGACTTGCAGAGATGCGATTTATTAGGGGTACTGTTTTTCAGCGGGATCAATGGCCTCCTGATGCCGGGAATAGACGCTCCAGATGGATGGAAATGGGTAGACTTGCCATATGAGAACCAGGAGCCCAGTTCTGAAGTTTTGAGTGCAGTAATGTGTGAGTTGCGACTGCTTGTACGTCGTGCTCATCTTAGAATGACATATTCCTACTTGGATTCAGGGATATGCTCTGTTAGAGTGTATCTTTTGAACGAAACAGACTCCAAGTCTGATGTAATTCAATGGTTCAGAACAAGATTTTGCAGATACAAGCAGAGTGTGGGGGCCATAAATAAGCATTGCTTGTCTTTGTTGAGAAAACTTTACACTGTTCTGGATTATTCGATTGAAGCTATGGATATTGATGACAGAGTAAAATTTATTGATTACATCAAGTGTCACAGAGTAGCAATTTTCAGTTTCAATAAGCCTGTTTCTGGTGAGGACAATGGAATTGCCTTTGATGAAAATGACAAACAGTTTTTCAACTTCCATATTGATAGATTCATCAATAACTCGCCTTATGAGCCATATGAGGTTCCTGTAGGAAGTATGGACTCATCATTGAAATCAAGACTTCTCAATGTTTACACCAAATTCAAGTCACCGAAATCAGACACAAGCGTGTTCAATGATATCCAATTGGAATCATACATAGATATAATGAATGGCGAAATTCCTGGCTTCAAATCAGTATTGTACAATTATCAACGAAGATCGGTTGCTAAGATGTTTGAGAAGGAACTCATACCATCTAAACAGTTGATGCCGTTTATTGTTGAACAAAAGTCAAATAAGGGATCAAAATTGATCGATTTACGCTCAATGGAACCAACCTTCTATCCACCATATTTTGAGTCTCCAAGAGGTGGAATTTTAGCTGAAAATATGGGATTGGGTAAAACCTGTATTTGTTTAGCTCTCATTTGTTTAACAAAGTTCCAAATATCTCAGAACCCACACATGGAAAAGAAAAGCCAGCTTCGAAATGGTGGTAAAAGTTTAGTTGACATTTGTTCAGACTTCATTAACCAAAATTCGATTCCTTGGAAGCAATATTATGACCATTTTCCTGATCATTTAATTGAAAATTTACAATCTAAAATTGGCTATTTCGATGAAATAAACTTGCAAAAGAAATCCATTAATAAAGTTCGTAGTAACTCTGACCAATCAAAAATGATTAATAGATTCTATTTGACTTCTTGCACATTAGTAGTTATACCGGACAATTTGTTTCACCAATGGAATTTAGAAGTTGCTAAGCATGTAAACAAAGATTACCTCAAGATTTTAGAATTACCCAATGTTAAAAGTGAAATCCCACCTTTGAATAAATTGATCCATTATGATGCAGTGTTTATTTCTTTATCTTCATTCACAAGGCAATCTCAATCTCCTAATTCAGTTTTAAGAATGATTTATTGGAAAAGACTAATTATTGATGAAGGGCATTCAATGAACTCTAAGTCTGCTCAAGCAACCCATTTTGCGAAAGAGTTGAAATATGAGAGAATGTGGGCAATAAGCGGTACACCAACATCAGGTATGACCAATTTACATGTTGAAGAAGATGATCAAGAATACAATATAAGAATGAATTTTGATGCTAAACAAGATTTAATCAAATTAGGGTCAATTGTTTGTAACTTTATGAAGATAGAACCATGGGCCTCAAAAAATTTGAAATATTGGAATGAATCCATTATCAAACCAATGCTAAGTAATCAATTTGGCATTGATATTCAATTAGAAGATTTATTGAACACAGTAATTGTAAGACACAGTATACTGGATGTTGAACATGATATTAAATTGCCTAAGCTACATCATAAGCCAGTTTTTGTCAAACCATCATTTTTCGATCAATTGTCGATCAATTTGTTTATTAGTGTTCTTGCGACCAATGCAGTGACAAGTGAAAGAAAAGATGTAGATTATATGTTTCATCCAAATAATAAAACGGATTTGAGAACATTGATTACAAATTTGAGAAAGGCAACCTTTTACTGGACTGGGTTCAGTATTAATGATGTTGAAAATTTATTAAACATTTCAGTTTATGCACTTAACAATAATAATTATCCAATTGAAGATATAAAATTATTAAAAAGATCAATATTTGTTTCTAAATTAGCTTTGTCCAATATGAGATGGAGATCATTAACAACAATTCATGAAATGGGATTTTTTGTTGAAAATTTACCCCCTATCATTGAAAAAAGTTATTCTTTGGTTCAGTATAATTCTGATTCATTCATTTATGGATTCCCACAACTGATTAATATACAAAAATTGTTTTATAAAAATAGGTTGGTCAAATCAATGGAAGATTGGATTTTAAAAACAAATGAATCATCAATAGAGTTTTGGAGAGTGTATTGGAAATCAATTTCTGCAGGCTCTAAAAAGCAAAATAAGAGGCCAGTCAGCAACAAAGAAGAATACGAGCATTTCAACAGTAAAGACGTCGAAGTTATCGGTACAGTGCCATCATGGGTTGAAGGATTTGATCCTTTATTAGAAGAAGATTTAATTTACGATATTAAACATTCCAGAAAGAGAAAATTGGATGAATTGATTGAAGAAACAGAAAGTGAGAGGGAGAGAAAAAGGGTAAACATTGATGAAATTAAGTATTGGGGTGAAAATGTTGGATCCAAAATGAGAAGTGCTAAAATTGTGGGTGCATCATCAGCAAAAATGACATACCTAGCATTGAAATTATTGGAAAATCAAAAACAGGATATTAAATCAATTGTATTTTATGAATTTGAGAATTCTGCATATTATTTAACAGAATTTTTGGATATAATTGGATTGAATTATATCATGTATTCGACATATATTAAACCAAATAATAGATCAAAAAACTTGGCTAAATTTGATTCATGGGATTCAAACAATCAAAATGGTATTGTTTTAATAATGGATTTGAAACTGGCTTCACATGGGTTGACTATTATTGCAGCCACACATGTTTATTTCATAAATCCTGTTTGGAACAAAACAATTGAAGCTCAAGCTATAAAGAGATCACATAGAATTGGTCAAATTAATGAAGTTTTTGTTGAAACGATAATATTACAAAACACCATTGAAGAAGAAATGTATTTAAAAAGAACCGAAGATGAAGGTGATAGTGTTGAGCTTATTGATCATAAACAAATGAAAGACTACATTTTGAAATTTCCATTTTTGAGAATGTTTGATGAGAAGAAATACCATGGGGAATATTCGCCTATGGAACATGAAACAGATAACGTGTTTGATGATGAAGTAGAAGTTAATGAGGATACAGATTTGGTGAAATTGGGATCTGCTAGTAGTTGTATGGACTATAACTCAGCAGGACCAATTAGAAAATGGACTATACCCTTATTTACTGAGATGAATATGAACAAGTTGAACAATGACCAGTCCAAATTCAAGGATGATTTTGATCTTGTCAAGAACATCGAGGAAATCCAAGGTAGGGACGAAGAAAATAGGAAACAGAAGACACTGTTACTATTGAAGAAGATCCGAGAAGACAAAGAAAGAGAACGAAAAGTTAGGTTTACAATATAATAGAGGGTTTTTAATATAATATAATATACATTTTAGGAAGAAAGGACAATTGCTCCTGTATGGGTGGAAGCAACCGTTTTGCCTAGTTTACAATCAATGTCATAAACAGAACCGAATTCATCATACTGGAGTTTAGATTTGATTTTTCTAGTAACCAGATCCCATGAGTAGACAGAGCCGTCGTTGGACCCTGAGAGAATTGTGTAGTTGCCAGTATCGTGAGGACTGGGAACAACCATTGCTCGTATGAGCCAATCCTCGTCACTGGACTCCGGCCCTTCAAACACATACGGCTTTGCTCTATCTTTAACAGGACCATGTCTTGAGTCAAAATACTTGATAGTTCCGTCCAGAGATTTTGAAATGAGATATGCACCGTCCGATGATATAGAAAGCGAAGTCACATTTTTCTTTTGAGATTGATGAGACCAAACGGGCACCGTTGTTGCCGGATTATCCATTTTTCTCAAATCATAGCACGACACAGTTGGATCGATTCCTGAGCAATAAACGTAGGACTGTGAAGGATCAAAAGTTGTTGTCAGGAGGGGATATGAAGTTGAGATTTGGCCAACTGAGCTTCCGTTCTGTCTGTTGTCAAACAGGCTCAACTTTCCATCGTCGTCCACAGTACTGAGAAGGTCTCTTCTAGAAACATCAATTTGGTTAACAATAGAGTCGACTTTGAACGAATTGGTCTGTTTTCCTGAAACCAAGTCAATAAGACAAACAGAGCCTCCAGTGCAAGCAGCATACACGCTTGTTTGCTCCAACTGAGACCATTTTGCTGAGGTGATTGGCCATTTGATGAGATCCAGATTGTAATAGTCAATATTGGTCGTTTCTATGGTGTCCAAGTCCCAAATAAACAGCTGACAATCCTGCCCCCCAGAAAGAAGATACCTGCCATCATCACTAAGCTCTACCGAGTACACTGGGCCCTCGTGGGCTTCCAGAACAGTCCCATTTTGCATTCTTAAAGGAAAAGATATGTAAAACTAAACTTCTGCTTACGTAAGACGCTTACGTAAACATTCTGCCATTTTAGCGCCCGGGTCCTGCAGGGAATGCCAATCACAGCGAGTCACAAATTTTTGGGGAAGTGCGATTTATTTGTTGCCAATGTGACTTTCTCTTCTCACTCATTATGTTTGCAAGAAGAGCAGTTAGTGTTGTGCCAAGAAGAGCATTTGTTAGATCATACACAGAAGGTGCCACTGGTTCCGCCAGATCCGACGGTTCCTCCGACTCTTTCACCAAGAGAGAAAAGGCCCAAGAAGACTTCTATGTCAAGAAGCACCAAGCCGAACAAATTGCTGCTCTTAAGGAACAACTGGCTAAGCAAAAGGCTCAAATTGACGAACTGGCTGCCAAGATCCAAAAGGATTAGGTGTAGCACAAGGTGCTGGTCTTTATATTATATGATTATATGATGTTCTAAATTTCTTATTTATTCATTCCACTTTATCATTGGATACTAAGGTTGTGTACGGCAATTGCTTAGGATAGTAATAGTAAACAGTAAACAGTGAATGATGAATCGTAGATAATAAGGTGAATAAAAGTAGATTAAAGTTTTTAGTAGTAGTTCGAGTCTTATATGATGTTTAGAATTACTTATTTCTTTATTCTACATTATTATTGTACACGAAGATCGAGTTCAGCATTTGCTTAAAATAGTAACTAGTAAATAATAAGTTAAATAAAACCAGAATAAAGCATTCGCTTCTTGGAATATGATTATCTGATGTCCCCAAATACATAGTTTTGCTAATTAATCATTGTATACCAAGATTGCATTCATTGCATTCAGCATTTGCTTGTAATAGTGAATAGGAAATAATAAATAAAACCAGATTAGAGATATTGTTCAACAGCTCTTGCTTTAACGTCCTATGTGTTCTAAATCACTTATTCGCTCATCCCACACACTAAGATTGCATTCAGCACTTGTTTGATAGTAAATAGTAAATAATAAGGTAAATAAAACTAGATATTAAAGCTTTTGCTTCTTGGAATCTGGTTCAACAGCCTCTGCTTCCTGGTCCTGTGCCGCTTCGTCTTCGTTGGCCTCAGCATGGTAGTCCTTAATGATGGAATCGACATCATCAATGTTCAATGGTCTAATGTCACCAAGCTTCTTGATCTTCGCAGTAACCTCCTTGATTTGGTCGTCGGTCAACCTCAAGTTCAATTGTTCAACTCTGGCCTTGATGGCGTTCCAACCAGTCAATCTGTTTGCAAAGTGAATGTATCTGGTCAAACCAAAGTCCTCTGGGTTCAAGATTTCGTATGTAGAAGGATTGGCAAGAATGGCCTTAGCATGAATACCAGCCTTGTGAGTGAAGGCACAGAAACCAGTAATTGGGTTGTTGAATGGAATGTTGACTTGAACTGCTTCAGCAACCAAGTTTTCCAAATCTCTGAGCTTGTTCAATTTGTATTTGGATAAAACGTACTCTCTGTCAGCCGCAATCATTCTGGCCATGAGACCCCCAAGAGGAGTGATACCGTTTCTTTCACCAATACCTAAGACGGAGACGTCGATCAACTTGGCACCTGCTTCCAGTGCAGTGTATGCGTTAGCAATGGCACAACCAGTGTCATTGTGGAAATGGCATTCAATGTCACAGGAAACAACAGACTTCAATGTCTTGACCAATTCATAAACTTGTCTTGGGTTAGCACAACCCACAGTGTCAGCAATACCCACTCTGTTCACACCGATCTTGTCCACAACCTTGTAGATGTTTAACAAGTCGACAATGTCTGATCTGAAGGAATCTTCAGACGAGAATCTGATTTCAATGCCTCTAGACTTGACATATTCAATGACTTCAACCGCGGCCTTGGTGATGTATGACATGTCCTTACCGTGAGAGTATTGTCTGAGGAACTGGGAGGTCCCGATGACCACATCAACACCATCAACACCACATTCCACTGCAACTTTCACGTCGTCCAAGGAACATCTAGTGTGTGTAAGAATCTTAGCCTTGAGTCCCAACTTGCAAATCGCTTCACAATCGGCCTTGGATTGCTCACTTGCAACTGGCGAGGTAACTTCAATGTAATCCACACCAAAGTCATCCAAAGCACGTGCGATCTCAAGCTTCTTTTCCGTAGTGAAGAAGGCGTTAGCAAACTGTTCACCTTCTCTCAAAGTAGACTCAATCAACTGGAATGATCTCACGTTGGAGAGATAATCACTTGGATTTGGTCCGTATGGGTTGTGTACAATGTTCTTGTGAGTCTCCTCGGTAACTTTCTGGTATCCTTCAGGTGCAGACATGGCTTCGGTGGGGGGGTTCGTTGTAGATATGGAAGAAAAAGTGAATGCTATCGAGACATACTGTGACTCAGAATTTGATAGCGAGTGTGAGGTTCACAGTACGAAAATTGAGACATGCATTTTTTACGATTTTATTCAATGTGCTCAGCTCTAGCTGATCGTTTTATGTACAAGTGTCTATAAAGTGTCGCTGGTCATTAGAATCGTACCTTCGACTAGATCGATGTCCTTAATGCGCGCGTCTTCAATAAGATCTCCAATTTCAAGAACGCGTCCTGCGCTTGCGCTCCTCTTCTTCTCCTTGTCATCGCTGAGTGCGTATCTACTTGTTTCAAGAACGCATCTGACCCCGTAATCCATCATCACAACGTCCACAAGCCCATTCTCACTCGGCTTTCTGGTCACAATTACGCTGAACTTGCCGTCACGCAATTGCTTGAGCGCCTTGAAGGTGAAGAAACCATTCACCTTCTTGGACACCTTCTTGTTGAGTTCGTCTTTGAATTTCAACTGCATGGCTAGGTAGTTGATTTCGTCTTGGCTGAAAATAACGTCTCCACGAGACAAATAGGCCTGCAATTGCCAATGATTGATCAGATCACCAAACCGTCTCAATGGCGAGGTCACAGTGGAGTATGTGTCAATGTTCAAAAACTCATGTTTAGCACAGAATGGTGAGATTGTAGACTTGGTGACATATTCTTGGAATAGCGTCAAGTCTCTAAAACTGGCATTGGCCAGCTGAAGAATCTCATTGCAGTTCTCCTGGACTTTTTGGGATTTAGGTAACTGTTGCTGTATTTTATAGACCGCTGGGATCCCTTTAGATTGAAGGAATTTTGCAGTGAGATGGTTTGTCATGACCATTATTTCGGAAACCAATTGCTCTGAACGAGTTCCTTCTTTGATTGATCTGACCACATGATCATCATTGTGTAAGTCCTTGAATCTCAAATGGACCTGGTCATTTTCATCAGTTTCAATGTTTTCAATTTCCTTTTTAATGTTGATCTTGTCAAATAAGGACGCACGCCCATTGGAAGAGGCGTCAAAGTTGAGCTTTTGCGAAACAAGACTCAAATTTTTCAAATCGGTCCTCATCTGGTCAACAGAAACCCCAGTATTTTTAGAAATGTTTTCTAAATATGACTCCCCGCCACCTGATAGAACCTCGTTTGTTGAATCATAGTCAATCTTGACAAATCTCGATGCAGTACCAAATTGGATCCCATTTTCAAGTTCCTCATAAACACCATTCTTTATATTGTATTTGAAAGAAACCTTGAAAACCCTAACTGGTTTATCAACTCCACCTAGTTGAACTTCATTTGAAAATGCCGGCGGTAGAAGAGGAACGGATTTTGTTCCCGATAGGTCAGGCAAATAAAGTGTCATCGATCTATCGAAACCAATTTGTGAAATCAAATCACTAGGATTCAAATAGGATGCAGGGTCTGCAACAAAAGTACTAACAATGAATTCCTCCTTGTTTATTTGCTTAATCGAAATACCATCATCTATTTCCATTGGATTTTTAGAATCAATACAATAGATGATGTCCTGATCAAATGACTCACGAGGAGCACCAAATCCATCATACTTCAAATCAATAAAGTCTGAAAGATTTTCCTTATCAATTGAATCATAATACCCCTGTTCATAATCAGACTTGATGGATGTACCCGAATGTGGAATCATGGCCGTGTCCCACCATTTAGTTGGATCTTCATTGGCTGATATCTCTTTCAAGTTAACCAAAATGTCATAAATACACGAGCCTGTAATATCTTGTTGATTGTAAGTTGGTAACATTCTAATTATCTTAAAGACAAATGATTCAAGAACATTATTATGAATAGAACCACCACACATCAGTTTGATTAGGTGGATAAAATCAGAATAATAAATGTGATCCCCATTAGCACCTCCGCTTTCAAGCTTATTTGCTATGTAATGTGAAAGACTTTTGTAAAGTTCTTGATCTTCTTTGAATGCCTTCACCATTTTGTTGAATTGGACAACTCTAGCTAATGGACTAACAAGAACATAAGTCGGTGCATGGCTAAAAGATTCATGAACAAAAACTTGGTTATTCTTACGTAAACCCAAAATAAATGAATAAAATTCGTTTATGTCAATTGGATCATCAAGTTTGATTTCACCAAATAATGGCTTACCCAATGAAACACAACTATATTGATTGTTTATGGCTAATGGTTCGGAAATCTTCATCAACAATGATTTATAAGCTTTATTGATCCCAAATTCCGATTGATTTTGAAAATTGGAATTGATTTCATTTAAATCTGTTAACTTAACTGCCTTGTACAATTGATAAAGAGACAGTTGAATTGGCGATTCGTGACTTTGAAGTACATTATGTAAAATTTCCAACTTGAGATTCATTTCAGGTAAAAGCTCCCATGACTCGATAACAACATTTGTAAGAGCCTTTGAAATTATACCCCCTAATATTGATGGGATTATGAAAGTTTTTGGGGAATTCTCATAATTGAGAGATTTTGCAGCCACTGATTCAAACATCTTGTTTCGATCAACAACATCTTCTAGTTTATATTTTGGTTTACCAATAAGTGGGACATCAGAATCATCATTATTGTCAATCACCTGTTTTTCTTCAAAAACAACATTTTGGAACCATTCTGATGGAAACACATTAGGAATTCTTAACCCCATTTTGGATCTTGAAACAAACTGAATTTCACCATATGCATTAACCAAAGTGTATCGAGGATCTTCAGCAAGTTCAGGTAATTGAACAACAACAGCAAGATCATTTTTTTCAAAATTCCCACTTAGATCAACAACATCACCAATGTTCAATTCAGAGTATTGGAAGTCTTTCCATACAAAGTTTCTTTTGACTGGACCGAAGTTTGAAATTAAATATTGTAAAACAACTTGTCTATTATCTTTGGTATCTTTACCATCAAAAAAATCAGGAAATTTCAAATCACAAAGAGATGACTTGATCCACTCCAAATTAGGTTTTGTATAACGAACATCGTATCTCCAATCAACTTTGTTTTTTAAGTTGTCAATATCAACAGTAGAAGCCTGTTTAAGAAGTTCTTCTGGTGTTTGAATGTGTCTAGTAGAAGTACCTTTGTTTTTACCCGACGGTGTTCTTGTTGCCGTACGTAAAAGAGGTTTGGATGTGTGTAGACGTCTTGAAAACGTGTCCAGTTTCCAAACCGCTCTCTTACTGAGAGCTGATCGTAACATTCAAGAAATTAAAAGATGTGCAAAAGAAAGAGTGTACAAAAATTTTATACTGGAGTTCAAATAAAGAAAAGTGCTATCTATGTGTTTAAAAGAATAACCTAATAGTATAATCTTCTTAATTTGAAATAGGATCAATAATGTTTGAAAGGTTATTCAACTATGTTAGTTTATTTTTGGTGTCAAAATAGTCTTTCATTATAGAGATATTTACCTTTTCAATATTGTAGATAAATTTCACAAAAAGGTAGATAAGAAACTATACCCTAGATCTGAAAACACATTATAAGAACTTGACAATGCTACATATTTCTCTATAAAAAGTTATAACCTTACTATGTTTAAAAAAGGTTGTTGAGAACAGAATCGATCTTTCCACTGCCCTTTGATTTGAGAGTTTCCGGTGCACTTGCACGCATAGTACTGACGCCGTGTTGAATGAATGTCCTCTTGACGGATTTTTTATCATTAGAAGAAGCTTGTTCCTTTTCTTTTGCTTCCTTGACCTTCTTTTGTCCCTCAATTCTGTCGATAGTCTTACTGATTTCCATATTACGAACAAATTGTTTATTCACCTTGGTTTCCTGCTGCAGTTGAGTTTGTTTCTTTGCTTCACGGACTTCAATTTCTCTATTGAGCGCGGCAGTGAGATCAAACCATTTGAATCCCTTAAGATACTTGACGTTTAAAACATCATCGTGATAAAATGAGTTCTTCTTACCACCAAGGATATCACCATTGAGAGTTTGTGCAGCCAGTTTAGCTTGTGATTTACGTTCAAATTCCACCCATCCTTCTTCATATTTTCTCTTCTTGTTACCACCCTGCTTAATACGTGATTTATATCTAGTTGGATCTTCAGGCTTGAGATAAAGACGGCCGATTGTGCCAAATCTGGACATGATATGACGCACCTTTTGTGGTTTCATGTATGGAGGAATCGAGGAAAGATAAACAACGCCCGAACGTTTGATCTTTGCTTGTTCGCGTGCAAGTTGATTTGCGCTAAGTGGTGCAATAGGTTTTTCACTCTTAGAGGCGCTCGCAGATGGCTCTGCAGAGTCATCTAAGCCCATAATTTCGTTCATCATTGCATCTTCGTCGTCTTCACCAGCATCGTCTTCACCAGCATCTTCATCACCGTCTTCTTGCTCTTTTTCTTGCTCCCTTTCAGACTCTGAATCAGATTCGGCTTCAAAGGCCCTTTTGTTGTGCTTCTTTGGTGCAGACTGTAATCCTGGGTTTCTCTCATCATCAGAAGAGTCAAAGTCTTTCTCAATATCACTCTCGTTCTCGCTGCTACGCATTATCTATAAGAACTGAATGTAGATTGAAAAGATAAATTTTTACACTGGGCGGGAATTTTTTCCATTTTTTGTGAAGTCGTAGTAATTTGCTAGGACAAATTTTATTTTTCCAAGCAAAAATATTTCACGGAGTAAATTTATTTCGAGAACAGAAAAGCTGGTAGGAATTTTTTTCTTCTACACCCTATCTCTGATTTTGACACCGTTCGACAAGTGTTTGATTATATTATATAGCAGCTACAAACACAGTAACACGGTATCTCTTTCATAAATGCATAGACATTAAACATCATAAACACCAACCAACTCTTACAAAGCATATTTCCGCACCATTTCAACAGCACAAGCGCCCCAATCTTCACCATGGTTGTGGCCGCCCTGGGAAATACCGGCACGAACCAAAGCCTGTTCCTCGGTCAAACAAGTCAAAACACCAAACACAACAGGCATACCGGTGTCCAACTGGACGCGCATCAAACCCTGAGAAACGGCATCACAAATGTACTCGAAATGCATTGTGTCACCCTTGATGAGACATCCAATGGCAATGACAGAATCGTATTTGTTCTGCAGTTGCATTTGACGGACAGCAAATGGTAATTCGTAAGCACCAGGAACAGTTTCAATTGTTATGTCGGCGTCTCTCACTCCGAGGGCCTTCAATTTGTCCAAAGCGCCTGCAACAAGCGCATCAATCACCACGCTGTTCCATCTTGCATGCACAATCCCAACACGAAGGCCTTCACCGTTCAAAGTCTTGTCAATTTCACCTAAACCTTTAATAGCCATCTGATCTTAGTAATACAAAAAAGAGTGAGATTGAGAGAGAAATCTGAAAAATCACTTACGCGTCTTTTTATCATCTGAATGTCAATCTTGGCCACGTTTTACTCGTTGGAGCCTGAAAAATACACGAATTTTGACGTTTTTTACTCTTCAGAACTTACACTGGGTCGTTCGAAACGTGTTGATCACCATTTGAACGCTGCAGACGCGTCTTCTGTACATTGTCAGATCATTCCATCGAATGATCTCTTATCTATCAAGGACACTTCCTCTAATGGGACTTTTCTCAACGACACGCTTATAGGGCGAGGCAACATTGCATTGGTTCGCGATGGGGATAAAGTTTCCATTGCCTCGAGCTGCCATTTTATTGTAAAATACACAGCTCATGGTCCTTCTTCTTTTTTTAACGATTATATCATTTCTGACACGGTTCTTGGTACAGGTCATTATGCTCAGGTCAAAGAATGTACAAGTAGATCAAGTGGCGAAGTTTGTGCAGTGAAAATTTTCCATCCTACGAAATCCATCAATGAATCATTGAATAGAGAATTGGACATCTTGATCAACCTTAACCATCCTAATATTGTTGGTTACTATGCAAGTTACGAAGAAAAGGTTTCAATAAACTCTCAGTCCACGTACTTAGTGCTGGAAAGAGTCAATGGCGGTGAATTGTTCAATAGAATTGTCCAAAAGGGTAAGCTTTCACAAGATGAAACCAAATGCATTATTTCTCAGTTGATTACAGGATTGAGCTATCTCCACGAAAGAGGGATTGTTCATCGAGACTTGAAACCCGAGAACATTCTTTTAAGTATAACGTATGGGCCTCAGACTTATCCATGGGGCGAAAACGAGTTCAATGTTGAAGTTAAAATTGCGGACTTTGGGTTAGCTAAATTCATTGGAGAGATTCAATTCACATCAACTCTCTGTGGTACACCTGCATATGTTGCACCTGAAGTTTTGGCTAATCAATTACAAAGAAAATACAATAAGGCATGTGATATGTGGTCAATAGGTGTTTTGCTGTACGTTTGTCTTTGCGGTTTTCCTCCATTCAGTGATGATCTGGGGCCTCCTACTATGAGAGACCAAATTATACAGGGTAAATATGCATTCTATTCGCCCTATTGGGATGAAGTGCCCGATATTGTGTTGGATCTAATTAGCAGATTGTTGATGGTTGATGTTGAAAAAAGGTTGAGTGTTAGAGAAGCACAATTACATCCATGGTTGAAATCCGGTCAATGAGCGTGTTTCATAGTTGGTATTCATAATACAGTATAATCAGTAAGTACAAAGGACTTACTTAGTGGACCAACTGGTGAGAATGTGCTATGCTCCTCTTATCTACATGCAAGAATTTGGTGTTATGCGTCTATATAATGTGGTAAATTTAATAAAAAATCTCGCTTCTTCCTATTTACAGTACAAGGTTTGCTTGCGGTTTTGAATCCACCTGATAAATGCCCAACCTGCCATCTTCGAATCCAATGACCATCCATTGCTTATTGATGGATTCATTTCTATTTCTTTTAATGATGTTTTTGGACACTCCATTTTGATAAACTAGATCAGAGGGCGATTGTTGAGTTCGTTGAGAACGGAAAATCCCAACACACATGGCTCTGACGGATCTGTCGCCTTCTACTGCCACTGAAGGGGTGTTTCTTTTGATTTTGAATGAAAATTCAAACTCTTTCTCTGAATACTGATAGACTCTAAGATAGCCATCCCAAGTGACGGCACCCAAAGAATGGCAGGAAGAATTGCAACTCAGACAATTGACACCCTTGTGTTTGATGTTATGGATTTGGGACACATTATCAGACGGTGATCCTATGTTCAGCTGCAAGATGGAACTGCCTGTTGATGAAACAAATAATGCATTCAATGTGTCATCGAAGGCAATCGAGGTTACGGGATCCGGTGAAAGTGAATCGTTTGAAATCAATTCTTTGACCTTAAAATCCGGCCCTATTTCCAAAACAACCACCGCACCAGATTCGTAACCAACTACTAATGATCTGTGATCAATCCAGTGCAGTTTCATGATGATACCAGTTTTGAGAGTTGCATGTTTGAAGTTATGAATAGGTCTTTCCAGCTGCTTTGGGCCTGTCAAATACAAATCCCACCCCTCTGCGTCCACGGTGGAAGGCGTCACTAGCCAACCTAGTGAGTTCATAGTGACATTGCAGAAATTCAAGACGTTGCATGGTAACTCAAATGCCCGTGCAGGCGGCGGCTGGTCAAAGTCCACCTTCTTACTCAGCCCAATGCTGTATTGAAACCCCGCACTGGGCCGTTCAGGGTCTTGTAGAGTGAATAAATCGTGGACATAGATCATTCCGTCTTTACCATGGGTCAAAAGCTTCCCATAATCAGGTCCCAGAATGGGAATCTGTCCATTCCAAGTAAGACCTAGTTGTTGGACAGAAAGTACAGCTGCATCGTGCGCTTTCCAGCAGTACAACGGCCTTCTAGAGCTGACGTCCCACCATATAAGGCCACCGTCCTCGTCGCACGAGACCAATGTGGGCACCAGGAGTGGTACTACGTCCGTGTCCGCTGCACTACAAGCATACCCCACGCCTGCGGGGACGTACACGTCTGCTGTGCACACTACAGACGCGCAATGGCCTCTCAGGGTCGCTACGTATTCACGGTCCATAGTAAAAAAGAGCCATTCGCAAAAGTTGCATTTCACATCCACACTTACGCTTCTCTACTATGGACTCGCTTCCGGGGCTTCACCCGCTCTGGCGACGCAAGCTCAAGGCCATATGTTCTGGCGAAGACCCCAAGGCCTATCTTGCCCTTTGCCGCGCCCATCTGGGGTCCTGGGGGGACTCCGCGGACGTTGAGTGCGTACTTGACGCGCGAGACGCGTTTCTTGTTTCTGTCGCGGAAACAAGTCTCACTATGGACCGGTTTGTGGCTCTGGGCAGTGTGGTTCTGCACTGCTACCGCGTGGCAGGCGCGTATTACACTTCCGTCAGTAACAAACATCGCTTTACGAATTCTCTCCACTGTAAAATAAGCCAGTGCAGTTTCCGACTCAAGCTGGAGATCGATTTCCAGGCTCTACGCGTCAAACTAGTACCCGTGGGGCAGCACAACCATCCTTTGGAGCTGGGCCCGTTCGGGCCTAGCTTTTTTCTACGTGCTGTGCTGGAGTCCTTTGTCACTGTTGGCCACATAAAAACTGCTCAGGGCCTACTTAGAGCTGTGAGGACGTTGGTGGGCGACGATTTGGACGCGAATGCACGCATTGCGTTCCAGGAGCGTGTGGGTGTTACTCTAGTGAGCAGTTCCTATGCGTACAACGCAATTGAGCGAGTGAAAAACACCGCACCGTTGTTCAGATCCTTGGGCGAAGAGTTTGATGATCCTCAGAGTAGTAGTAGTAGCAGCAGTAGGAAACGGGCGGCCGTTGTTGCACAGAATGTGTGGAGGTTGGAACCTTAGAGTCGTGTAGTGGAGCTAGTAATGGCGGCCGTGTAGCAACGGCAGCCGACGAGTTTCCTGAGCTCGGTTGAAAACTGCTCAGGGCGGACGCTGCAGCGGCGTAGCGGCGTAGCGGCGTAGCGGCGTAGCGGCGTGGAGCAGGTGATTGATGGTGTGTCTGAAGGTGATGCTTAAATGTGGTAGATCCCGCTGGGAGCCGGTGCGTGGCAGTATGTTTGGAGGACGAGCTCAGTTTGAAGTTGTACGTGTTGTTTGCTCAGCGCGGACGAGCTCAGTTGTACGTGTTGTTTGCTCAGCGCGGACGAGCTCAGTTTGAAGTTGTACGTGTTGTTTGCTCAGCGCGGACGAGCTCAGTTGTACGTGTTGTTTGCTCAGCGCGGACGAGCTCAGTTTGAAGTTGTACGTGTTGTTTGCTCAGCGCGGACGAGCTCAGTTGTACATGTTGTTTGCTCAGCTCGTCTGCTCATCTCGTCCGTTTTCGTCCGTTTTCGTCCGTTTTCGTCCGCAACCGCCAAGCGTGCTCTCGATAGAGTCTTGGCGTGTTATATCATCTCACAGTAGGGCTTTCACGCGTTCACTCAAGCTACGGCTGCGCAGCCGTATCCTTGGACGACGAGCTCATCTCGTCTTGGCGTGTTATATCATCTCACAGTAGGGCTTTCATTCACTCAAGCTACGGCTGCAGCAGCAGCCGTATCCTTGGACGACGAGCTCATCTCGTCTTGGCGTGTTATATCATCTCACAGTAGGGCTTTCATTCACTCAAGCTACGGCTGCAGCAGCAGCCGTATCCTTGGACGACGAGCTCATCTCGTCTTGGCGTGTTATATCATCTCACAGTAGGGCTTTCATTCACTCAAGCTACGGCTGCAGCAGCAGCCGTATCCTTGGACGACGAGCTCATCTCGTCTTGGCGTGTTATATCATCTCACAGTAGGGCTTTCATTCACTCAAGCTACGGCTGCAGCAGCAGCCGTATCCTTGGACGACGAGCTCATCTCGTCTTGGCGTGTTATATCATCTCACAGTAGGGCTTTCATTCACTCAAGCTACGGCTGCAGCAGCAGCCGTATCCTTGGACGACGAGCTCATCTCGTCCGTTTTCGTCCGCAACCGCCCAAAGCCCTAGTAGCGCACCGTAATGGTCTCGTACGAAAGGCCGGTGGTGGCTGCTAGTGCATAGCAGTCCGGCTCATGGAAACCCACAAGCCGGGCTTCCACGAGTCTGGCCAGTGCTCTGGTCAAAACAGGCTGTGGAATCCCGCAGTGCTGGCTCAGCCGCAGCAAGCTCATAGGGTCCTCGCCAAGTGTTTCAAGCACCAGGTAGATGATTCCGTCGCACTGGACCGTCTTTGTGCCATATTTCAGAACGTACCACTGCAAAATGCACGGGTACGTGCACACTTTGCCGGGGTAGGGACTTGGGGCCTGCGCTGGACGGCGGGCGATTTTGTAGACTGGATCAGACGAAAGAATTTCTCGGTACGCTTCTATTGACACAGTCTCAAGGCCAAAATGCTTTAGCTGGGGATCGATCCGGGGATCTAGCGCAAAATGGGGCTCTGGCGACGCCCATCCAATCAGATGGAAATTTGTGAATGTGGATGACACTGCGCAGCGTATGGCTGTCGTGAGCTCGTCAACAAGACCTTGGCCCATGGCATAGCACATTGCATTGTTTATTTGCCGTGTCAGCTTGTGCACCAGCCTCTCGTTCGGCGTGCTCATGCCGATGTGGCGCAGGAGCTCAGCATAAACTCTGAAGAGACGATAAAGCTTGGCCGAGCTGAGGTCGCTAGCACGGACCATTTCAGTGAGGGATCGCTGGTAGGTGGGCCGCAGTCTTGTTTGCAAAAACACGGGAGGCAATCGGGCAATATGCTGCTCGAAATGGCGTTTAGCGACTATCCGAGGCAGAACTACGTTCAGAAACAAGAGCTTTCCAAGTTCGTAAGTGTCTGGAGCTTCGATGATGGCCTGTATTCTTTGTGTGTCCTTGTGTATTCTACCTTGTGGCCCGAATCGGGCCACGACGATCTGCTTATCGCCGTGTGAAACTCGGTAAGCTTGATCCACAGTCAGTTGATTGTAGTCAACGGTTCCGTCTTCCTTCAAGCGCACTTGAAACTCGTGGACCTTTTCCCCTCGCAACCATCTCCACATAGGAACGTGCGAATCCTTGTCAACAGCCTTTTTGGGTGCCAGTAGCCATTTGTAAGTGCTGTTGGTGATTCTGACACGCTTTGAAGTCCCATTCACGTGGGCTTCCACCGGACGCGCAGTAACTTTGCAAGCATCTTCGCCATGCTCTGCACCAACGGGTCTCTTTGATCGCTGCAAAGATGACTCCAAGAAGTCCTCCATTGATGTATGGTTGTTAGTAAAGAAAGATTATCTTCTCTATGTACTTTTTTTCAGCATGCAAGAACCAGTAGCGATACTCAATACCCTCTTTGGTGAACGCGCCGGAGCTAAAGTCAACATAGTGCGAACAAGAATGGCTATGTGCACATTCGTGAAAAACACCCCGCTCAAAAGCCTCAAATTAGCCCAACTAGATCTTCTGGATCATCTCGCTTCTCTGACTAAAAATTATTGCTATGCTAGATGGCAGGGACGAGCGAGTATGGATCTTTTTTACGACATTTGGAACCAATTGAGTGTCAAGTTGGAACTTATAAAACTGGTTTTTGAACCAATGTTCAATGGCCACACAGGGACCGATTTACTGGAAAATGATTTCACGGAGTACTCTAAAAAAACATACTGGATGGAAACAGAGATGGTAGTACGATTGACATTTGCCAATGTTTTTTTTGCTCGTGAATTCGATTTGACTGGCTTGTTAAAACGTCAATTTGGCCAATTTTGGTCACAAAATAAGTCTATTTCATTTTGGTCATCGTTTGAAGCTTTCTGTGAACCATTTGTCGAATTCGGTATTGCAGTCCCCATTTTGGACTCCAAACTTGAAATCATTCAATTGAGTTTGATGAGGTTTCGAAGTATGGCCTTGGATTATAATAATTTGTACTTGGCATTGGGAAAAGTGGACCAATTAAATTTGACCAAGACTCATGAGAAAATCGTGCTGGAAAGCTTATTAGGTGTCAATTCGCCCTATGCAGTCAAGTTCATTGTTTTCTTAGGCGTTGCTAACGCAAAATGGGACAAACTCTTGCAAATTTATAACCAATATGGCTGGCCCTTGAACGATTTCGATTTGGCAATTGACGACCAGATAGAAGGTTCAATTCCTCCACTTGGCAACATCAACGAACGTTCACTCAAGCAAATGGGGGCATTTTTGCGTGAAATTCTAACAACAGGTGCCGCCTTACCAACTACATTAGATTATCGTTGCAAGTACTTCAAGGCCATTATGACCAAGTTCGATAATCATTTTCAAAAGACATTTGTGTTTCACTTTGTGAAATTCATCCTGGGTACTCAAAAATCAATAGCTAATACATTCAATCGAGAAACGATGGAATCGAATTGGTCCGAGTTCAAAGATTTATTCACGTGTTTCTTTAATGCCTGTTCAATACAAGATCAAAACAGTCTCAGTAGATCTATACAAGTTCCGTTGATTAACACCCTTATTTATGATTATCCTTCCATGCATGAAGCATTTCAGTTCAATTTCCAAGACTCTACTGAATCATTGGCAGCTTTGTTACACTCAAATGAGCTGAAACAAAGAACAGGTGAAATCATCCAAGCACACGAAAAGTTTTCCCAGTTTGGTCGTGAGTATAATGTCTCTAGTAGCAACCGAATTGTTTGCACAAGGTCCAAACCTGAAGAATATGATCATATCAAAGAATTGCCTCGTACAAACCAACTAACTTTTCTTCCTGATGAAATTCAAACCGAGTTAGATCAATTTGCACATTTTTACAAACGTGAAAAACGAGGCAGCAATCTTTTCTGGGACACAAAGAAGTTTAGAGTTCAATTGACGTGGGGCCCATGCGTTATTCATTGTAATGGTGATCATTTGTCTGTGTTGATGAAATTCAACCAAGTTGACAAGGTTCACGTGGATGATATAAAAGACAAAGAGTCACTCCACTCGTTAGTTGAAAGTGGGATATTGCTGGTCAATTCAAATATCGTCTGTGTCAACGAATTTATTCACGGTGTTCTCAAGATCAAATGAGTATTTTTGCCAAAACGTGTAGTTTTTATAGTTATACATAATACAAGGAATAGAAAGATAATGTGTAGCGATAGAACAAGATCAAATGAGTATTTTTGCCAAAACGTGTAGTTTTTATAGTTATACATAATACAAGGAATAGAAAGATAATGTGTAGCGATAGAACAAGATCAAATGAGTATTTTTGCCAAAACGTGTAGTTTTTATAGTTATACATAATACAAGGAATAGAAAGATAATGTGTAGCGATAGAACATATCAAATGCGATATCTCTAAACATCATCAGGATGCTAAGTGAAGAAGATGGTGCGGAAATGAAATGCAAAAGGTTAAAATAATGAGGGTAATGAAGATGGGATGGTGTCCGCTCACCTTCTAGTCATCCAGGACCAAACTTTCTTCTTCCTGGACTTTTTGACAGGAGTTGGTGAAACATACTGTGGTTGCTCAGAAGGACCAGCCGATGCATCGTGATGGCCCTCATCGCGCAATTCTGGTGTGCATGCCCTTCCTGTATCTTCAGTAATAGTAACGTCGGCCAATGTCAGATCTAACAGTTCTTCACTCATTGTTTGCTCGATTATGCTATCGCTATGCTGTGACTTTTGGGATATCTTATTGGACAAGAGCGAAAACAAGGATGACGTTCTTTCGTGTGTATTTGAATTGTCCTTATCATTAGAACGAGATCTGGAATGGTGATGGTGCTGAGAGGTATGAGAAATCGACTTGGACTTGATTTTTTGTTGTAGCGGCTTGAGCAAAATTTCTTGTTGCATATTGGTGCTACTTGGAGGATTGTATTCCATGCTCTGATACTGGAATGGAGATTTGACTTCCAATGGTCTGCCTCTATTAGGTGTTTGTTTAGGTGTTGACGGTGTGCTTGTTACACTTGGTGGTTTGTGGTAATAACTCTGGTATCTTGCCTTTGTTTTCAAAGACCCTGTGGAAGGAGTGTGAGAGGCGTGGAGTAGCCCATTATGGTTGAGAGACGAACTTGAAGAATTTGTCGTCATGAGCATATTTTCTAGCGCTGTGTCAATAACAGAACTACAATCATCTTCGTTGTACGCGTCATCTTCCTCTTCCAAAATGTAATCGTTGCCTTGTGACACGCTTCTAGGACCAACAGACGCGCGATTGATCGCCCCCAGATCTATCACCGGTGATGGCATTCCGCCGGGAGAATACCGAGTCTCCTCGGTGATGAAGAGCCGGGGTGAGACTGGCATGTTAAGCATTGCTAAGCTAGGCCGGAGCGGTGAGCAGGGCATAGACCGTGAATGCGTGTGCTGCGGTGTGTGCGGACCAGTAAACGATCCCGGTACGAAATTCGGGTTCTCCACTTCGGCCTCGGATCCCAGCACAAGCGAAAGATCAAAGTCAAAATCTCCACTCATCGCCGCTGAGCGTCTGTGCCGATGACCCTTCCTCTGGGGAACGGCCAGGTTGTCCATTTTTTGTACAGATAAAGTATGGGCTTTCAAAATAAAAAGCCTTACAAAATCTCTTTTCACTCTTTGCTTTGCTTTGCTTTGCTTTTTGTGAGTGAAACGCGACACGTTAAAAGATGCCGAAAACGGAAGGTGCTCATGTGCTCAGCAGTGCTCAGCATTTGTGCAATGGAATAAAAAGCCGTGTTGAGGATGTTAGATAATACTACTTAGTGTCTACTTTTTGGTCACAAACCAGGCTAGCACAATGATGCTGATCCCAATGACCGCAGTGATGATCCCCGCCCCAGCAAGATCGCCCTTTGTGAGATTTAGCAGTTCTGGTGTGGTGGTGGTGGCCGTGTTGTTGCCGAAGAGAACGTCCCCAATGGAGGAGCCACCATCGTGCTGAGTAAGCGGAGCACGTTTGGTGTGGACTAAAATGTTCTGCATCACTTCGAGAGATGACATTTGCTCTCCCAACCCATAGTAAGAGTCCCATCCAGGATACGACCAGTTCTGGCCGCAGGTGTGGTGATCGTAACCACCGACACAGGACTGTGCAACAGCTTGCGCACTGGTCAACAAGTGGTTGTACACGGTGTCATAGGTTTCAGGCACCATTTCTGCGGTTAGGGCCATACATCTTGCCAAGTAAGCTCTGAACGCTCTTTGATCTGTTTTACAGCTGTGCACAGATTGACATGCTTGTTCGTACATGACTCCATGTTCATCAAAGAAGATCTTGCCGATGTTATCCAAGAACCCAATCGTACGTTCCTTCCAGACCGGTTCTTCGGTGTGATTGTACATGTAGGCACAGCCACTCACTAGAAGCGCTGCATTGTATGTCCATTGATAGTATGTCATGTTGGTGCAATCGTCTGCGATCTTAGCACCGTCATAAGCGTAGTAGTAGTTTTCGTCAATGAAATGAACGTCCACCAGCCAGTTGTACGTTTTTTCTGTCCATTCCTTGTAGTAAGTGTCGTTGCCGGTGTAACGTAAAAGTCTTGCACCAAGATGGAAAAGCCCTGCATTTGAAATCGTGTTCTTGTAATCGTACCCTGAGTTCCATGGGAAAATCTGCCAACGAAGACCACCGCCACAGGACTCCTCGTCCCATCTATTCTTCATCGTATTGAACACTGCTGTTGCTAAGTCGACCCATGAAGGCCCGTCCGCTGGCGGATTTGTAAAATTCCTTTCCGCTGCTTGAATGGCTGCAATCCCCCAGAAAACCTGATCATCGTTACCTTCTGTGACAGTCTGGTTGAGTGGCATATAATTGAAATTTGGCCCTGCCTGATAGATCATTGATTTGATGATGATATCGTCCCAAGTGTGGTTATCGAAATAAAAGGAATAATCGATCATCGACCCCCAAGCACCTCCTGCTTGCCACCAATAGTATGGATGCGTAAACATACCGACTGTTCCACCGTAATCAAACCCCCAGTAGTAATCCATCACCCCATCTGCTATAAGCGCGCAGGCGGAATGGATAGATTCCACGGAGTTGAAATCAACATCTATTGCCGTGGTGAGAGACATACACAGAGTCATCCAAACCCACAAATGACCCCATACTTTCATAATGTAAGCGTTATTGAAAGAAAGTAGTAGTGTATACAAATACAAAAAGCAAAAGAGAAATCTTCCCTTGAAGGGAAGAAAGGTTTTTTTAAAAAAAAACTCGGTCACGTGACTACGCCACCAGATGAAAGTTGGCTAGCTCCTCATCGGCTGTGATTTCGTCCAGTTCCGCGTGAGGAGCGTGTTCTTCAAGTCCGTTACGTGAGTTGGGGGAGTTTTGCGCGTCAATTTCGAGATCTACGTCCATTTCCGCGTCCGGTTGGTTTCTGCCACGATATCTTGCTAAATAGATCGTGAGAACAGCAGCATAGTGGTCGAATCCAAGTGTGCTGAGTGCTGATAAAACGTCCTCTCCCGTTACTGTCTTTCTCTTTTCCAAAAGACACCCTTCAGATGCCTCAGAGGTGACAAACGCAATGAGTTCTGTTACACACGTTTGCACAAGCGCACGAGCCTCGCCTGAAACTTTGGCTGTAGGTGGGAGTGTGTTCTTCATGATGCGTCCAACATTCGCAATGGGGAGAAGCGTGTCCGGATCCATTGTGGACTTAACGGTGATAGATAAAGAAGAAGAAGATTAAGATGTAGAAAATAAATTTCAAGCTGGGGTCTGCTTAGCAGGTTTTAACTGAGTTTGAACAAAATATCATCCAAATGAGTTGCTTCTTGCTTTGATTTACAATTGAGTTTTTATTAAAACTCTATTTGTTTGCTATGATTGCATTTTATTTGCCATTGTTCATTTCATAACAACCTCAAAACACACTTGTTCTTCTTGACCTGCAAAATTACCACCGAATAATGACAATACAATCTCGTCCCATTTGATCTGCTGAATATCCCTCTTGGTGTTTCGAACCACTTTGCCCCCAAAACTTTGTAAGACCTCGCTGATGGTTTCATTCTCACATCTAAACTCACAAACCCCAGTCAGCATTTTAGCCTTTGGCTGTTGCATCAATCTTTTCATTTCTTCAATGTTCTCATTCGGGAAAATCTTACGTTTAGTTAGATCTCCCATGTCAACCACATCCCATAGGGAGTATTGGTCTAATGGTTTTAATTTTATCCCCATAAAGGCATCTTTTATAAATTCTTCGTTGAGATACCATGTTGGGTCTCTGGACATGGCTTTAAGAAATCTTTCCGTACGCATGAATGAATGGCTGATGATACAGTTAATGTCCTTTCGTGTTGGATCTTCTGTAATCGTTATACCTAACTTCTTTAATTTCCTTTTGTCTTTGTGAGAAAGAACTATGTCACTGATACCTGTAACGATTGCGACGATAGAAAGAAGTTCAGGCTGGTCCTCAATTGGTATATCTGATTGTAAATTTTTTGTATTTTGCTTCTTCTTGCTTGGTTCTATTGGCGGCAAGGATGGTGGGTTTGAAGTCGAAGCTTGTGATAATTTTCTTTTATCGCCGCTACTTGACGCACCTTTATCTTTATGTTCACTTGTGTTTTTCTCCACCTTCTCTATTGGCACTTTTTTCACTAATTCTTCTGGTTTTTCTTCTACTCTCACTCCTTCTTCAACTTCCATAACTATCGAATCAATAACTCTCACAGTGTCCCCTTCTTTTCTTATCAGTTGTGTGTATGTATCATTGCATGGCACCATCGTCCAATTCAAAAAACAGTCTTCCAACCAACAATGATTCACAATCTTTACTCCCCATCTCTTACTATGTTCCCATTTACTTCCAACACAGTTGGCCGTAATGATATGAGTCGTTTGATCCTTTTTCAATGATTTGCTAAAATGACCGCCCATTCTCTCAGTTAGAATCTCAATGTATCTTCTTGAATCCCCAGTGTAATTCGTAGTAGCAATTATCACCTTATCCATTCCTTTCACGCTTTTATTTTGACATGGATAATGCAATATTGAATTTTTCCTAACCCCAATACAATTATGGAAGACCCAGTCTGGTGTTTTCTGACTTGACTTCACATTTTTCTGTCTAACACATGTAATAACCACATCATTGCCTTCTTCAATCCCCATCTTTTTAAGTAATGATTCTAAAAATCCTTTCATGGGCTCTTTAACACTTTCATGAACTCTAACTTTAACATCTTCAACAAACTTCACAGGCTCGATGAAATCCAATAGATCGCTTATTTCTAGTATTTTGATCTTGGTATTACTTCTATTATTGAAACTTTTAATCACATTGGTATTTGGATCGGGCCCATTTGACGTAACATAATAATCAATGTTACTCTTAAGCTCATTGAAAACGTCACCTCCAAAAAAATAGACAAATGATTTCAAAACACATTCATTGTCTTCAACTCCTTTCAAACAAAAGAATTTCCCAGAGAAAACCATTTTGAGATCTGGTGTAAACGATTTGACACTTTGAACTTTACCCAATTTCAAACCTTGAACAAACCAATCGGCGCGTACTATTGGAATGAAAAGTTCATAGGCTATCCTTTGAAACCCATCAAACACGTCATTCGATATAATATGTGTGAATTTAACAAGTTCTTCATTAGACATCAAATTCAACGATTCAACATCAATGGAAACCAAATCTTTATCTTCCCCTCCTTTTTTGACCCATTCTAATCGAAGCGCATCATCTATTGTGTTAGGTAAATACCCAATCCTGATATCATCCGCAAATCCAGGAACCATTACGCGTTTTGAATTAAAAACACTATGATGATGATGAAATCGAGATTTTTTCTCTATTATTGCATGTTCTATACTCATTTATTATTATACTATACTAAGGGGGAAGGAGAAATATACATAACTAATACTGGGAAAATGAGGCCACTTGTTCTTGTGCCCATCTGGAAACATCCTTGGTCTTTAAAGTAAAAGTAGAGTTCATTCTTGCTGCTCTAATGTATTGACCAATCCATTCTTGTGAGAAATAAGGAATTGGTTGACCTTTGAACACTTGTGCCAAATCACCAATTAGCCCAATGACTGTACGACATATGGTGTCATCGTTTTTATACAATGGAGTATTGGCCATTGTTGATAGGAAATTGAAAATTTGACTAATGTATCTAATCAATGGTTCTGGTGTATCATGTAAGCCTGCAACAATACCAACGTATGCTTCTAAAACTGATTCTTGAATAGAAACACAGTAATCTTGTTCATCTTCTGATAAGTCTAATGGTTCCATAGTTTGTGTACTTAAACAAATAGACATAACAACATCCAAATACTGAACAAATTCTTGCCCAATGTTAGAAGCGATGTCACCAAAACAGGAAACAATCAATGGTCTTAATTCACGACGCATGTCCAGTGATGAAATGATATTACCAAGAATGGCCATAATTGTTTGACAATATGGAATGAATGATGCACCCAATGAATGGCAAAGATCAACAACAATACCAATTGCTGTATCGCAAACTGGCGATTGTGTATTTTGTAAAGCCTTTGTTAAGAATGGCAAAAATGATGGCATATATTTACCAAATTCTGCATCAATTGCTGTAGCAATTGCCGAAATGGCCATGAATAAGTCTTCTTCAATCATTGATCCATCCATTTGAATTTGTAATAATCCTAAGAATTTCTCCATTAATTGATCTGAAACGGTAATAATTTCTCCACTCATTCTTCTAATGACATTGGTCAAGAGTGATAAAATGTTACTTTGAAGTTCTTCTAAATTGGCTCTATCTTCATGACTTAATGAAATTTGACCTGATTGATATTTATTTTGGTAATTAATAGTCATATCCAATCTTTCAATTCCAGCTTGTGCAATGCTAGAAACTAATGGAATGTCAACTTGTGCACTATAAAGAACAAATGTTGAAAGAGCTTCATATGCTGATGTCCTTGACGAATATTCGTTATCGTCTTTACCTGAAACTTGAAGTAAAATTGGAACAAATTCAACAAAATATTGTGAAAGTACAGTTTGGTTAGAGGTGGAACCTTCTGCGCATAATTGTTCTGTTAAATTGATTAAAGTCCAACAACAATTGGTTGAAACTTTTGGGTGATCATTTAATCCATGCATAACAGCTTGTAGTAAATGTGGTAATTGAGTAACTGGGTCAATAGAAAATGCAACATTATCAGCAATTCTACCAAGACACCATGAAACAGTATCTTTCACTTGTAAGTTCTCGTCATTGATAGAATGAAGAATTGGCAATAAAGCTTGACTGATAAGATGAGATAATGTGGTTTTATCAGGACCATCTAAAATGGAACCAAATGCCATAATTGCAGCTTCCTTTTCTCTCCAATTGTTGGAAGTGATATTTTTTTCGACAAATGCTATGGTTGGGTTAACAACATAATTAGTGGTGTTTTGAGCAAATAATTGTAAACAGGCAGCAGCAGCCATAGCAACAGACCAGTCATCATCTTCAGGATCCTCATTTTGTCTAGTCAATAAATTCAATAAAACAGGTAAAACATCACCAATTGCAATTACTGCAAAATTGAATGAACGTTCAGCATTTTCCTCATCATTTTCATCGAGTAAAATATCTAACTCAACTTCACAAACAGTAGACCAAAATTCAACAGCCATACAAGCAACCCTATCATCAGAGCTCTTCATACCTTCAACAGATAGATGATAAAGAGCCTTCTGCATATAAAGACCCATATAAGGATAGTATAATGACATAATTTTTGATAAAGCACCAAAAGCTAATGATTGTAATTCGGTATCTGGTGCTTGAGTGGCTTCACAAACAACTTGCATGATATAATTTCTTTCACCTTCTCTTTCAAAATTGGATTGGATAAAATCAAGAGAACTGACTAATGCAGAAATGGCTGTTTTCCTAACAACTATTGAAGGTTCGGATGTTTGGGCACCTTGAACAATAGAAATCAAAATACCATTGGATTGTGAAGCAATTATCTCATTTGTTGGATCGGCAGTTTCACAAATGTAACCGATAGTTAAAAGAGAAGCTCTTTTGACATTTTCAGGTTTTTCTGTTTTAGTATTTTCAACAATGATTGGAATCAAATCTTGCCATTCATTTCTTGGTAAGTCGATATCGGCAATTGCAGCAACAAGTTGTGCTGCTTGATTTGCCACCCTATCGTCATTTGTTAAAAGAGCATTTAAAGCAATTCGTTTGATTTCATTTTTAGTGTTTGCATCAATGACAACCCATTTTTCTGCTTGGGCTTGCTTCTTCATTTCATCTTTAGAAGTTAATTCGTTCTTAGCAGACAAACCTGCCAACATTCGAACTTCAGTTTTCTTACTTTCATCTCCTACAACTTGGACCATCAAACCGAGGTACTGGATCCAATTTTCTTGTTTGAGAGTTTCCAATTGTCTTTCTGCATTCTGTCTTTCTTGAGGGTCATGGCTCAAAATGGCGTTTTCTAAAACGGTACTAATATCCATCTTTGTTGTGTATATTTATAGAGGGATATGTTGGCAAAAATGGCGATATTAAAAAATACTCTTCGTAAAACAAATCTATATTTCTTTCTAATGTGTCTTATATTCTTATTGGTTCAAAAATGGCCAATATGACACGTCAATTTCAACAATTCACCTAATTAAAACAACTTTCAAAATTCTTTTTCTTTCCCATCTATTTTTTTCTGTGGGCCAAATCCTTATGGTTATGAGCACTGCTCCGCTTACGTAATATGTGCTCATGTGGGCAGAGGGTTGATTATGTTTATTACGTAGAATATGATACAAAAAGCGTACGCTAAAAGTTTTCCAGTTGGAGACGGCCGTTAAAGCTTTGGAATCGATCTATCCAATCCATTTGCATTTTGTCCTGATGCTTGTTGACAGTTGTGATCCATTCTTTGCAAGAAATTTGGTTGACAAAATAGAATAATTCTCTGAAAGATGAATGCTCACTGTAGGGGACTGTAAGCTTTCTAAAAGTTACAAAATGGTTTTTGTTTGCTTTGGAATCGAATCCAGATATGAGTGTTTTTTCAAGTCGATTCATCATCATTTCAGTATTCAGAAATACAAACTTGTTGAGTCCCTCCTTTTCAATTTCCACGCGATCTTCATCTTGTTGGGATCGGCTTGTCATATTGAAGGACCATCCCGTTGGGTATACAACTAGTACGGATTTGTATTTAGATGAATACGATTTCAAGTATTCCAGCATTGTATCCTTTCTTGTTTTGTTCATAGAGACTAAATGAACCTGGCAATCGAATGGGGTATCTGTATTAAGTTTCGATTGCAATTCCGGCCATTCGTACGTAGACATTGTTTTGAATCTTTCTTTAGTGCAGAATATTTTAGTGTGAAGTTCTTGTGCTATTCCTAATGCTAGTCTTTCCTTGCCAATAGAATAAGTGCCGATAACAACTAAAAATTCAGTAGAGCTGGTTTTTGATTCACTCTTTATAAAATCCATTATCCTTGTCTGGTTCGACTTGTAACTCTTCACTTTCTCTTTGATCCATTTAGAAGTGAAATTGACAACGTCCTCTTGTTTAGGAAATGAATACATTGGATTTAGATAAGTTGTATCGAGATAACAACGTTTGAATTTATACCCATTGAGTTCATCTAGCATGGATTTGCAAACACGAAAATCACCGCAATGTAAGTATATCTCTTTCTCGCTGGCTTTTATAAGGAAAATTCCTGCACCAGGACAATGATTAGCATCAAGGGCCATTATTTGTAGCTTTTTATTCGGAATTTGAACCCATTGTTTTAATGGTGTGTCTATCAATTCACATTTACCTTCCTTTCCCAACCCATATCTTTGAACAACAAGCCTACCTGTCACCGGTGTGCACAGTAAATATTTAATTCCAGATAAATCAAACCAGGATTTTGACATTCCTCCATAATGATCTGCATGAAAATGAGTCAATAAGTATGTATCTATTTCATCATTTGGAGCATATGCAAAAGCATCCACAGCCATAGCATCATCTGAAGAATCAAACTTTAATATTTTATGATCAGGAATAGGTTGTTTCTGTTTCCCACGACGTGAAGTCGAAACCTCCTTATTCTGCTTTATCTTAACCTTTGTCTTTCTCTTCTCCTCTATCTTTACCTCTTCTTCTAATTTTTCCTCCTCTTCAAGTACTATCACTTCAGGTACGCTTGGATCACTATTTGGTTCAATACACTGATTAACATGTAAAGTTCTGGCATTCAAGGTAAGTTCACTCAAATCTATCAAACAAACAGGACAGTCCAGTTTTTTCAGCTTAACAGGTATTGGTCTTTTCTTGGCACTGTTCCATAGATCAAATAATGATCGTTGGACCTTTTTAGACATAAGAAGATGGATTATCTTTTTTTCCTATGGGGTTGATATCTATAATTCGCAAATATAAGTTGAAATCGGGGGGCATTCGAGTTTTGATGCTTGGCTTAGACACTGCTGGTAAAACTAGTATTTGTCAAGCTCTTTTAAATAACAAAATTGATCAATTAACGCCCACTTTAGGGTTCAATATAGAAAGTATTCCTTGGAATGATTACGTTGTTGATATTTGGGACATTGGTGGTCAGGTTACATTGAGAAAGTTTTGGAATAATTATTTTGAGTCTACTGATGCTTTAGTTTGGGTTGTGGACATTTTGGATGTTTATAGGATTGAAGAAAGTTGGCATGAACTGGGATCTGTTCTTAAAACTGATGATATGAAAGGAACCAGTTTGTTAATATGGATCAACAAGGTTGATTTAGTTCCACGAGATGATTATGATAAGATTACAAAGCAAGTGATTGGTCAACTCAACTTGGATCAACTCAATATTGACTACAATGTTATCTTGTGTTCTGCTTTAACAAAACAGGGTCTTGATGAAGGAATGGATTGGATAATAAAAACATACAAAGAGAGATATTTGCTTCAGTGAAACTGTTTGCTGGCTTCTCCAAACCAGTTGGCGCATGAAAACCATTTGTAAGTTATATCAGTTTCTGGATCACAAGAGCACTTCAAATCAAGACGTGTTTTCCAATCCTGTGGACACTGGGTGTATGGTTGATGCGTGTAACCAATGTTTGAGAGATGTGTTATTTTGCTATGTTCTAGTATCAATGACAAGAGTAATGTTCTTATGGGTGCGTCTCCCCAACGTTCATAGTAAAACCCATTTGAAGGATGGTTGTCTAGTGCATTGAAAAGTGATGTGTATTCAATTGATCTAAATACATTCAAATTTCCAATTTCAAAGTTTGTCCAAAAGTGACATAATGTGTATTGATCACGGATGTCATCATAAATAAATCTGGAGTAGTTATCTTCTGATGATAGCAAATAGGATTGATTTGTTGAATTCAATGCATCTTTCAATGCGCCAAAAAGACTTGGAATCGTTTTAATGTATTCCAATGTCGAAATCGTGAAGCCATAATCATATTCATTGTCTACCATATATTGAAATATGTCATAGTTGATATCGCACGATAAGGAAACTCCAGGTTCAACTCTCCAATAGTAATCGTAATCAAGTAGCAATGGATGTTGGAAGAAGAATCCAGATTCAAAACGACACATATTACGATACGATATACTATTTGCATAGGGGTAAGCTCCTTCTGGGTCCATTAGGGTTTCATTGATTCGAGATTTCATAATTGATTTATCAATATGAGATGGAATGGACCATTGAGAAGATTCAATGTGCCCAAATTTAGCTTCTCCTGACACATATTTAGACACAAACATTTTGAACTCTTCAGAGAAGGGTTCATCGTTGAGAAACACCCAATCGTAGTTATAACGTGAATTGAACCTCTGTTCGTAATTTAAAATTGTTTCTAGCATCTCATAAAGATCGCTATTTCTACAGAGTGTGTACAGTGTGGCTCTAAATGCCATAGTAGCACCTGCCATTATTAGAAGAACCAGTATGGCCCTCATACTTGCCCTTCAATTGAAATCAGTGTGATCTAAAAAAAAAATGTTCAAAATATAGTAAAGAATAGATAATATGTAGGGAATAAATGAAGAGCAATTATATTATTTGTCTGAAGGGTCTGCCAGTTCAGTTTCAGGCTCAGCCTTTTCTGGCACCTTTTGCTTCAAATCCATGAAGACTGTCAAAATGAAAATCAAGCCCAGCGCACCAAAACCAATATATCTACTAGTAACAAATCTATCACTGTATTTCTTTTGCAACTCAGATGTTGTCGCAATAGTAATCTTACCAACAATAGATGCTAGCAAAGCATTTCCAAGACTAAAGGAGATTTGGGCAAACGCTTGGTAAATACCAGATGCAATTCCTTGTAAATGTACCGGGATTTCTGGGAAGATTTTAATGAAAAAGTACTTGAAGAAGAGACTGTTACCCATACCATAAAGCAAGAAGCCAGGAATTCCAAACTTCCAAAACCCATTTTTGGTATCATACACTTCTCTGGTCATGATGACGTAACCGACAAGCGAGGAAGTTGATGAAGCAACCAAGCATACTTTGGCCCCTATTTTGAACATCAAATTGTCATTCACTGTAAAGGCAATAAAG
Organism: Saturnispora bothae; assembly: GCA_030462855.1. Classification (NCBI taxonomy): domain Eukaryota; kingdom Fungi; phylum Ascomycota; class Pichiomycetes; order Pichiales; family Pichiaceae; genus Saturnispora; species Saturnispora bothae. Next base: position 72,282 of record JAKVQQ010000009.1, on the reverse strand, counting down.
AGCACACCTATGAAATAAGGAATAATCTTACAAGCCGCAATGATTGGGATGTTTTTGTCAACATAGATGTAGTATTCAATGGACAAGGAAATGACAAAAGCAAATGAAAGATAGTAAGCAGACGCACCCACTGCAAACAAGATGTAATCATTAATTTTCAAGGCTTCAAGTGGGAACATCAAATCAAGAGAGGCTCTCCAATCGCTCTTTATTGTGACAGATTCCAAGTCCTTCTCGGCGGGGTGTTCTTCAGAAGAGATTGAGTATAAACCAGTTTCTGTGTGTGCTTTCTTGTAGCTAGAAATATAAACCAATTCCCAAACAACAGACAAGACAATCATCACAAAACCGATTGGCAATGGAACGTAAGCCTTTGGTGTTTTCCAATTATCACCACCTTCAGTTAAGCCTAAAATAACCAATAATGCTCCAACAACAAAAAGAAAGGTGCCAATGAAATCGATGTTTCTGACCTTCAAACTCTTGTGTTCTTCTGTCTTTGGTGCTGGAATGAGCAAAAAGACTGAAAGCAAACCAAGAACAAAACTGGTCGCAAAAACAAAGTAGAACAACGATTTGTATCCAATAGAGGTAGAAGCAAATGCACCGCCAATAATGCCACCAAATGCCATGCTTCCTGTCAACGAAAGAAAGATCATTGTCAAAGCAATTTGCAATTCTTTGAAATTGGTGTAGAAATAGTTACCGGCTAAAGCATAACCAGCAGGTACTAGGGCTGCTCCTCCAACGCCCTGGAGAGCCCTAAAGAAAATAACTGCAATTATCGAATCATTGACAGTAGCCGTGATGAGAGAACAAATCCAAAAAAGATTGATACCGAAAATGAAGACATTATGTGGTCCCAGGATATCAGATAGCTTACCAAACAGAATAATGAAGGAGCCAAGCGTCAATGCATAACCTGAAACCGCCCATGAGGCGGTAGCGTAGGTTGTATTGAAATGTTTTTGAAGAGATTCGGTGTTAACTAGGGCGGACGTAGAAGAGAAGTTATCAAGACCAATTCCCAATGTGACAATAGTGAACACAAACCACTTGTTTCTGTATTTATCAGGAACAACGGTTCTCACCCAGTTGTAGCTCACTTTAACAGGGTGTGTAATTGAATTCATTTTGATGTGATGTTTGAGTTGGACCGCTTATTCTCTCAATGGGCAGGAAAGAAACCCATGGCTTTTTATACAGCGGTCAGTGATTTGTCATCGGGCACAATGAAAATCTCCGTCAAAGCTCATGAGCGTTTTTTAAAAAAGATTTTGGTTATGGATTTTTCATCTTCATGAACTCTTGGAAACATACCGAGCATAAATTAGAAGAACGCATCGGAGAAAAGCTTGAACTTCTCAATGAGCTATTTGTTTTCAATGGTTCTACTTTTAAAAAAGTGGAATCCCTCCACTCGTAAATACACAAGGCTCATATTTCCATTTCGGGGATAATGTCTTAAATCCATCCTTATTTCCATGATAAAAACATTTTGATTTGAAATAGAAGGAGAAATGTTTTTATGCGACTGATTGAGGGGGAAACAGTATTTCCTTAAATCAATGATGATATTGTTTTTGTTCTTTGGTTGAACCGCGAGATTGAAGCTTGTTCTGACACAAACTGATGGATAAAATGCTGAGCCAAATTTGGATCGATATATTTTACCCCCTCAAAGATGGAATAGGGCGTAATAAAAGAATTAATTCAATAACGGTCAATTCAACTGCGGTATTTTGTGAAACCAAATCTCAAAACCCACTGTATCAGCACGCAACAGGCTTGCATTTTCCATATAAATCAAGAATGAAAAATTTCCTCACTGTAGCTATTTCCCTGTTATAAACCATAAGTACCGTAAATGCTGGATAGAATTGCCAATTTCCACAAACTCGTGCCATTTAGCAAACAGTTGTTTTACAAATGGAAGTCACTCAGAAACGTGCCTTTCAGAAGACGCTTTTTTGTAGGATATGACCTAGATGGTAACACATATTGGGAATGCAAAATCGATTCATCATCAACACGGGCAAGAAGGATGTTTGAACCGCGTCTTGCGAGTGTCTACATCCATGGCTACTTTGACATGATTCCTATCCAATGGGCCCAGTGGTTAAGATACAGTCGAAGAGCACATCCTTCTCTTGAAGATTTAGCTAACGATGAACGTCGCGTAGATCAACTCCGTGCTCGTGCAGCATTCCGTGATCAAGAGCAACAGTGGAACAGATCCATGGCCGATCAGCGTATTGAAGAAAACTTACAAAAGGAACTGGAGAGACAAAATCAACCAGATCCAGCTTTACACTTGGAAACTACTGTCGATCCTTGGAAACAGGCTGCACAAGCGGAGGCTGATGAAGTAAATAAACCAACGGAAATCAAGCCTGCTCGAAGAGGCTGAATTCTACTGTATATGCACATATAATTTAATGATGATTGAATGATCTATGTAATCTTATATTTCTTTGACGCGTCTTTCTTCTTCTTTATATCAATGCGGGACTTGTTCATCCAATGGTTGGAGATCGAGCGTCAACAAAAGCAGGACTCAGGTTCTAAGCAAGCTTTTGTTCTTCACAACGCTCTCAAATCCTTGAAGAACTCACCCAGTGAGTATCGACATCCTAGTGAGTTAGAACCACTCAAATATTTTGGTAATTCCATCATCTCAATGTTAACTAGGAAGATGCAGAAATGGTGCGAAGAAAATGGTAAGGTTTATGAAGATTATTTACCAAAGCAAACAGAAAATGAAAACCGAGCCGATTCAACTACAACTACTAGTGGAACAAAAAGATCATCTCCATCAAATAACGAGAAACGTAAAAAAACAAAACGTCAATACAGGCCGGCTTTCAAGTCTGGTGGATTTTCTATTGTGTTGGCACTTTATATTAACGACAAACACCATTATGGTATGCATAAGAATGAAATTATTCTTCATGCGAGTAAATATTGTGACACTTCATTTGTCTCTACAAACTCCAATAACAAATCATACACAGCTTGGTCTTCTATCAAGACGCTTATCAACAATGATCTTGTTGAAAAAATAGGTAACCCACCCAAATATGCATTAACAGACATTGGTGAAGACATAGCTGCTGCTATGAAGTTAACATGGGATGCTCATGTTCAAACAGAGGGTGATAGTAATGGAATGTTTGTTGATCCTCAAGAATCGCATGTTTCACCTGTTAAAGAACGCGCACCAAGACCAGTGTTTGACAACAATGACAATCCCGTTGCAAGCTCTTCGAATCCCAATACAGCTAACAATTCAATGTTTGCGCCGATGGATCATGATATCATCACCACACATGACCTAATACCTTCCTCGCCTTCTAAACTAGCAGACTTTTCCAATGTTAAGCTACGGACATACATGGATGTTGATTATGACGTTTGGTTACCTGGGTCATACGATATAGTGTTCATTCTCGACAAAAGAGAAGTTGCTATTAAATCAGATAGAGATCGATTTTACAATGATTTGAAGTCTCATGGCATGGATTTGGAAAACCGAAATTTACCTGTCGGTGACGGTGCATGGATTGCAGTTAATAAAGAAACAAAACAAGAAGCCATTCTCGATCATCTCTTTGAACGTAAAAGATTGGAAGATTTGATCAGTAGTATAAAAGACAACAGGTTTAGAGAGCAAGAAAGTCGATTGAAAAAAAGTGGTCTCAAACGTATCATGTATTTAGTTGAAGATGAAATCACTGCATCACTGGAAGGTGAAACTGAAAAAATCAAAACAGCATTGACAATGATGGACACCAACTTAAAGGCAACATTAGTCAGATCAAAAGATTATGAATACACCATTAAATATATCAAGGAGTTTGATAAAATAGTTGCACATAACTATGAAAGAAAATCTCTACTAGTTATTCAACCCCGTGTTGTTGATTCACAAGAGCAGTACATTGAAATATTAACGAAAATGAGACGAGCTTTTGGTAGGACACGTGAGGTTGTTTACAAATATGACATTTTTGAAAACATCATGCAAAAACGCGTTACACTACGTATCAAAGACGTTTTTATTCAATCACTTAAAAGAATAAAGGGGATGTCATTAGACAAGGCTGTCATGATTCAAAGAGAATATCGCACCCCTAAGGGATTGATAGAAGCATACAACAATTATGATGGAGATGGGCCCAACATGCTTCTGGAAGCATTTTCAAATGAAATCGGGTCAAGGAAAATTAACAAAGTAGTTTCAGAAAGAGTTTTTGAAGTGTTTGGGCGCTGAGCAGATGAGCACTTTGTCACGTGATTTATAGCCAATTAAAATCAATTCGCGACTTTCTGGAGGGCGAAAAAAAAATCTTTGAGTTAAAATTTGTCGTCGAACTCTTGTTTTAATAAAAGTTTAGTAGTTCACACTTTCTAACATTAACATGTACAGACTCGGTGCCTCCCAACTTGCTCGTAATGCTGCTGTTCCAGCTGCCAGAAACATGGCCACTCTTAGAGAAATCGAAATGAGATTAAAGTCCATTAAGAACATCGAAAAGATCACCAAGACCATGAAGATTGTTGCCTCCACCAGATTGAACAAGGCTACCAAGGCTATGACTTCATCCAGAGTTTACCAAGAATCCGACTTGGACTTCTTCAAGACTGCTGAAACCAGTGCTACTGAAGGTGGTGCTAAGACCTTGATTGTTGCTATTACTTCAGACAAGGGTTTATGTGGTTCTATTCACTCTCAAATGGGTAAGGCTGTCAAGAACAAGCTTTCTCAAAACGAAAAAGTTGATGTTGTCACCATTGGTGATAAGATCAAGACTCAAGTTTTAAGATCTTACCCAGAAAACCTTGTTTTATCTTTCAACGGTGTTGGTAAGGAAACCCCATCATTCAACGAAGCTTCCTTGATTGTTGACGAAATCTCCAAGTTGGGCGAATACTCTGAAATTGTTATTCTTTACAACAAGTTCACCTCATCAGTTTCTTTCGAACCATCTGCTGCTTCTGTTTTCTCTCAACAAGCTATTGATGCATCATCCAAGTTGTCTGTTTTCGATATTGAAGATGACATGGGAACCACCGAAGTTTTGGCAAAGGTTTCTTTGACCAACGCTATCTTTGCTGGTATGGCCGAAGGTTACGCTTCTGAAGTTTCTGCTAGAAGAAACGCTATGGATAACGCTTCCAAGAACGCTGGTGATATGATCAACAAGTACTCTATCTTGTACAACAGAACTAGACAAGCCGTCATTACCAACGAATTGGTTGATATCATTACTGGTGCTTCCTCATTGGATTAAGCAATGGATTGATATGATGATTTATACTATTTATTCCTTTATGATTTATATTTATTAAATTGATATTTACAGCAAGACTATAAACTCTGTTTTCACCATTCTTCGCCTACCACACAAGCTTTCATCTGGCGTCGTTCCACGCACCGATTTCAAAATGAAAAACAAGCACAACACAACACTGATAAATGTCATGTCATGACAGAAATTAATGTTTAAGCTGTTAAAACGGCCATCCGAAACATCCGCTGCTTTCCAAAACGTCTAACTTGTCTTTCCATTGAGTTGCGGATCAATTGGATCTCAATCACAGGTCAAACCCGACATTTTGCTCTTTTCGGAAAACTTTTGTGTCTTTTAAAAATGGCAAGGTCCACATGTGGTGAAATATATCAAAAAGAGTTCATAGTAAAAAATTACACTTTGAGTTGGAATTTTGCCACTCCAATTACACATTTATGATCACACAATGCGTAGGATTCTAAAAACATAATTTAAAAGGGAAAGTTGCACCAATTGACCCCATTATTAACATCTTTCTCCTCTTTTTTGAACGACAGCTTACGTAAGCATGGGAGATAGCTCCCGGAAGTCACGTTATTTTTTTCAAATCCTCGGAGAAGAGAGGATTAATATAAATATGGTATAAATCCCACCTTATATTGAAATTGCTATGCGTAGCAATAAGAACCACTAATATAATATATACCAATTATGTCTCTTGCTAATAAGCTCAGTGTTAAGGATCTCAATGTCGCCGGTAAGCGTGTCTTCATCAGAGTCGATTTCAACGTCCCTCTTGATGGTGACAAGATCACCAACAACCAAAGAATTGTTGCTGCACTTCCAACCATCAATTACGTTTTGGAACAAAAGCCAAAGGTTGTCATTCTTGCTTCTCACTTAGGTAGACCAAACGGTGAAGCCAATCCAAAGTTCAGTTTAAAGCCGGTTGCTGCCGAATTGGAGTCCCTCCTCAATAAGAAGGTCACCTTCCTCCACGATTGCGTTGGTGAAGAAGTCACCAAGGCCGTCAACTCCGCCGAACCAGGCTCTGTCATTCTTTTAGAAAACTTAAGATACCACATTGAAGAAGAAGGTTCTAAAAAGACCGCTGAAGGTAAAGTTAAGGCCGATAAGGAAGCTGTTGCTAAGTTCAGAGCTCAATTGACCTCTCTCGCTGATGTTTACGTCAACGATGCATTCGGTACTGCCCACAGAGCCCACTCTTCAATGGTTGGTTTCAACTTAGATCAAAGAGCTGCCGGTTTCCTTATGGCCAAGGAATTAGAATACTTTTCAAAGGCTTTAGAAAACCCAGTCAGACCATTCTTGGCTATCCTTGGTGGTGCTAAGGTTTCCGATAAGATCCAATTGATTGACAACCTTCTTGACAAGGTCGACATGTTGATCATCGGTGGTGGTATGGCCTTCACTTTCAACAAGGTCCTCAACGGCAAGTCCATTGGTGGCTCATTATTCGACAAGGATGGTGCTGAAATTGTTCCAAAGTTAGTCGAGAAGGCCAAGAAGAACAACGTCAAGATCTACTTGCCAGTTGATTACGTCACCGGTGACAAATTCTCTGCTGACGCTGCTGTTGGTTACGCTACCGCTGAAGAAGGTATCGAAGGTACTGCTATGGGTTTGGACATTGGTGAAAAGACTATTGTTGAATTCGTCAAGGCCATTGGTGAAGCTAAGACCATTGTCTGGAACGGTCCACCAGGTGTCTTTGAATTCGAAAACTTTGCTAAGGGTACCAAGGCCATGTTAGATGCTACCGTCAAGTCATGTGCTGCTGGTAACACCGTCATTATTGGTGGTGGTGATACTGCTACTGTTGCCAAGAAGTTCGGTGCTGTTGAAAAGCTTTCCCACGTCTCCACTGGTGGTGGTGCTTCCTTGGAATTGTTGGAAGGTAAGGAATTACCAGGTGTCACCTTCCTTTCTAACAAGGCTTAAAATGTTCATTGGGCGGGAGAAAATTATCATGAATTTATGTATCCATTTTTTATTTAATTAATAATTTACCAGATTAGTTCTAATTGACATTAATATGCTGAGCATATTGGGCGATTTCACTTCATCATCTGTGTAGACCTGTTTTCATTTTTAATAAATGGCCCCTTTAAATATAACATCATGCTTTTTGCAATCTTAGTATAGACATGCAACACTCGTCGTATATTTCTTTCTTTCTTGCTTCTGTTTCCAATTCAACTTCAAACTAGAAAAAAAGTTTATGATACAAGAGAATTCACAAGTTCCACCTTCCTATTTTGTGTATGCAAAGGCTTTTCTGATGTGTAAAGTGCGTTTCTTTCTTAAAGGGGCCGTCATCAGCGATTTCATCTCTTCCCTTAATTAGCCAAATTAGGAAGGTAGACCTCATTTCGTGACCATTTCAAATGATTCAAGAACTCCAACTGTTTCATATTTTTTGTTCCAAAAACAATGGATCCCTTTGTTAGCTTGTTACAGATGTGGATTTTGGGTAAATTGACCTTCCTTTTTGAGACTCCAAAGAAATCATTTCAAACGCTCAGCAGGTATCTTAAAACAAGAATTCGATAATGTGAACTTAACTTGAAAACTATTTAAGCTCAAGAATTGTACAAGGTGATGACCAATCTCACAGTATTGTTCTATATCAGATCATAACTTTCAATACTAAACAATGAAGTTCAATCCAGCCGTTCTTTTATCACTTGCTTTGGCCGCCGCTGCTCCAATTGCCCAACCACAAGCTAACGCTAACGCTGCTGCTGTTGCTGATGCCGATGCTTACTTTAGATGGTACAATGTCTCCAGAAGATTTGGAATCTTCGCTAGAGATTGTGATGACGAAGACAACGCTACTACTGCTTCTGCGCAAGATGAAGAGCCAGTTTCTTTTGGTATTGCCTTACCAACTGATAATTCAACTGAACCACTGATCATTCCATTGTTCAAGGGTGAACAGAATATTACTGAAGTACAAGCTAATCAATACCTTGCCAAGTTAGGTTACCAAAATGAATCGGATTTAACTAAAAGAGATGCTGAACCATACTTTAGATGGTATAACGTCTCTAGAAGATTTGGTATTTTTGCTAAGAGAGATGCCGACGCTAATCCTGATGCTTACTTCAGATGGTACAACGTTTCTAGAAGATTTGGTATTTTTGCCAGAGATGAAGATAGCACTCAAGAAGAAGAAGAAGAAGAAGAAGAACAACCAATTGGATACGGTATTGCAATTGCTGAAAACTCTACTGAACCAATGATTATTCCTCTTTTCAAAGGCGAAGAAAACATTACTGAAGAACAAGCCAACAAATACTTAGCTGCCATGGGTTACACTGATGGCGAGTCTTCTGATTTAAACAAAAGAGAAGCTGCTCCTTATTTCAGATGGTACAATGTTTCTAGAAGATTTGGTATCTTTGCAAAGAGAGAAGCCCTTGCTGAAGCTGATGCTGTTGCCGATGCTAACCCAGATGCTTATTTCAGATGGTACAATGTTTCCAGAAGATTTGGTATTTTTGCTTGAGCACATCACATTTATCTTCATTTTCGTTTATCATTTTTGAAATTTATCATTTATAAGTTAACCATTATTATTGTTACCCTGACTATTATACACACAAAACAACCCTTTCACTACCCAAAATGGATCTGAATAAGTCAATGTCCATAGAATTTTTCCTTACTTTGAAAATACAATTTATTCCAAATTTCATTGCGTTATCAACATTATCTGCCACACCGCTTAAGAAATTTCCAAAGTTTGTACAGCCTTTCTTATCCAGTAAGGTAAAATTTAGGGTGATTTTTACATCACCAAGTGTAATCATTCCAGCATATGTTTGTGTTGCTAGAATTGCCTGATTGAAAAAGTTACACATACTTTCCCAGCCAGATAATCGAACCTTGGTATAGTCAATGTATTTCAATCCAGTATGATGGCTTGAGAAGGACAATACGTATTTGTTAGTGAACTTAATACACTCTACTCTTTTCCACCAAGTTTGATTATGAATATTATGAGTAGGATTAACAATGACAATTTTATCAGCAAGGCTAATATACTTGTTAAAAGCATCCAAAGATCGATGTCGATTACAGAAAACCACTATTTTGAGTAACCTTGTTTTTTCATGAAATAATGAATTCAATACATCCGCCAACGGTACGATACTTTTACCATCAGAATCCAAAGCAAAATCATTAAAAGTTCTGGGATAAAGATTAATTCCTCCTTTAAACTCAAAAGGTTTGAATCTGACATACGGATACTCCAACTCCATGTATGGTATACAGGGGGAATTTTTGAAATCATCAGGAATTGTTGTTCGGATCATATGTTCAATATCTAAATAATAATATAATCTACGACCTATTAAGCTTTGTAACTCCAACGGCAAACCCGTAAGGATGTTTTGAAATTTTTCAATATTATTAGCATTGGAAATGTTCATAACTCAAACATCAAGCTAAACGGTAAGAAAAAGAAGTTTTGGTCTTTCGTATCGCATTTTTAGGATAGGGTAAATTTTTTTAATGCTCAGCAACTAGTGCGTACAAATCTATAAAATACTTTACTTCAATTATTCTTCGTCCTTCCAGCCAAGAGATTCAAGTTCACCACGTACCTTCTCCTCGGTACCAATTTTGAGAACTTGGGTTGCTTCCAGTGGTTCATTGTTGGCTTGTTTCAATTTGAGAACCTCAATAGCACGTAACTTTTTAAGTAAATTACGGATCTTCTTTTCCTCAAGGGAAACGACACCACCAATAACAAGTGAAGCATCAGCAGAGTTACCAGCAGATGGAGCAGGAGATGGTTCTTGAGAAGCAGCTTCAGTACCTTCAGCAGCAGCTTTATTGGCTCTATTAGCTCTCTTTTTCTTGTTTTTCAAAGCAGCCTTGGATTCACCAGTTTCAACAGGAGCGTTCACTGGTGCCCAACCAGGAACGACCTTTCTAGATGGACCACCAGTAGGTTGGAACTTAGCAGTACCGTTCTTTTCGGCGTCTAAATCAGCAAGTGACTTGCCAGTTGCAGCAGATGGCCTGCCACGAGCTCTTGGTGGTCTGTAAGCACCCTTAGAAGCACTAGCAGCCTTTTGTTCGGCGTGTTTCTTCTTATATTCAAGAGCAGAGACATGTGGTTGGCAATCTGGAATATCGAATTTAGAAGCAGTAATTGGAGGGAAGTCTTCTAATGGTTGATGACGCCAGTCAATGTTATAGAGAACATCATAATGCTTTTGGTAAACAATATCACCATTGACATACCAAATATGGAAACCGTTATCAACTCTTAATCTTGGAGAAGTGGTGGCTGTTAAAATGTATCTACCATCAGGTGACCACTTACAGACGGAAGTGTTTGAAGCTTGGAAACTTGCAACCTTCTTGAACTTATCTTGTCTATCAAGAATGTCAATGTCACCAGGTAAATTACCAAACCCAGCAACTAAGATATACTTAGCATGTGGTGAGTAGAGAATGGTGTTACGAGAAGCTTCTGGTAATGAATGAATGGAGTTACCTCTTGAGTCAAAGAAGGTGATGGCAGCAGGCATGAAACCATGGATGACAGCAAATTCACGAGAGGTTGGAGACCAGGTAACTTCATGAATTGGACCATCCTTTGGTAAATCGATCTTTTGATCAAATGAGCCAGAAATACCTAAGAGATATAACTGGGTTTCACCGTAATATGATCTGTTTGAAGAATCAACTTCGGTAGAAACCAGAGCTAAAAGTGAAGTGCCCAATGCGTTCCAATGGAAAGTACACGACTCACCTTTGAAAAATGATTTTTGAGAAACTGCGGTCTTCACATTAGGTAAGGAGTAAACTCTGATGAATGCAGGATTGCTCTTTTGCGCAGCAATAAAAACAGCAACAGATGGATTTTTACCTGGAGAAACTTGGAATGACTCGATTTTACCGGTGTCCTTGAAGTTAAGAGTACATTGAATTTTCTTTTCATCCAACTTGTAAAAATCAATCACAAAAGACGATGCCATGAGAGCCATCATGGATTCATCGGATGTGTATTGAGGAATCCAACCGGACTGGGATTTGTTAACAAAAGATCTAACGATTTCATAAGATTTAGTGGCTAAATTAACTTTGATAATTTTAGCATTTTCAAACCAAGATCCGTCTTCGTTTTTCGAAACTGGACACCAGGTGGCCATAAACTTCCCAGAAGGAGAAACACTGAGTTCCATCACGTTTGGTAAGTCAATGGTGAAAATTTCAGCCCCTGAAAGTGGATCAACAATGTGTAAATTCTCTGGTTGAGAATACACAAAGTAGGAACCGTTAGGAGCATATTGGGCACAACGGACGTCGGAGCCGTTAGAAGGAGCAACAAAACCCTTAGATGAAGTGAAAAGAGGTTGAGCATCAAAAAGCTCAACGGAACGTGGCTGTCTAATGAAAAGCTGCGGAACTGGAGCCATTTTGCGGATAAAAAGAGAGTAATTAGTGGAGGATGAAAGTGTCAACTGGCCACGAAAAATATTTGTTCAAAGAGAAAATACGCTCAGCATTAGAGGTGGGCCCGGAAAGGCGGGGAAACAACAGGGTTGCAAGGTATGTTGTCACACGGATCGTTTTTTTGATATTTAAATAAGCTAAATTCTTTTTAACGGTTCAAATGGGCCCTATTAAAAAGCCTTTTAAGATGTTTTTACATTTTTGAAATTCTTTTAAAGGATCAACAGATATAGAGCCGGGCTTTGTAGCTAAAAAGCCAGAATATAAGTTGCAAACGGAAAAGTAGGGTTAAATTGGAAAACCAATGAAAAATCTCAAAGTAAGGGAACATTACAACAGGAAACGGATGAAAGTACCTATGCTATGTTTTCAAAGGTTAAGTTGAACATTTTAGTAAGACAAAGATGGTCAGAAACGCTTATAAGAAAAGTGCCCACATAAGTTTACTTTGCATAACTTAAACTGTACTCCGACTTTGCATTGAAGGCCTCGCTTAATTTTCAGCTCCACTTTGTTTCGTTAACTGTATTGGTATGAAAAACCTTTATTGTCCAATACAATTGTACATACATCATAAACTATTCGAGATACACAGTTGGCTTGCACACAACTGTACTTCTATGAAAACTTAATATATTAATAAGCTACTATATAACTATGTTTAATACTGTATTACTTATTTCTTAGCAGTTAATCTTCTCAAGTAGAAGGCTAATTCTTCACCTTCTAAGACGTAACCATCACATCTACCGGATTGACCTGGTCTAGAGGAAATAGCAGCGTAAAGCTTACCAGAACCGAATTGAGCGGCAACAGCTGGGTCCATCTTGGAGGATTCAGCTCTAGCAGCAAACTTCTTTTGCAACTTAGCGGATCTCTTGACATCATCAGCTTCAGTAGCACCCTTCTTACCTAAAACTAAACCGTAGTGGGATTCGTAGTATTGCTTGAATGGGGTAGCATCGATTTGAACAATAGCAGACTTGGTCAAAGTGTTGGTTCTGACCAATTCGTTGTTAGATGGATGGTAAACGACAACGTTAATTCTGGTCTTTCTAGAGACACCTTCGGAAGCCCAAGAGAAGTTACCGGTTTCAACTCTGATGGCTCTGAACTTTTGGTTACCACCTCTAGTTCTGACGGTGTGGATTCTCTTAGTACCAATCTTGGTGTTAGCACCTTGTCTACCTAACTCAAACTTCCGCTTCTTTCTGTATTGAGCTCTCTTAGCACCGGTGGCTGATCTCTTGTGACGAGAATCTCTTGAAATACCCATGTTTAATCACTTGTGAAATGAAACTATAGTGGGTCTCTAAAAATTTCAAAATTTTAATTTTTCATCAAAGGGAATACAGTGCGTCGACTTTTACAAAAAAATTGCTTAATTGGGAAACACAGTCACAAAATTTCTATTTTTTTCGCACCTTGAATTTCCCCTAATTAAAAAATTACCTCAAGACCCTCAAGCCAAGCACGTGACAAAAAAAAGAAGGAAAGGAGGGTTTTTCATTTGAAAAAGAAATTTGATTACTTTCCATGTAAATTTATGTGAGTTTCTTGTGCACTAAGCTCTCGTAGTTATAAATGGCCGAAACTGAAACTATTTATGATCAGATTGAAATAGAAGATTTCACTTACGATCCAGATCTTCAAGTCTTCCGTTATCCTTGTCCTTGCGGTGACAGATTTGAAATCTCAATCTATGATATGCAAGAAGGTGAAAACATTGCGGTTTGTCCTTCTTGTAGTTTGATGTGCGAGATTATCTTTGATGAAGAAGATTTAAAGGAGTATCTTGATCAATAGGGATTTTGTCCACCTCAAGAAAGATAAATCATTGCTTTTCTATGATTTGAAAATGTACAGCTCATAGTACAATATAATAAATACCAATTTTAGCATGCCATAAGTCCAAGTATGAACATATGTGAATATATAGAAATTTACATCCAAATGGAAGAACACCAAGTTCGCTCAAGATCGCTGTAACATGCGCTCATGTTATTTCTCGTCTAGATGCATTGTTAACTAATAAACCTGATACTTATAATGTATGTATATATAGAAAGAGGAGAGTTAATTAATATGAGTGCGGGATCACTGTATAATATTATAAGAATATACGATACAAGATCGCAAACAAACCTATTAATAATCCCCAACTGAGTAAATTCCAGTTCATTGATTTATCCTTATCGTCATTGAAGGAGTTTAATTTCATAGCTCGAATCTTATCTTCCTCATCCAATGCTTCCACATTGGCTACCAAAGACTCATCCACTTTTGTTTCGTTATCATTTATAAACTCAGCAGCACTATTATGGTTATTGACTGCAGTAGTCTGATCATTGTTCGCACTTGAAACGCTGTGATCTACCTTTGGACTCGCAGCTAGTTTCTTGACTGGAGCAGGTATTTCAATCCCGGAAGCTAAAAGCCTCTTATTTTCTTCATATAACTCAGGGAACACTTCTTTGAATATTGGATTAGATTCAACATTGAATCTCCTACTTTGTCTAGCAGCTAATTTCTTAGTGGACGCAGAAGTAACAATACTACCAGTAGTACCTTCGTCTGAGGTCATGAAAGAAAGAAGACCTGTGAGAATAGTTGCAACTGACCAGGATGGATTCCAGGATTCTTCATGGAAATCACTCATTGACAAACATAGACGTGTGTTGACTTGAAAACGACCTGATGGAGTACACATCTTGATTCTAGGTGGTTTGAATGGATATTCTGATGGAAATGTCACTCGGCCATGGTACTGGCCGCCTTCGTATGGACTATCCGGTGGACCAGTGATCACATAATGCCAGTCCAAGATGTTATTTTCGTGTGGACGTGCTATGATGTATGGAGCAGGCGATGCCTGGAGTTGTTTATACTCCTTATTGAGCCTCTTTGATGCTTGTGCGGACATGGGAGAAGAAAAAGGTGTTAACAATGAGAACAGGTGTATTTTTCAAAGATTGTCTGTTAACTATAGAAATATTATTTTATGGCTTGAAGTACTCAGTGAATTGGGAGGTGATTGAGTGACTATACGAAAGTGAAGTACATAGTATTTTTTTGGTTTTAGTACTGTAAAAATTGACGTTGTAAACCGATAGATCACTTGCGTGATTTAGGCCTGATTTGCCAAAAGTAAATCACAAAGAACTGGAAAGATTTTAAGCACCAAAAATGAATATCGCTGAAGAAGTTGTGCAGTGAGCTAAGTTAACAAGTGAAATGATCATATCTTTGTAAATAATTTTTATCAGGCTGATTGCATTGATTGCATTCTAGTGAAGTTGGTAGATCGATTGGCATTTTTGAATCTCAGATGTAATGCAAGAGCTGAATGTTTCCAAAAGCGAATGGTGATTTATCATATTCTTTACATGTTGCTAAATAAAAATTCCATTAAAAATTACAATTGTTAGATGTCAATTTAGACTTCTTCAATCTTTACAATTTGAGATTTCAATTATTTTTAATAATACACCATCATGAGCAATTTTTAGCTTAGCTTGATTATGATCTATTTCTTTTGTTTCAACACCTTTTGAAAAGCTAAAAAAGGTGGGCAAAGAAACAAAAATTTATCAAGCTTTTATGGCCATTGCTTCTTCTTGAATGCTATGCAAAACATAATTTCATTGTCATTCCAAATAGCTCACAAATCTGATAATAAAAATTTTATTCATGTCTTTAATCAATTAAATATTATCTTTTTTCACGTAAAAGGGCCTCTTCCAGTTCACTTACGATCACAAGAGATTGAAGATGTCTTTGAAACAAACAAAAAACAACATTAGAATCATTTCAGGGAACTCACATCCCGATCTTTCCACCTCCATTTGCAATCAACTGAACACACCATTGGCAAATGTCTCAGCAATCAGATTTCCAAATAACCAATCGGCAGTTCTCGTGAAAGAATCACTCAGAGACGAAGATGTGTATGTTGTTCAGACCGGTTCTAATCCTGATCTTAACACACATCTTTTTGAACTTTTAGCCATTATCAATGCTTGCAGAAAGGCATCAGCACGTCGTGTTACTGCTGTTATTCCTAACTTCCCATATGCTAGACAAGATAGAAAGGATAAATCAAGAGTTCCTATTTCTGCCAAGCTCATAGCGAATCTATTAGTTGCAGCAGGGTGTGATCATGTCATTACTATGGATTTACATGCTTCTCAGATCCAGGGTTTCTTCTCGATTCCTGTTGATAACCTGTATGCTGAACCATATGTTCTCAAATGGATTAAGGATACTTACGGTGGAGACGTGATGATGGTTTCTCCAGATGCCGGTGGTGCTAAAAGAGTTGCTTCTCTTGCTGATAAGTTGGATACCCAATTTGCACTTATTCACAAAGAACGTGCAAAGGCGAATGAAGTTTCTCGGATGGTTTTGGTCGGTGATGTGAAAGGAAAAGTGTGTGTTCTGGTTGATGACATGGCAGATACTTGTGGCACGCTTTGTAAGGCAAGTGACATTCTTTTAGCCGAAGGTGCCAAGGAAGTTGTTGCGATTGTTACCCATGGTATCTTTTCCGGTAATGCTATTGAAAGACTTAACACTTCTAGTTTGAAAAAGGTTGTTTGCACCAACTCCATGCCACTTGGCGACCATGTTAAGGCTTGCGAAAGACTTGATGTGATGGACGTGAGTCCTATATTGGCCGAAGCTATCAGAAGATTGCACAACGGTGAGAGTATCTCATACTTATTTAGCCATGTTGTGTAATGCGACCTGGACATTACGCAGATAATAAAAAGATATTTATTTGGTGCGACCATAAACGCTTGATCAAGGAACCGATAAGAGAGCATAAACTATCTCATACTTGTTTATGACTTGGCCCTTACATAGATATACATGGTACTCATTTATGTTTGATGCTACTTATATATAATTTAGTTCAATTGACATAACTTAACCAAAGAATGAATTCATAATAAAGCTTGAGACCAACGTTTGCGTTGGCCCTGCGCGCGTGAGAGTTTGTGTGTGTGTGTGTTAAATGTTTGTATATCTATAAAATATAACCGAGCGAGTCGCCAGTTGACCTTGTTCAAAAAAGGCTAGCACTCAACTCTTCATGCTGTATGCTCGTGTGCAAGGGTGCACGTGTGGGTTATCAAATGTATTGAAAAGGCTATGTCAATGAGCTCTTGATAGCTTAGCCTAGTCAGTAACCACTCTCCTCAATCAGCTCTTAATAGCCTTTAGCGCTCACTAACCTCAAACTTCATTGGCCACTCTTTTAGCTTCCTCGCCCCAGAACCGTGCCTTTCTTTCATCCTTCTCGCACCCAATACCCTTCGTGTAGAATCTCTGTAAGAGCATCATTGCTCTTGCATGCTCCAATCCTGCCGCCTTCTCTGCCCACTTGAAACTTTTATGGTAATCCTGTTTCACTTCATCACTCCCAACAAAATACCATGAACATAGACCCATCATACCTTCAGGATCTCCCAATTCTGCTGCAATCAAGTAGAAATGACAAGAAAGTTCGGAGTTCGGTTCCACAACGTCCCCCACTTCGTAGATCTTTCCTAGCATCACTGCTGATTTCGCATGGCCAAGACTCGTGGCCTTGAAAAGAAGTTTGATTGCATACTGGACATCCTTGATCACAATGTCTCGGAACCCATTCATGTAGATGAGTGCAAGTTCGTAGGGTGCACCACATGACAGTGGAGTTGCACATTCTGTTGCTCTACGTAACCATGAAATACCCTTTTTCTTTGTATTCGTATCTGCTGGCAGACCCATGAGACCATGGAAACAATAAATCCCGTACTCCATCATTGCGACTGGGTGATTGTTCATCGATGCAATTTCCAAAAACTTGATCACCTTCCGTGCATCACGTGAACACCCTATACCCTTACGGTAGCAAATCGACGTACGATATGCTGATTCTGCATGCCGTGCTTTGCCTGCAGATTCGAAACATGAAAGTGCTTTTGAATACTCGGGCTTGTTGCGGTGAAAAATCCCACAGTAATAAGCGTCCCCCAAATAATACTGTGCCTCACTACTACCAAGCTTACCTGATTTTTTCAGTAGAGCATGAGCTTGGTCTAAGTATTCTGCTTTCTTCTCGCTTGAGATGGAATCGTCATCGCAGCTGAACACAGACTTGATGAGTACCTGAGCATATGAAAGCATCGTAGCTGGGTCCTTCGTTTTCTTCACGTTGGCTCCATACAACTCCAATGAATCACCCACAGGCAACAGCTGTCCTGAAACTGTACGACGATGTAGTGATTCTTCAGGGGGGTTCGAATCCACCCCCGATGTCTTGATCTCGGTCAATGGAGCCACAGGCAGCTCGAACGCAACAAGAGTGGCAGGTGCATCTGGGATTTGGTCTTGAGTAGCAATAGGAGGAGAAATATTGGCCATAAGAGGTGATATCGTAACTGTCGGAGCTTGGATCGTAGTTGTTTGAGCTGGAATCGTAGTTGTTTGGTTTGAAACTGATGCTTTTTGACCTGGAATCGCAGTCTTTTGGTCTGAAACCATCTCCATATGGTCTGAAGCCATCTCCATTTGATCTGTATCAACTCCCACTTCAGCTGAAACATAGGATTGTTCGGAAGAACCCTCCTCACGCAGTGCCATGAAGTCCAAATCGCCCAGAATATCCGAAGACCCCATCCGGCTGTATCTGTCAATGATATCACGCTCAGAAGCAACTGTTGCATTGCTTGCTACGCGGTTAGATCCGCGTAACACAGGTGGTAACTGTGTCAAAAAGGGGTGGGGCCCTGAAACGGGTTTGGAAGCTTTAGACGGCGCAGAAAAAGCGTCTAGTGGCTTTTCCAAGCCATGGCTGTCACTGGGCGTTGTCCCAAGCGACTCAACTCTCTGGGGAGCCAGCATTTTGTACGGATGCATTGAATTAGAGACCATTAAAGGGAAGGAGTGGAATAAAATATTATTGTATCTATAAATATGGAGGGCGTTCATGTTCAAAAGGTGGCAGGAAAAACGTAAGGCCTCGGTGAGTCCGCCAGTGGGAGGGTCCAAGGGAGGGTCCCAGACGGGGTCGAGCTCGCCACAGCCGAAGGAGCAAAAAAACGGGGTCGAACAGGTGGAAATTCCGCATCAGACGTTGGATGCAACTCAACGGGCGGAATTGCAAGTAATGACGGGCAACAAGGCCATGCCATGGGGCGAGGGTGATCAATGTGTGTTTGGAATGGAAAACTTTGGCTTTTCCTGCTACATAGCGTCAATTTTTCAGATCCTTTATCATCTTCCAGAGTTTCGAAGGACAGTTTTAGCGTCTCCAGAGCGGTTGGCGGGGCTAGAAGAGCGTCTGAGACGCTCTACGATGCCTGGGAAGACTCCACATGGTTTTGTGCTTGCAACTGCGGGTGTCACAGTTGATAAGCCCGTTTTAGAGACGCTTATGAACCGTACAGAGTCGAAAAATGGCCAGGGAAACATCAGTATGGTGGGTTTAGGGGGTTTGCAAGCTTCTACAGAGCAGCGTAAACGAAATGCACTCATTAGAGGCCCCCTTCTCAACGTGGACGAGTCGCATGCGGCAGAATACGGACTAGCCGATGTTAAGTCTGCAGACGTGTTTTGCGCTCTCAAGGACACGTTTGAGGCCATAGTAGAAAACGCATCAGAGAAGGGCGTGGTTTCGGCATATTTGCTAGTAGAAACAATCAAGGCTCAGTCAGAAATGTTCCGTGAGTCAACGCACCACGATGCACACGAATTTCTTAATTTCCTCATCAACAACTTGAACGAGGCCCAAGGTGTCGATACGACCTTGAGCTCCATTTTCGAGGGTGCATTGACGTCACAGACAAAGTGTCTCAAATGTGGTATGCTTAGCTTGCGAGAAGAGAAGTTTTTTGACCTTTCAGTGGACATCGAAAGACTGTCATCGATCTCGAACTCGCTGAAACTCTTTTCCAAGACCGAAAGACTCGATGAGTCGAATAAATTCTATTGTGAAAAGTGCCAGCAACTACAGGAGGCAGATAAATGCATCCGAATCAAAAAGCTCCCGAAAATCCTTGCGTTCCATCTCAAAAGATTCCAGTACTCGGAACAGTTGAACAGAATGGTGAAGCTTTTCCACAGAGTGGAGTACACAAAAACTCTTCGTGTTTCAGCTTTAGAGCAACAGGACCAGCTCTACGAGTTGTACGGAGTGGTGGTCCACGTTGGTGGAGGTCCCTACCACGGTCATTACGTCTCCTTGGTCAAGACCGCTCTTTACGGTTGGCTCTTGTTTGACGACGAGGACGTGGAAAAAGTGGACGAAGACTTTGTTTTCAAGTTCTTTGGCGACGGTGCAGGTATTGCTACCACATATCTCGTCTTCTACAAGCAAGTGGAGGACGAAGCAGAGTACATGAGATCCCAACTTTACTGTGGGCTCACCGAAGACTACGGGGAAGAAGAGCTGGAGGAAGAAGAAAAAACCGCAGTGGCGGCTCAAGAGGACGATGAAGAACCATTTGTGGACGTGACTTCCAATCCTGACATTGTGGTTCCTTCCAGTATGAACACCCTCGTTTCCAGCGTCGACGAATTGATTCTTGAAAAGCCGCCGGTGATGATGCTACAAACTCCTACACCTCCATCCTCGCCGGTACCAAGCGCGGACCCAATTGTGCCAGAACAAAAACGGCGTGGGTCTCGCATGTTCTCTTTCATAAGACGCACATCTCAGGCTCCATCATCCACGCCTCCTCCAGCTTAATCTGTATACCCTATGTAAATAAATATGAACTGTTGTTTTAATTTTCTTATGAACATACCTTATTTGAAGCTATTGTCCAACCTCTCAAACATCATCATATTCTACAATTCTGGTTAAATTTCAACGTTTTATAAATTTAATCACCGTTAATGAAATTCTTGGCGTGCTGAGCGTTTGCCAAGAATTATCAGAATCACCTTGTTTTCATCTAATTCGATGCGTTTACTCGCCTTTCTCGCGTTTTGTGGGTCCTGCATGGCTCAAATGATGATGGACGAACCTTCTGACGCGGCCGAGTCCATGCGTAATGCGCTCCAGAAAAATTCGCTTTCTAGAGGCTTGCATTGGACGATTTCTCTTATCATGTTGGTCATTTTACCATCTTACACCGCCTCTTTTGCAGTGGCAGACCATTACAAGGTTGGTATGCTTGGTCAGATTGTTTCAGGTGCCTATGCTGTTATTGAAGCTCTTTTTTTGCGATTTGAAGATCCATCAGGCCATGAAAATAGAACTTCTCGTGGCACTGCCTGGTTCTTGGCGTTGTTCTATCTCGTCACCATTTTCAACGGGGGTGCGTCCTATTTCACATTAAGGGTCTACGAAAAAATTAGTCATTCTAAATGGAGATTCATATTGGCACCGTTTTCAAGTACCAGTTACAAAGTGTTATCTTGTCTTTTAACTCTTTGTGGGTTTATCAAATCATCAATGAACGTTGTGGCTCTTCTTGGGTTTTGCTACGATGACCACACTGGCCAATGCAATGCCCACGGAATTATGGGAATGAGTTTCATTTTTTATGGCGGTATCATGCTCCAGATGCTAATGATCCCATGGTTGAGAGTCAACAATGGCAGATTTTCTCAAGAGTTTTACGATTCCGCAGTCATTACAGTGTGGGGGATCATTAACACGTTCACAGAGCACAGACCATGGGAGCCTTGGTCCCACGGCGATTACCAACACACTGCAATGGGTATTTTATTCTGGGGATGTGGTATGTTAGGTATGACCTTGTCATGGGGGCGCAGAAGAAGTTTCATGCCTGCTTTCACTTTGATTTTCACCGGGTATGCAATGTCTGAACATGTGCAGGAGCTCATCACTTCAACCAAAGTCCATGCATTTTTTGGTTATGTGCTTATGTTTGGTGGCTTGTCTAGAATTCTCGAAATCACATTCTTACTGGATGACAGAGATGTGAGAGAAGACAATTATGTCAGATCTTTCCAATACTTGCCATCACTGGCCTTGGTTCTTGCTGGATTGCTTTTCATGGGTGCAACTGAAGAACAAATGCAGCTTGTTGTCGATATTGGTGCCGGGTCCAGTTCCTACATCATGGTTATCATCACTGGGGCTTGTTGTATTCATATGTGGCTTTGGTCCGTTTTGAAACTCTATCTTCATCTCGTGGGTGTCCCTATGGATGGTCCAGAAAGTCTTCAACCAATCCAAAACGAAGACATCGAAATGAATATTTTCAACAAGCCAATGTCAATGGACGAAAGCTTCCAACTTGAAGAAGAAGACTAGTCATTGTTTCATCATTATATGTATATATCTAGATATTCCTTTTTTAGCAAATAATAAATCAAATTATGGAGAGACCGAATCAATGGACTGAGCAAGATCCTCTATATGGCACATAACAGCGTAAATTCACTGAAAAAAGGGTGCTAATAATCAAAGATAATTTCCACATATTCAAATATTACTTTTCAGCCTCTTAATACCAACATTCAACCCCCCCCCATTCGTTCGAAGAATCTTTCTAAGCAAGATCCGGAAAAATAATTTCCTGATATTACTAATTACATAAGCACCGGAATGACATCGCTATTGTCAGCAGATGATCTCAACGATTTCATAGCTCCCGGAGTTGCGTGTATCAAGGAGGACGCACCTGAAAAACATGACAAGGACCATATTGAGTTAGAGTTCGAAGTGGACGCGTCAGGTGAAGTTACTGAAAAGACATCGCATAAGAAACTTACCAAGGCACAAATCTCGTTGACAGACTGTCTTGCGTGTTCAGGCTGTATCACATCGATGGAAGAAGTGTTGGTGGCGCAACATTCACATGGGGAATTTGTTAAGGCTCTTGAAAATGAAGAGAACAAGGATAAAATATGGGTTCTTTCACTGAGTCAACAAGCTAGAGCTAGTTTGGCTTCTGTTTACGATGTCAGCATGGCTAAAATGGATATAGCACTGGCTAAGATTTTTAAAACTCATTTCAATTTCAATTACATAGTTAGTGTGAATTTAGGAAGGGAAATCACCAATAATGAAATCGCTATTGAGGTTGGCAGAAAGGAAACGAATAAACCGTTGTTACTCAGTGTGTGTCCTGGTTGGGTTCTTTATGTTGAGAAGACCCATCCTGAACTAATCGAGACCATGAGCAACACTAAATCACCTCAAGGTATTACTGGAGGTCTATTGCATTCACTGCTAGGCGATCGAGTTTACCATTTGAGTATTATGCCATGCTTTGACAAGAAATTAGAAGCGGCAAGAGATGAAGAAGTGGTCGATTGTGTCATCACTCCAAGAGAGACGATTCTATTATTTGAAGAAAAAGGAATTGATTTGCAAGCAGAATTGAACAACATCAAAGAAGGCGACTCTAGAACTGAATGGACACCACCTGGTTGGTACGAGGGTAACGACTTTGGCTGGGGAAGTAATTGGGGATCGAGTTCAGGTGGTTATGCATACAATTATCTATTGACAAAACAACGAGATCATCCCGACTCTACAATTAAAGTAATCAATGGACGCAACAACGACATTTGCGAGCTGCAATTGATCAATGCCACTTCTGGAGAAGTCATTTCGCGGTCTGGGGTTGTCAATGGGTTCAAGAACATCCAAAACTTGGTTAGGAAATTGAAGACTGAAGACGTAGCATCGAGTAATAAGCCTGTGAGCAGCTTATTGGCACGAAGAAGAAGACGCGCGGTTGATCCAAACAACTCCGAGTCCAATACTGTGGCAATTGACTTGACTAAGTGCGAATTGCTTGAAATCATGGCATGTCCGCAAGGCTGTATCAACGGAGGAGGACAGATCAAGGCTCCAGAAACAATTACGAACGATGAATGGGTGGAAACCGTGAAGCAAGTTTACGATAATGAGCCAAAAGCCGATACCTCAAGCCCGAACAAGATTAAGGAAGAGACTTCTCCGATGACTCTAAAAGACCTTAATGTGACTCAATGGCTACAAACACTCTACTCCGCGAAATCAATATCGCCGGATCACCTACTCCGAATGGAGGTGAAGGCCGTTGAGAAAGCAAAGGACGATCCCTTAGAAATTTTCACTTCTACTTGGTAATTGTTACCCCAGATTTGCATTATTCACGTGACATGGCCTACTATGTGGGGGGGGGTTGCAAAAAATGCTGAGCACATGAGCACATGAGCATGCCGAGAATACTTGGGCATCATTATCATTGCAAGTTTGCAAGTTTTACTAATAGATAGCTGATTTGCGTAGTATTTAAAGCCGAGCTCCATCTTAGGATGGCATTAAAAGAACACCAAATAGAGCAAAGCCCGAGTAACTGTGGATATCTTTTATTTTGAGGTTTATCCGAGAAAAAGCAAATTTTTTTTTTTATGATGGATTGACATCCCTCTCTCTTTCTTCTTTTTTATTCAATTCCCCCATTGAAACTAAGTCAAACCACTTCTCTTTTGAGATGAGTGACAGAATCCAGTTTATTGAAAATACTCACATTGTTGTTTTTGGCGCCAGTGGCGATTTGGCCAAGAAAAAGACGTTCCCAGCCCTTTTCGGTCTTTATAGAGAAGGTAAGCTATCAAAGTCAACAAGAATCGTTGGTTTTGCCAGATCCAGCATTGAATTGAGTGCGTTTAAAGAAAGATTAAGACCTTACTTCAAGTTAATCAGAGATGGTGATGACAAACTTGCCGACGAATTTCTCAGCATGGTTACTTATCATTCCGCTCCATATGACGAAGCTGAAGGTTTCCAACGTTTAGAAAAAGACATCAGAGAACAAGATTCTGCTAATAACGTTAAGGAGTCTCATAGATTGTATTACTTAGCCCTTCCACCTTCTGTTTTCACTCAAGTGGCAAAAATGTTGAAGGATCATTGCCACCCGGGCAAGGATGGGATTGCTAGATTGATTGTTGAAAAACCATTTGGCCATGATTTGAAATCTGCTAGAGAGCTTCAGAAGAGTTTGGCTCCACTATGGTCTGAGGAAGAATTGTTCAGAATTGATCATTATCTTGGTAAGGAAATGGTTAAGAATCTGATCCCAGTTAGATTTGCCAATCCATTTTTGAATGCTTCTTGGTCAAACCGTCATATCACCAACATTCAAATTTCCTTCAAAGAGCCTTTTGGTACTGAAGGTCGTGGTGGTTACTTCGATGATATCGGTATCATCAGAGATGTTATTCAAAACCATTTATTGCAAGTTCTGACCATTTTGTTAATGGAGAGACCAGTTGCCTTCAATTCAGAAGCTATTAGAGATGAAAAGGTTAGAGTTCTCAAGGCCATTCAACCACTCGAAGGTGATAAAGTTTTGGTTGGCCAATACGATAAATCCGAAGATGGTAAAAAACCAGCATATCTTGACGATGATACCGTTAATCCAGACTCAAAAGCCATCACTTATGCTGCCATCCCATTGCATGTTTCAAATGAAAGATGGGAGGGTGTTCCTATCATTTTAAGAGCTGGTAAGGCTCTTGATGAAGGTAAAGTGGAAATCAGAATCCAATACAAGGAAGTCAAATCAGGTATCTTTGCCAACTCAAGTAGAAATGAATTAGTCATGAGAATTCAACCTCATGAAGCAATGTACCTCAAGATGAACATCAAGGTTCCAGGCTCAAATGAAGTTTCCATGTCTGAATTAGACCTAACTTACAAGGATAGATACTCCGCCGAGTTCTACATTCCTGAAGCCTATGAGTCATTAATCAAAGATTGTTTGGATGATGATCACTCCAACTTTGTCAGAGATGATGAATTAGACGTTTCATGGTCCATTTTCACCCCATTGTTGGAATATCTCGAAGGTCCTGAAGGTCCTGATCCTGTTAAGTATGCTTACGGCACAAGAGGCCCTGATGCTTTAAATGATTTCCTTGCTGAAAATGGGTTTGTTTATCGTAAAAAGGAGAACTACCAGTGGCCGATTACCACTCCAGATAGTCCTAGTTCTTCTAAATTCTAATGGAATATAAAATTAGTTGCATTTTGATTTATTTTATTTTTATTACTTTTAATTCAATATGTTTTGATACGACGACTGTTGAAAATCATCTTCAATTTGTTCAGTATGAAACCGGTATTTCGATTGGTTAGGAGCTCTTCATTTTTATTTTATTTTATTTTATTTTATTTTATATCTCCATTTTTAAGTGTACACTCTAGTCAGAAAAAAGTCTATTGTTTTCAGAGATACAAAGTTCATCGAGAGATCACATAATAATGGGCGCTGGAAGTTTGGAAACGGTACCGCGACGTGTAAAACTATACATACTGGAAGATGAGAAATGGTTAGACCAAGGAACAGGTTTTTGTTCGGGCATTTTAACCGAACTGGGCCCAAAATTCATTATGTCTAAGGAATTTGATGCTAACGATATCTTACTAGATGAAATCATCGGTGGGTCCATACAATATCAACGACAACAAGGGACTTTAATTGTTTGGACCAGTGCTCTTGGAGTTGATTATGCGCTTTCTTTTCAAGAACCTCAAGGCTGCCAAGACTTGTGTGACTTCCTAATTCAAATACAGCGAGATATTGAGAAAGGTATCAGTTTAATCGCACACCATCAAGCTGAAGATGGGACAGAGATGTCAGAAATCATAGCTGGCCCTCAGTTTGAATTGGAACGACCAGCTCTCGAGACTCTGCTTAGTTTGTCAGACTCATTAACTCTCAGTCAATACAAATCCACTATTATTAATAAGGTGTTGTCTAATGATTGTCAATGGATTAAAGATCTTATCACTTTGTTTCATGAATGTGAGAGTAATCATATGTTGGACTCCTTACATAGATTAAGCGAGATTGTTAAGACGTTGGTCTATTACAATGAAATGGACATTTTTGAAGCTATCATTGAAAGTCCTATAATTGACGGTATCTTAGGTATATTGGAATATGATCATGATTATCCACAGTCCAAAATGAACTTAAGACACATTCTTAATGAAGAAGTCAAAATCCATAATGTTATGGAAATTCATTCTGAACAAGTGAGAGAACAAGTTCGAAAATGGTGTGTTTTGCAATTCCTTAGAGATGTTGCGCTTGCAAGGTTTTTAGACGAGACGGGAATCAATTGTATTTCTACGATGATCCAGTTAAAAGAATCCACTGTTATCGATTTCATAAAAGAGGATTCAAAGTTTCTACCTGATTTGTTCTCCATGTATGAGAACTTCCAAAATGAAGATGTGCAAAAACTTAGAGAAGGTATTTTAATGCTTCATCAATTTGTCAAAATTGTCAAGGGCGGACAACTGTATCAACGTATTGAATTTTATAAAGTTGCAATTGACAAGGGCTTGAACAAGATGATCGAGTTTTCTATCAATAATGATACAAGTTATGTTGAAAATAGAATTCTAACAGCAGAAATCATCATGACTATAGTAGAGCAGGATGTCTCCTTATTTCAAACATCAAATGAAAAGTTCCAATTTGATTCCATCATTTTGAACATGCTAATAGATATCCTCATTAATGATAAAAACATTGGTTTGAAAACACAGGCGTTTGAAGCATTGAAAATTATATTGAACCCACAAAATCTGATTGCTGAACAAGATGATTCTCCGAGAATTGACCCGGAGGGTGAAGCGGGTGACTCTGTTAAACTTGATGAAGAATTCTATCTGGACTTTTATCGCGGCGGCGAAGATAGCATATCTAGAAAATTATTCTTTCCACTGGTTGACGAAGTTGACAAAATTGGCAGGTTCAAGAAAGATCATATCATTTGTTATTCCAATCTGTGTGAATTGTTAGGTTACATTGCCGTGTATCATGACAGATCGTACTCCAGATCATTCATACTTGAAAACCACCTTTTACAAGGTGTTTCCAAGCTTCTTGAACCAAGAGTGGGATATATGCGTCTACGTTTAAATGCGCTTAGATGTTTCAAGTTGATCATGAGTTTGAACGATGAATATTACACTAGATATATCATAGGAAATGATCTCCTAAACAACTTTGTTGGTCTTCTTGAAGAGTGCAATGATCAGAACAATCTAGTCAACTCTAGCTGCTTACATCTATTAGCAGACATCTTGGAAAACGACGAATGTTTTAACTTTAAGCTTCTACGTGCCTATCTTGTTGATAACTATCGCACAACACTCATGAAAAACTATCTTGGTCAAAAAATGGTTGTGCTAGAAGATAACAAGGTCACCACCGAGCAGAGCGACGCTGATGACGTTACCGATGATATAAAAACCGACTTCGATTTGGATGAGGTCACGTGATCTCGGAGTTTCCAAGCGGAGTTATCATTCGGAGTTGATGATGACTTTTTGTGTTTGCCCGTTGATCATTCTTTCTCTTTCCATTAAAGCTAAGTAAAATGAACGTATGGAAGGAAGATTTGTTAAAAGGCAAAGTATGTTTCATCACTGGTGGTGCTGGGACCATTTGCAGTGACATTGCTGCTCAATTACTTCAATTGGGCTGTTCAGTATCTGTTGTCGGGAGAACTCAGGATAGTGTTGATTTGGCAATTAAGAAACTCAAACCAATGCAGAAGCACGGCTCCAGGGTGATTGGAGTTGGAAATTGTGATGTTAGAAGTATTCAATCCTTGAATGATGCTGTTGATGCAACCGTGAAAGATCTCGGTCAAATCGATTTTTGTATTTGTGGTGCAGCAGGTAACTTTATGGCTGACTTCAACCATCTTTCGGCTAATGCTTTCAAAAGTGTGATTGATATTGATCTTTTGGGGTCGTTCAATGCAGTCAAAGCTTGCTATAAACAGTTGCTCAAGAATAAAGGTTCGGTGATATTCATTTCTGCCACTCTTCATTACTACGGTGTTCCATTCCAAAGTCATGTTGGTGCTGCAAAAGCTGGTATTGATGCGTTGTCTAACGCATTGGCTGTTGAACTTGGTCCGGTTGGTATTAGAGTCAATTGTATTGCACCAGGTCCCATTGGTAACACCGAAGGCTTCGACAGGTTAGTGCCAAACAAGGCCAATTTTGCAAGTAAAATCCCATTGCAAAGTGTCGGTCAAACTCTAGACATTGCAAATGGTGCTGTTTTCTTATTTAGTGAAGCTGCCAAATGGGTTACAGGGATTGTTTTAATCATCGATGGCGGATTCTGGCAAATGGGTAATTTCAACACTTTGGAGATGTATCCAGAGGTTTTGAAAAAGAAGTTATTAGAAGATATCAAACCTGCTCCTAAGTTATGATTTTTTTGAACTGTGTAATGGTATAATAATGATACTTATATCTAGTTAATTTTCAGAATCAGAGTCTGATGCAAATCGGGACTTCAATCTTGATTCTTCATCGTAGTCCAATGGGGTTTCGTTTACCTCATGGTCGTCTTCAGAATCAGAAGCAAATCTTGATTCTAGTTTCGATCCCTCAAGGTCATCGTCGGCAAATTCGTAACCCTCCTTCTCCTCCTCCTCTTCACTACTATGTTCTTCGTCGTCATCTTCATCTTCGCCTGTCAACTCGTCAATTAAAGCTTCTACCTTCGTGGCACCCTCTTCATCATCCCATACGTTAAGCTCTAGACTCCTCCAAGTGTTCAGCAACTTAATCTTGGACGAAAAATCAACCTTTGTAAGGTACATTTTGAACGTTATTCTGATAGTTTCTATATCAACATCAAATTTCACGGCCAGTAAGCACCTGTTTATGATATCAGTGATAAAACCATCACGAGCAATTACATCCCACAGCTTTAGTACAGTTGTACTTTCGAACTCGTCTTCTAAACGTTTGACAAGTTTTCTCTTAAAATCTATATCAAAGGCTTCATTTTCAAAAATTGATGTAGTCAATGCATCAACATCTGCATTACCCAACTTGCTCTCCCATTTCAAGTATTGAGCCCAATTGGAAGTATCAATTGGCCATAAATCCAACATTTTGCGGTACAACATTCTAGTTCTTTTTTTGTTACCCAGAGATTCTTCAATATTGATATAATATTTGATCAATTCGGAATTAGGCGATTGACCAATTAGCTTCCCATAAAAAAGTCTCATGGCACTCAATTCATCACCTCTGAGTAAAAAATCACCATAAGAGGTCCAAACATTGACAAAGGTAAAATTGGTACCGGCGAGACTTGATATTAATGATTCGTACTTCCCCTTCAATGTAGGCCTTTCGGTTCCTTCAGTTTCCAGTTTGTAAAGGGTATATAAATAACTGTGAAGGTAATGGATCCAATCGAAATGATTTTCTTTATCAGGAACAGGAACCTTATCAAGTATATCAATGTTGTTGTTCATTTGTAAGTAATCCCACCAAACAGTGTAATCATTAGAGTTTGCTTCTAATTGAGACTCTAAAATCTTTTTAGGATCAGAGCTGTTGTCTAAGCCAGCCAACCTAGAAACCTTGATTCTGTACATGGTGAAAGTTTGTCCAAAAGCCTCATCACCAAATTCCAACAATTTGGCAACATTTTTACCCTTGTCATGTTTCATTTCCCAATCAATCCAGCTTTGTAGCATAGAAATGTCCAATTTTTGCTGATCAAACAATGAATTGACGGCCAAGGTATAAACTTTTCTTATATTGATATCATCACCATTTAAAGTTTCGAAATCAATCCATTTCTGCCAGCCCTTTGAAGGGTGTTCTTTGACAAATCGTTGACAAATCAATCTGGCTTCATTAAAATCCTTGATTCTTGCTTCTAAATCAATATAATTGGAAAATACAATCTCACTCTTATCAACCTCGAGCCATTTTTCATAGATGGTTTTACAACTTTCACCTGAAACAACTCTTTCTTCCAAAGCAAGCCAAGTAAACCACAATTTGCTAACTGTTGGCAACGTTTTAGTAGCTCTATCGAGTAAGTTTCTAGCATGGGAAATGAAATTGTGTTTGATTTCCATTTGAGTATAAAAAAACCATACTTTGACATCTAATCCACGTGAGTATTCTAAAGCTCTTTCCAAAACAGATCTTGCCCTTCGAATATCATGCTGGTTCACTTCAAATTGGGCGTATTGAATCCATTGGTTGTAGTTCAACGGATTTAGTCTCAATGAAGATTCAAATTGTGTACGTTTAGTACCCTGAAAAATCCTCAACTCTCGTAACGACTGAATCCTAAAGTCCTTTGGCTGTTGATTCAGCCGCGTATTAGACTCGTACGCCAGTGAGGGGTCCATATGTATCGCGTATTTGTATAAACAAAGTGTATGGAAAAATAGAAAAAAAATCTAAGCAATGTTACCTATTTGGGCAACCTTACCATTTCAAGTGCTACTGAGGCCATTAATCACAATGGGATGATGAAATTCTAATAGGAAACAAAAATATGTCAAATCACTAGTTTATGCGGCTCTGAAAGCTTATATTTCCGAAGCTTAATTTTTCTTGGCATTCAATCAGCTCTTGTTTCTTATCAACTCTTTTCTTCATTCAGCATGGCCACATTTGCAGACAAGAAATTCGACTCAAAGACTTACGACGCATTTAGACCAACTTATCCTGTTGAATTTTTGACAGAAGTGCTTGAATATGCAAAAAGTCATGCCAAGGATGACTGTGCTACTTTGAGATTGGTAGACATTGGCACTGGACCAGGTACTACGATTAAAACGCTGATTCCATTGTTGCCAAGAAACAAGCAAATTCATTTTATTCTCACTGATATTTCAGCACCAATGCTAACACAGGCGCAGGCTTCGTTGAGTGCCAATCTACCGGACAACATCACTTTAGAGTTCATACAATGTTCCGGTGAAACGCTCATGGATAAAATTGATGAGCCGGTGGACATTATCATGGCTGCGGAATGTATGCATTGGATTGATTATTCTAAGGTTCTCTTCAATGCACAAAGCTTATTGAAAAAAGGCGGTTCTTTGTGTTACTGGGTGTATGTTGATCCTATCTTTATCAACACTCCGAACTCGGAGATCATGAATGCCTTTTATGATAATTTCACTTATGATGCCCCAGATAAACTTGGGTCCTACTGGGAAAAACATGGCAGAGATAGATTGAGACGCTTATTACGTGATAGCAATGACCATTTGTTAAGCTTAGACGGTAAAGAGTGGAAAGACGTGAAAGTTGGTTATTTAGTCAATGACCAATTTGAAGGTCATGGATCAAACTGCAAAAACATTCTGAAAATCGAGAAGACAGCTCCCTTTGATCTGTTCACTAAGTATGTGGACACATGGAGTTCAAGCCATAAATGGAATGATAGTCATGAGCAAAAAGCTGGCGAGCTGTTTTTATGGGGATTAAACGCAAAATGTGGATTAAAATCAACCGATATTGTCACCTGGCAAATGAAATCAAGCTTTGCATTTGCTTCCAAAGTTTGAAGTTAAACATTATCGGGATATTAAAAGCACATATAAAGAAAGTAGAAAAGAAAGATGAAAAATTTATTAATCTATAAGTAAAATTTTATTTTTAACAAATTTATTCAGCCTTACCACCCTTTCTGGTGATAAGAGCCTTTCTGTCCTTGTCCAAGTGTAACTTGGTGATAACAACCTTAGATGGGTGGATGTTAATTGGAACAGAAGCACCGTTGGACTTTTCCTTGGTCAACTTTTCTAATTGAATAGCAAACTTCAATCTGTAGACAGAGGAGATGGAACCTTCAGAACCCTTCTTGGAACCTCTGACAACAAGAACTTGATCGTTCTTTCTGACCGGTAAAGCCTTGACGCCATATTGTTCTCTCAATTCCTTGGAGAGTGGAGCGGACATCATAACTCTTCTTTCAGAAGATGGAGCGTTGAAGTAAGCCTTTCTGGACTTGGATCTGTCGGAGGAGACGTCTTTAATAAGGAGAGGTTAGTATTTGATCGAATGAATGTTGGATGAAACACGCAAACACCTAACAGTCAAACACAATTTACAGATCTACGATTATGTGGGGGTTTATAGAGTACCAATAAAAAAATAATGAAACACAATGACAAATGAAAATACACATAAATAACGCTATGGCAATTTCATGTACATTTCCAATTTGTTTATATTCATAATTTGATTATTTCCCGAGTAAGTCCATTAAACGGGAGGAGGTACACCCACATGATCGAAAATAGGTAATTCTGATAATTCGACATGCAAAGAGAGTTTGTTGTGTGACAAGGCAGAAAGTATTCAAAACATACTGTTAGAAATCTTAGCCATTTTGTCTGGTTGATGTGGTGTAAGAAGAGAAAAGGGGAGATGGTTAGTTGGTGAAAATAAAAAATTGGTGAAAATAAAAAGAGTGAAAAATTTTGTGACTGTTTTTTTTTTACAGCCCTTTAAGCCCTAGCTAAATTCACGTGATATGCACGTGACATTTTTTTTCGGAGTTAAAAATTTTTTGTATTAGTAATTTGCCCGCTAATGGAAATGGCAGACACGCGTAAGACGTGTTGTTATTTCGATATTTTGAAAAGTTAACGCGTAAGTGTTTAAATACAACGCGTTTCGCACTTGTTTTTGCCATTTCATTCAACCCTTTTTTCATCCAACCGAAACTAATGTACGTTATTAAGAGAGACGGTCGTAGGGTTCCTGTCCAGTTCGACAAGATCTCATCTAGATTAGAAAAGCTTGCCTATGGTTTAGATACCAAACATGTTCATCCATCAACTATTACACAAAAGATCATTTCCGGCGTTTACGATGGTGTTACTACTGCTGAATTGGATAACTTGGCTGCTGAAACTGCTGCTTATATGACAACCGTTCATCCGGACTATGCTACCTTGGCTGCTAGAGTTGCAATTTCTAACTTACAAAAGCAAACTACCAAGAAGTTTAGTGAAGTTGTCGATCAATTGTATCAATACATTAACCCAAAGACAGGGTTGCATTCACCAATGATCTCCAAGGAAGTTTGGGAAATTGCTTCAAAACACGCTGATGTTTTGGACAATGCTATTCATTATGATAGAGATTTCAATTACAACTACTTTGGTTTCAAGACCTTGGAAAGATCATATCTTTTGAGATTAAACGGTAAAGTTGCAGAAAGACCACAACATATGATTATGAGAGTTGCTGTTGGTATTCATGCTGATGATTTGGATTCTGTTATTGAAACCTATAATTTAATGTCCAAAAGATTCTTCACCCACGCTTCTCCAACTTTATTCAATGCTGGTACTCCACACCCTCAAATGTCTTCATGTTTCCTTGTTGCTATGAAGGATGATTCCATTGATGGTATTTATGACACTTTGAAACAATGTGCCCTTATCTCCAAGACTGCTGGTGGTATTGGTTTACACATTCATAACATCAGAGCTACTGGCTCTTACATTGCTGGTACAAATGGTACTTCTAACGGTATCATTCCAATGATTAGAGTCTTTAACAACACCGCTAGATATGTTGATCAAGGTGGTAACAAGAGACCTGGTGCCTTTGCTCTTTATTTAGAACCATGGCATTCAGATATTATGGATTTCATTGATATTAGAAAGAACCATGGTAAAGAAGAAATCAGGGCTAGAGATTTGTTCCCAGCTCTTTGGATTCCGGATCTTTTCATGGAAAGAGTTGAAGCTAATGGTGACTGGACCTTATTCTCTCCATCTGAAGCTCCAGGTTTATCTGATGTCTATGGTGATGAATTTGTTGAATTGTATGAAAAGTATGAAAGAGAAGGTAGAGGTAGAAGGACTCTTAAGGCCCAAAAGCTTTGGTATTCCATCTTGGAAGCTCAAACCGAAACTGGTACTCCATTCATGCTTTACAAGGATGCTTGTAACAAGAAATCTAATCAACAAAACTTGGGTATGATCAAATCATCCAACTTGTGTTGTGAAATTGTTGAATACTCCTCACCTGATGAAGTTGCTGTTTGTAACTTGGCATCTGTTGCATTACCAGCCTTTGTTCAATCTGATGCTAATAACACTTGGTATGACTTCGAAGGTCTGCATGCTGTTACCAAGGTCATTGCTAAGAACTTGAACAAGATCATTGACAGAAACTACTATCCAGTTCCAGAGGCTAGACACTCTAATATGAGAAACAGACCAATTGCTGTTGGTGTTCAAGGTTTGGCCGATGCTTTCATGATGTTGAGATTACCATTTGATTCTCCAGAAGCCAAGGAATTGAACACACAAATGTTTGAAACCATCTACCACGCTTCCCTTGAAGCATCTGTTGAATTATCCCAACGTGATGGCCCATATGAAACATACGAAGGTTCCCCAGCTTCTCAAGGTTTATTACAATATGATATGTGGGGTAAGAAACCAACTGATCTTTGGGATTGGGATTCATTGAAGGCCAAGATTGCACAACATGGTTTGAGAAACTCACTTTTGGTTGCACCAATGCCAACTGCTTCTACTTCCCAAATTTTGGGTTACAATGAATGTTTCGAACCATACACTTCTAACATTTACTCTAGAAGAGTTTTAGCTGGTGAATTCCAAATTGTCAACCCATACATGTTGAAGGATTTGGTTGACTTGGGTTTATGGTCTGATGCTATGAAGAACTACATTATTCAAGATAATGGTTCGATTCAAAACTTACCAAACATTCCAAAGGAAATTAAGGACTTATACAAGACTGTTTGGGAATTGTCGCAAAAGGCTATCATTGATATGTCAGCTGACAGAGGTGCATACATTGATCAATCACAATCATTGAATATCCACTTGAAGAATCCAACTATGGGTAAATTAACTTCCATGCACTTCTATGGTTGGAAGAAGGGTTTAAAGACTGGTATGTACTACTTAAGAACACAAGCTGCTGCTGCTGCTATTCAATTCACTGTTGATGGTGATTCTGCTCAAGCTGCCGGTAATATCGATGCTCAATTGGAAAAATTACATATCAAGAAGTACATCCAAAAGAAGGTTGTTTCTCAAGTTCAAGATGTTGAAGTTGCTGTGCCGGTCAAGTCCACCAGAGCTATTGAAGAACAAATGAAGAATTTGCAACTTCAAAAGCCAAAACCAAAGCCTGTTGAATCTGAAATTGAAGCTACACCAGAGCCAGAGACTGAAATCAATTCGACAGTTATCTCTAGTGTTACCAGTGCCACTACTGAAAGTGAACCTGCTGCCACGAAGGCAGAAGAAGATGTTGATATTTTCAATTCGAAGGTGATTGCCTGTGCAATTGACAATCCAGAAGCCTGTACTATGTGCTCAGGTTGAGTTTTCCAGTGTTGACTGTTTTTATTCCCCCTCTATCTTTGTTTAGTTTAGATTTAATTTGCGTTTACTAGAAAAGGAATTATGGTTATTGTTAGGTGACGTGTCTTTGTAGTAGATTACTACTTGTAAATGACATCTCTTAAATAAATTTCAACTACCAGTCGGTGACATCTCCTCAGTAAATTTCAACTACCAGTCGGTGACATCTCCTCAGTAAATTTCAACTACCAATAAGTGACATCTCTTTAATAAATTACAACTACCAATAAGTGACATCTCCTCAGTAAATTTCAACTACCAATAAGTGACATCTCTTTAATAAATTACAACTACCAATAAGTGACATCTCCTCAGTAAATTTCAACTACCAATAAGTGACATCTCTTTAATAAATTACAACTACCAATAAGTGACATCTCCTCAGTAAATTTCAACTACCAGTGAAACAAATCACAATTGTCGGTAGCTCTCATCTCTTCCCATCAACGCCACTGTTTCAAATCAAAATCAAACATATTTCAAAACTATATCATAATAATAAGACCAACTAAAAAAATCACATTGTTTATATTTATTGACCCTTTAACACTCTAGCAAACTCTTCAATGTCAATTTGACCATCAGAATCAGTATCAGCAGCTTCCAACATCTGTCTAGCTTCGTCTTCAGTCAACTTTTCACCAATGGTGGTTAAAACTCTGATCAATTCCGCTTGTGAGATTTTCCCGTCACCATCCGCGTCGAATACCTTGAAAGCTTCTAAAATTTCAGCCTCCACGTCCTGTTCCTTGACTTGTCTTGCCATCATGGTGAGGAATTCAGCAAAGTTGATAACAGAGTCGTTGTTTTGGTCAATTTCATTCACCAAATCGTCGATCTCACGTTGCGTTGGATTTTGCCCGAGTGCTCGCATCACAGTGCCCAATTCAGTGCGGTCGATCTTCCCATCGCCGTCTTTGTCAAAAATCTTGAAAGCCTCGCGGAATTCAGCAACTTGTTCCTCAGTGAGTTTGTCTGACATTGAATTTAATTAAACAACAACACTCCCAGTGGCAAAAAAGTCAGCTTTTGTTTTTTCTCTCTAGTTGTTATTTTTAGAGAAAACCGCTCAGCACTAAACGAGATTAGAAAATTACAATTAAAAGAATACACAAAGGAATCAGATTGGGAGCACTGCAGAAACGTTATTTTGGTAGCGACGTTCGACTGTGTCGTTTTCGTAAGTCCAGACGAAAAGCGGTTCATCATTGAAGACGAAAAGATCTTTCAAACTCAAAAGTTTGGTGAATGGGCCGCTAGTTTCGATCTTTTCGACAATCTGGAACGGTGGGGAAAAGAGTGGGCCCAAAATTCCTGCAAACACAGCAACACCGACGCCAATAGCAATGAGATGGCCAAGGAACGAGACGTTGGACAACATCAACTGAGAGAGCAAAAGGTAAACCAATGGAAGAATTTTAGTAGGGATCTGGAAGCCTTCATAAACCTCGATGCTTGGCGTTTCAATGGCTCTAGTGAGACATTCAACGGTGATGAAGATGAAACACCAACCGGAAGCCCCGCCGATGTATGAATGCGCGCCTTCGAGGCCGAGAACCAGCGTGATAATGGAGTAAACCACACCCGTTATAGCACCAGTGGTGTTGAGGACAATGGCGGTGTGGAGAGAGCCATGTTGACGTTCAAAGGCAGCTAAAGCAGGCCAAAGTGAAAGCATGTTGAAGATCAGGTGTAAGGGCGAGAAGTGGACCAATGGATAAGTGGTCAATCTACCCAACTGGAACTCAGCAACTAAAGATGGATTGAGGGCCCATTGCGCAGTTAAATCCGCAAACGCCAATTGCAAAAAGTAGACAATGGCAATGAAGAGTGTGATCCCGGTCGAGATGATCGGTAGATGGGAAACCGGCAACGTAGAGGCCATTTTTTCGCTTCACTATTTGTTTAGAAAGAAAAAGGTGGAAGCGTTTGAAGAAAAGGTTGGTAGATCCAAAACCGGCTCTTCAATCGGGGTTGCTGTTTCAATTGGAGCCGTAGCTGCCTCTACACTCTGTATGACTGCATGAAGAAGCTGCTCTGATTCTTTCAGTGCTCGTTCTCGCGTTTCTTTGACCAATTTACCCCTCAGAACTCCCTGTTCGCCTGCTTTGCTAATTGCGTCTGCACCTACAGTTGCACTTAATGGCGGGCCAGTACGTATATTGGCACGTAGTGGGCGTTGGACATCGACTCCACCAATTTCTACGAGTTCCTCCATGTCCTTAGG
This sequence comes from Saturnispora bothae, assembly GCA_030462855.1. Lineage (NCBI taxonomy): Eukaryota > Fungi > Ascomycota > Pichiomycetes > Pichiales > Pichiaceae > Saturnispora > Saturnispora bothae. The sequence continues at coordinate 34,077 of JAKVQQ010000009.1, read as the reverse complement.
ATCAAGTCCCACGCTTTGAGCTTGATTACCGGCTATTAAATCCATCGATTGATACGAAAACAGAGAGAGAAAGAGAGAGAGTAAGAGGAAATAAAAATTAAAGTCAACGTCTGAGTAAAGCTTTTATAATACGATCTCACCTCTTTGCAAAGCCATGAGAAAAGTAAACCTCATCTGCGCTTTGGTCTCTTTGATCAGCAATGTGTCCTGTTTTGCAGATTGCAATTCCATTTTTTGTTTTGTTTTGCTTTATTTCCTTCTTACGACTTGAAGGAAGGCTAGTTTGGTATAGACAGCAAATAGTAAATTGTAGCATCACATTGAGCACAATTGGAGCTTGTAACTGCATTGTTATCGGCAGAAAACAGCTTTGCAATTACCAAAAAAGTTTACCCATCCAAATCCTTTCTTGTTTGGTTTCATTCGAATCCTCACAAAACGAAAAATGCATTGGTTTACTCTGTTTTACCTTCCTTGTCCCCCATAATTAGTCGCATCCCTGCACCTTTTTAATGTTTCAAATTCGCGATTTTGTTTTTTTGATACAACTTCTCCTTCTTCATTAAATTCCCGACACTATACTCTCTTCATTAGTAAATGTCAGAGTATACCCCAGCTTACGCTCCCTTTTTGGGGTTTGCCGGCTGCTGTTCAGCAATGGTGTTTTCATGTCTTGGTGCAGCCATCGGCACGGCCAAATCTGGGCTTGGGATTGCCGGTATTGGGACCTTCAAGCCTGAGTTGATCATGAGATCTCTCATTCCAGTGGTCATGTCCGGTATTCTCTCTGTTTATGGGCTTGTTGTTGCAGTTCTCATTGCTGGTGGTCTTGCTCCAACGGGTGATTACTCGCTCTTCATGGGCTTCATGCATCTTGGATGCGGGCTTTCTGTTGGTTTGGCATGTTTGGCATCTGGTTATGCCATTGGTGTTGTAGGTGACGAGGGGGTGAGACAATTCATGCATCAACCTAGATTGTTTGTGGGGATTGTGCTTATTCTCATTTTTGCTGAAGTTTTGGGTTTGTATGGTATGATTATTGGTTTGATTCTAAACACTAAATCAACGTCATGAGAAAGTTAGTTGCATTTGTATTCTCTTTTGTATGTGAGTTTAAAGATAATTAAAAGTGAAGTTCTATGGATGCAGTGTGGGATTACGGGTTGCATAAAGTCTAAGTGTAAAGTCTTATAACATAAAGCTGCATGAGTTTATTCTCTTTTGTATTTAAATTTTAAAGATATCCAACCACTACGTAGAAGCATTGCATAACTGCAGCTTACACAACACTTGTATTTAACTGTAAAGTTTTAATTTCAATTATAACACAAACTCTATGGACTATCTATTATAACAACCCTATATAAGAGTGAACTAACCGTCAACTTCCATTTGATCGTTGGCAGCGGCGGCAGCATCGTTGACAATTTGAGTGCTTCTCTTTTTGTCCAAAAACAATAAGTACCCTCTCTTGATATCGTCAATGGAAACAACATTTTCTCTTCTCTTCTTAGCCAATTCCAAACAAACACTGATTAAATTGGTTGCATATCTCAAAGATGTTTCCACACCAATCTTGGTCAACAACTGAAGTGCATCGTCAGTGATACTAGTTTGCTCTTCAGTGCATCTGATTGATAAGATTTGGCCGATTTCAGACTCGGAATAAGATTCAGTGTGAACAATGATTGTCCTGTCTAATAAATCCAAAGGTAACCCATGAGGAGAAACCAAATCAGAACCTCTAATCTTAGAAACGCCTCTGTTGGTTGCCATGATGAGCAATGGAGCAAATTCATCTTCAAGAAGTCTATTAATAAAGGAAAAGCATTCCAAATCGAGCATGTGCGCTTCGTCAATAAAAAGAACACCTGGAGTGATGGAAGCTTTACCTTCTTCTCTCCATTCTGAGACTTTCAAATTGATCTGATCACGGATTTCAGGAGGAATTTCACCCGTGTCACCAGAAAAGAGAGCAAGGAATCCCTGTTGACGTGAGTTTATGACGTCGATGTCGTGGAGTGAGACACGATGAGTGACATGACGACGGATCTGGAGTTCACCTTCAGGACACGAAACAAACTTGGTGTTTGCTCCCATCGCGTCGTAATCTCTGGCACGAGTGAAACTACGTCCCAGTTTAGTGACTTGGCCAGAAGCTTTGTCTATCGAAACGACATCACCAGCAATGACCTTTTCCTTGGTTAACGAGTCGATGATTTTGGCCCCCAATTCATAAATGGTCTCCATGTCCGTTGTACGCATGGTTATCTTACCCTGCTTGTGGCCTCCAGAAAGAGAACGATCGATTTGGATTTCCACAACCTCACCTTCAATTAAATCTGTTTCTTCGTGAATTTCAACACCAATGGCACGTCTGAAAGCTTGGGTCAAGGCTTCTGTCTTGGACATAGAATGTGAGAAGATTTCGCTCGCAGTTATCGAAACAAAGTCGACCCCTGGCAGAGAGTGAGAAAGTGCCAACGCAAGCGCAGTTTTACCTGTCGATGGAGGTCCTGCTAAAAGAACACTGCGTCCAGAGAGCGTGTGCGATTCCACAAGCTTCAGAACAACCCCCATAGCGCGTCTAGCCTTAAGCTGGCCAACAAGACCTGAGGATGACGTAGTAGAGCCTGAATGAACGTTTAATTGGTCGTCAAGACCAAGACCGTGAATGTGTGAGTGTGCTGACGTAAGTGCCATTCCTTTAGACGCCGATTCCTCGTGTGGTCTCGTGGCAATACTCATTCTTAATTAATGTGTGAAAAAAGAGAGTGAACCACACACAAAAAACATGTTGATATTCTCTCTCTTCTCTCTCTTTCTTTAGCTTTTGCTAGCTGATATCTTAAAGTACTTTGTATAGATGACCGACAACAAGCCTAGCAACGAAGTGAAAAAACCTTCTGTTGCTCCGCCAATGCTTATGAAGCGTGCGGACTCTGGGTCTTCCAGGTCTGCGGTTCCAACCCCTACGGCAGGCTGGAACGATCTCCCAGACTGTGTAGTTAGAAGGGTTTCTAGCGGTACAGTGGGTGTTAGCAACGATGGTTCTGAAGCTGTTGTAACTTCCGGTAATGCTACTGCACGCTCAAAAAAGCCTAGGAGACCGATGCTGTGTCATCTTGATCCACAGACACATTCAGAAGGACAGCGATGAAGACGTGGTGTAAACTTTTTTCTTCTCTTTTATTCCCATTTGGCTGCGAGTAGACGTGCTGCTGCTAGCTGGCATGCCGTCGTCGCTAGTCTTTTATACTCTATGATTCAACAATGAAATGTTTTGTAAATCGGTGTGTGTATACAGTCACGTGACCAGGTGTTACGTTCATGTTTTCCTTTTTTGAGTTGACTTATCGCAGAGAAAGGTGGTTTGGTGTGCGCGTGAAGCAATAATATGCTCTGACCACTAGCTCAACACTGAAGTGCTTTGTAAAATCGGTGCCTGGAGTCACGTGATCTGAGGTTACGTTCATGTTTTTCAGTTTTTGAGTTGACTTATCGCAGTGAAGGTTGGTTTATCATGCACGTGGTGCGATGATATGTCCTAGCTGGTAGCTCTATGATTCAACAATGACTTGTTTTGTGAATCGTGTCTGGGTCACGTGACCCTGCATTGTGTACATGTTTTTTAACAGTTTTTGAGTTGACTTATTGCAACAAACGTAGCTTCGTATGCACACTGCCCAACGATCTGCCCTAGTGACTACCTCAATAACACTAAAATCATGTTTCCCACAAATCATAAACGCAATCACGTGACCATACTTCACGCACTTGTTTATCAATCTTTAAGCAGGCGTATCACTACAGAAAAAAACTCATTCTAATCAGGCCATCGCTTGCTACTTGATGATATACTTTTACTCATCCCTACATTGCGTGAGCGTGTTGTAAAATAAATAATCTGAATTTAAAAGCCACGTAAAAACTTCCTCTTCAGCTCTCTAGTGTTTCAGATTCATTTTTCTAAACAAATGGGCTCGAAATCAACCCCATCCAAAGCTTCATCCTCTTCATGGATGTTGCTCTTTTGTGTTACCGGGATCTACTGCTCGTTCCTTACGTGGTCGTATCTTCAGGAAAAACTAACGCGTCAAGGACTACCACAAACAGCTTCAGTCCTCAACGCGATCCAGTCCTTTCTTTGCTTGATCACCGGTATCATCTATCTCAAACTGGCCCATCCTTCAAGTCCAATAATAATCTCGGATTTGCACTCGTTTAAATCCATCGTTCTCATAGCATTGGCTCAATCAGTTTCTTCCCAACTTTCCTATGCCTCTCTAAACTATGTCCCATACACTCTTTACCTGCTAGCAAAATCCTGTAAACTGATTCCATTGCTGGTTGTCCATTATATTCTCTATCAAACAATTTATCCGCTATACAAATATCTAATTGCTGGAATTATCACCTTGGGTGTTATACTCTTCACAATCACAAGTAAGTCATCCAAATCGAGCGACTCCTCACCTGAAATTTCGGTCTATGGTATTTCGGTCTTGCTCCTATCTCTGCTACTTGATGGTTTTGTCAATTCTTCTCAGGATACGCTTTTCAAAACTGCCAAATCTCTCATGGGAGCCCATCTAATGATCTACTTGAATTTCATTTCACTTTTGTTCAACGCAGGTTCCAGTTGGTCCCAGATTAATACACTTACCACATACTGCCAAAATGAAGGCTACAGCCATCTGATCAATATGTGTCTTTTTGGTCTCTGCGGCGCATTTGGCCAAGTTTTCATCTTTTTAACTTTACAAAAGTTCTCTTCTATGGTACTCGTTAAGGTCAATGTGACTAGAAAGATGCTGAGTATGGTCGTCAGTGTCTTCTTGTTTGGCCATCACTTATCAATGGGACAATGGATTGGTGTTGTTCTGGTTTTTGTTGGAGTCATTGGTGAAGCCAGTTGGAGTAAAAAGAAAACATCGAGCTCTGTTGCAAAGAAGCAATTGATTGCAAGTGACATTTCTGGCTCAATCAAGGACAAAGATGAGTAAGTGTACTGTGTTTATGTGCACCAAAGCACATTGTTTAAATACTTGCTCAGCACATGCTCAGCACAATTTTAGCATCTGGCCTTTCTTAACGTAGACTTTCATCAATCTCTATATATATATATTAACTTTTATACAATATTACACAATTAAACGCACGCATAGAAGCACATGCATATTCTTTTTTTACACACTCACTCGACTTATCTGTGAGCCAATTGCAACAGACACCTGGCAGCACCAATAGAGCTTGGAGTGGAATGAATTGGACTTGACCAAATTTGAGTTTGCGTAGTTTCGCATTCATCTACTGATGGATTATTTGTTACCAATGCGTTGTTTAAAGTAGGTTTTCTAATTGGCGTTTGTTGTTCAATTATTGTGTCATTGACACCTTCCTGGGGTTCATTCATTGACGTTGTTGTCATACTTAGTATAGTTGATATTGGGGGTAGCTTGAAGCCTTGGTTCTTGTCTTGGTTTTGACTTCCATGCTGAACTTGTTTCTGGACTTGCGGTTGAACTTGTTGTTGTTGAGATTTAGATAATGGGTTTCTAGATGCTGCCCGAACATCCAATGATGGGAGCATTTGGCCAAATGATGTAATGTGAGCAGGTGCAGATTGAGCAATGGTTCTGTTGTTTCTATTTCTACTCTTGCTTAGCACTATATCATCCATTTTGAAGTCCTTCATTGTTGGAGTTGGAGTTGAAGAAACTGAATGAGTAACAGCTTTGGTGAATTTCAATTGAGAAACTGGTGTCTTAGTTTGGTTAGTCTTGACTTTGAACCATGCCAGCTGCAACTTCATTTTGATGATTCTAGCGCGTTTCACCCTTAACGGCACGTCATCGCTTATATCGTATGGGTCGTTAAAAACACGTTTATTTGAAGTGGCCAAATCAAGTTTCGGGGTTTGTAGCCGTTGGTTTCTTTTAGGAGTACTAGTGGTATTGGCTAAACTCACTCCCAAGCCATAGGAATGTTTGTTGTTGTTGATATTCATATCAGAGGCTGTCAAACTTGATAAAGCTTGTCTTGATGTCATATTGGTTGTCCGAAATGTATACTTAGTGCGATGAAGAAGAGAGATTAATGAATGCAATGAAATGGAGAAGAACTGATTAGATGCAATGATATGAGTTAGACAACCAGGGCCTGAACGAAGCTTTAAGTATGATAGATCAAAAGTAAATTGTGGCAACTTGATGCGCACAAACGCGTTTTTGTTCTGTTGCGCCAAGTTTCAAATAAAAAGCGCGTTTTGGGATGTTGACATTAAAAAACAATAATAATAATATTATGAAAATGAACATAAATGTAGCATTGCGCAAATAATATTCGTGCTATGGAACAAATGAAGTAGCCCTAATGATCTGACACAACTGATCAACCTCTCATTCATCAACAAAACTTTCCACCTCTTCATCTGGAATCAACTCCATTTGAGAGTTGCCAAGAGAACCGTTTGTTTGTTGACAAATTTCCCCATTAGGCAATTTTCTGTTTTCGGAACAAACGGGGGCCCAACTTCCCAAAACGGCGACAATATGCAGGTCGCTGCGGAAACAAAGTGACAGTTTTGATGCGTAAGGAAAAACATTCGCAGCGTGTGGAAAACAATTGATGTGGGGCGGCAGGCGTAGTGAAGAAATGAAGCTTCAGCGGCTCAAATGGACAAATAGTTTGCTTTATTTTGGGGGTGAAGTATCTGTCGCTCGGGTTTTCGAATGGCTGCAGATGCGCGCTGCATTTTTTTATTGTTCCAATGCTCATTTAAAGAAGCCACCGTGTTGCCTAGCGAATGCTGAGATGTAAAGATAAAGCTCTAGAAAAGCGGGCATGCTACATGTGTCAGTCTAAAATAAATTCTTTACATATTCCCTACAGTGATGCGGCATAGACAAGAAGTATAAAGTGATGAAGATAAGAGGCTGTACAATTTGCTACGTTTCTTCAAAGTTCATCATGATAAGACATGTCACCGTTTTGCTCTGTAGCTTCTGGACTTTCTTCTTCAAGTTCTTGTTCAACCTTGTGAGTTCTCTTACGCCCAAACTTTTCGGTATTTTGGACTATTTCCCATAATCTGGTGATCAGCACATCGTCAATCTCATCGCCTTGGCCAGCTGCAACCTTTAATAGCAACTCATTCATTGTAGCACTACCAAGAATGTCAACATGTTCAGCGGTTTTCGAGCCTCCTCTAATGTCATAGGAATCAGGTTGATGGTCCAGTTCGACAATAGTGACTTTTGAATTGGCAGGATTGAACATTCCTCCCTCTTTCCACTTATGACACATATAATGGGTTAATAATGAAACAGTACCATCACCATCTGACATCAAAACACTTTCGGATCTTTCTGTATCAATTGTCACATTGAGATTTACAGACTTGTCGGTTTCTTCACGATAATAATATGCACGTTCAGTTGGATTACCGACACCGTAGAAACAATAAATTTTCATGTCTGGTGCATTAGGCAATGAAACTTCTAAAGGATTGGACCATTTGGTGTGATCGTTTTCATTCGATTCCAATTCCTCCTTTGATTTTGCATAGCCATAAGAGTAATTTTCCAATGCTCTTTTTTTGAAAGACTCAGGACCTTGATCGAGTAAAAACTCAATTGCATTGCTAATTGTTAAATTTGTTTTTGAGTGTGTGCCATTTGAGTCTGCAAATCTGATGAAATTACCCAATGTATCATTTATATGATTACATGATTCCATATTTGCATCTAAACAATCGTCAGGAGCGCCGTTCATATCCCCCCAAATTAATTCACCACCCTTTGGTAGCATAGCAGGAATTCCACCAAATGTTTTGAGCATATCCGATCTTTCACGTCTTGAAAAGAATTTCTCCAAACCATAGACTGCCAACGCATTCAATTGGACAGTGTCCTTCATCTCACCAGACAACAAGGCTGTGATTGCCTTTGGAGTGCCTAGAACTGATCCTGAAATATCAACAAATGCTTCAATATGATCATTAACCCAGGATTTACCCCCATTACCATACCAAGGGCCTTCTGCCTCAACCCACTTGAGGAAGTAGAAAATGATCTGCGCACCCATGGAATGGCCCATTAGCACGGTTTTCTCACCACGTAGTCTATTAGACACTTCGATTTGCGTCTTCAGCTTGGTGAAATAACCATCACGACGTTCTAAGTCAATGTAAGCAAGACGCCAATCGTAAGAGGCGCTAAGCATATTTTCCGGTCCATAACCAATAGCTGCTAAGTTCTCCAACACCTTATTCCAGATCCAGTACCCTGGCACAAAGAAGTCTGCAGCGTCAAAGCCTTCTGCAGCACGTAATTTGATTCCGGGAGGATCCAAGCCAGTATCAGGGTCCAACATGATATGTTTAAGCCAGCAAGCCTTATCGACCAACATTGTTCTCAACATGAAGAAGGACCCCCATAATCTTTTACGGAAGTACTTTTCAGCGGGACAACCGGGTGGACCTTCGACTCCCCACGATTCTATACCTGTTGAGGTAACTCCGGGAACCATGATGACATTGTGGTGTGCACCTAGACCTTTAGAATGAAGTGCCTTACCGATCACAAAGGCCCCGGTTTGTGGCTCACGTTGCAATGCTTCTTTCCATTCGTCCAAGTAGGAAAGAACATCCGAGTCCAATGGTGGTAATAGGTCTGTGGTCAAGGTGTCACGATTGAGATATGCTGTCAATAGGGCCCCCAACAAAATACCCAAAAGAAGAATATAACGACGGCCTACAGAGGGCTTTGAGTCTACAACTTTGGGGCTTTCCGCATCTGTGCTTCCCATGTGAGCTTTGCTATGCGCTCTGGTGTGTTCCTCTCTGCTTTGAGACATATTCCAAGAGATAGAGGAGGAAAATGTGAAAGAGACTAAGTGTATTGATAATAAAAAAATACTCGGTCCATAAATTAAATCGGAGACAGAGTTGTGGGTTCAAATTGGGGGGGAATCAAGATTGAATTTTTGTGAGTGATTTATTCAATTCATTTGAAACTGTATTGCTCTTTTTTTGCTTTTTTTATAAACATTTAATGCCTAAGTTATATATTTATATTCTTATGTTGTTATTGCTAATGTATTGTAGTGTTTTGTAAATCTGCATTGTTATTGCATATCGAAGTATTTTTTTTACTAGAAGTGGGTTAAAAATGGATCAAATATACCAACTCATTTTATTGTATTACTTGTCTTATTTTATAATGTATTGTAGTGTTTTGTAAATCTGCATTGTTATTGCATATCTAAGTATTTTTTTACTAGAAGTGGGTTAAAAATGGATCAAATATACCAACTCATTTTATTGTATTACTTGTCTTATTTTATAATGTATTGTAGTGTTTTGTAAATCTGCATTGTTATTGCATATCTAAGTATTTTTTTACTAGAAGTGGGTTAAAAATGGATCAAATATACCAACTCATTTTATTGTATTAATTGTCTTATTTTATTGTAGTTATAGGAGATGAAACATCATTTGCATTGCATTCTCCAGCGATCAGATAAGAATCAACAATTGAAAAATCCAAACTCAAGCAAGCTATTGTCGTCAATATTCCAAGTTATTTCACCTCAGCAATAATCAATAGATGGTAAATTATCTACGAGCTACCGATTGTTGTTACAAACAACACTAAAGAAGTTATGAAAAGATACTAATTTTCTTTTCATCTTTTCATATGAACCTGCGTGTGTCTAGTTGATTTATGCTTAACCATTTACGTTGTAGCTCATAATAAACCATCATTTGCATTGCATTCTCCAACAAATAGATGAGAATTCTAAAAACCCCAACTTAAAACTTTTGTTCCTCTTCTTTAAACCTTAATATTATAGAACTACGTCCTATTAACAGTCTAAGCTTTATGATGTGCCAATATAACTCCATAATCAAATTGTCCCATTGAAAATAGAAATTCTCCCCCTAGAACGCCCATATCAGTTTCTACTTATAGTGGTGAAAAATTAAATTTGAGTCTCTCTCTTATCAGTAAACCTACTTTCTTCTTCATGACATCTTACTTGCGAAGCCAGCTGTCCTCTCTTAGAGAATATCTCACCCCCGTAGCTCACACATCGACTTTTGCCCAATCTGGGGAAATTACACCGGAAGAGTTTGTGCTTGCGGGGGACTATTTAGTGTCCAGATTTCCCACCTGGCAATGGGGGGTTGGTGGTTCAAGAGATTTTCTACCTAGCGATAAGCAATATTTAGTTACAAGACACGTTCCATGCAGAGAACGCAGTGAACGCAGTGAAAACTTTCAAGACGTGGTTGAAGACGATGAAAACGTGAATGAGACTGCCAACGACGGTTGGGAAATGCCGTTTTCTCATCGCACTATGCCAACCAAAGCCGGTGTAGTTGATGATACTGTTCTTGAAGACATTGACGATTTGATTGATCCTTCGGTCGAAGATTCAGTGCCGGTGGAACACAACCCGGAGCTTGATGTTGCTTCCACAATGCGCTATTATGATCTCTACATCTCCTACTCCACGTCCTATCGTGTGCCCAAGATGTATCTGCAGGGCTACAACTCACAAGGCTCGCCATTGACCTCTGAAGAAATGTTCCAGGACATTGCATCTGATTATAGACACAAAACTGTGACTGTAGAAAAGGCTGAGTTTCTAGGCGGCAAGTGGGTTGTGGGAATCCATCCCTGCAGACACGCACAGGTAATGAAGGTGTTTATGAAACACGCTGAAAAACACGCTGAAAGAATGAATGTTGCCTCAAAGAATGTTGAACACGAGCAATCAGGAGAGCCTGAATGGGAAGATGTGGAAGGTGATGTGGGAATCCGTGTGGACCAATACTTGGTTGTGTTTTTGAAGTTCATGAGTAGTGTGACTCCCGGTATCGAACATGATTACACTATGGAGGCACTTTGAATTTATTATATCACATGTGTTTTTGCTGGTTATTTGGGTTTTAGTGTATGGGTTAGGTAAATGTAAATTGATAATTCGTTATAAGACATGTTGCTGTAGGCTACTTGTGAGTTGATGTATGGATTAAGGAGGTGATCGTCTATAACTTGTTATATCACATTCTGTTGTTGGTTACTTGGAGTTCAAAGTAGGAGTATAAATCAATAACTCTTTACATCACATATGGTTCTTGCTACTTGAACTTTCAATGCGATATATCAATCAGCAACTCGTTGGATCACGCTTTTGGTTGGTTACTAAGTTTTAATGTATGGATTAAATAAATATAAATCAATAACTCATTATACTAGACTCGAGTCCTAAAGCATGCTTAGCGCTAGGCACATTTACTCGTAGATCCAACCGTACATTTCAGCCTTGTATTCAACAAGTTCTTCCTTCTTGAACCAGAGGGAGATTTCCTTGTTGGCGTTTTCAACAGAGTCGGAACCGTGGATAATGTTTCTACCCATGTCCAAAGCAAAGTCACCTCTGATGGTACCTGGAGCAGAGGCCAATGGGTTGGTAGCACCCAATAAAACTCTACCTTGCTTAACAACGTCCTTACCTTCCCAGACCATGGCCAAAACTGGACCAGAGGTCATGTAAGAAAGAAGAGATGGGAAGAATGGCTTGGATTGCAAGTCAGCATAGTGTTCTCTCAAGAGTTCTCCGTTAGCCAAGGTAAGCTTGACACCAACGAGCTTGAAACCCTTTTGGGAGAATCTCTTCATAACTTCTGGGAAGATGTTTCTTTGGACACCATCTGGCTTAACGGCAATAAAGGTTCTTTCAGTGTTAGACATTGTTGAGGGAGAATGAAGAAGAGAAAGTGGTTAGCATGAGGGATCAAAAAAATTTTTTCACTGCACGAATATTTGTTGGCAGAACAAAATGTTGACTCCAAAACGTAATCTAAAGAGAGAACCTACGACTCCTTTGAGTCCTCAAGCACTTAGAACGATAGCTAGAAGACGGCTTGATGAGAGTGGGGATTTTCAGCCTGTTCTGGGCTCAGGTTCTGGCGTTGTAGCCGGTTCCAACGATTCAGCTTCGCAGCTGGCACAAGCGTACCAGAAATTGGAGTTACGCTATCAAAGGGAATGTCTACGTGGGCAATTGGAACGCTGTGAGGCTCAAAATCAGATCAAATTCCTCGAAATCGAACGCCAATTTCAATAAATTACTTCCAAAACAAAGCTTGTTTTTGCTCAGCATATACATTTATTACTTTATACCCCCTAATTATGATTTATTATTCGCTAGATAGTGCACGTTGTTTCTTGTCGAAACAGAGCATTTTTAATTCACCGCTGTGCATCCCACAGACAACTCTACTGTCGCCCAATCCGACGCATGATACGCTTGCGGAGTTCCCAAATGTATGCATGCATTGACCTGTCTGTAGATCCCAGATTTTGATACTTTTATCCTGTGAGCCGCTGACAATACGGAAAGTATCTGCTGCAATCGACCACACGCCTTCAATGTGACCAAATTGCGTGCGCATACATTTTCCTGTGTGAACATCCCAAAGTTTGATCGTGTTATCCATCGAAGCGGTAAGCAAATGAGTGGGTAAATCCCTATAATTGTCCAATGGGTCAACTTTAGCTTCTGTTGTGCTCTCATTCTCCTCTTGTTCGCTATCTGACTCAATGGCATTTTCATTGCTCTCGGTTGCTCTGCCTGTTTCTTCCTTCTTCTGACGTTCCGTCTCGCTAATATCCGTTTCAAGCTTTTCTTTGTAGGTGAATGGTATAACCGTTTGAATTTGACCAATATGACCCCCATTCTCAACACCCCCGTACACTTTTATACATTCATTGGTAGCTAGATCCCATAATCTAACCGTCAAATCGTCGGATGCGCTGAAAAGTGTCCCTGATTTTGAATGAATTTTGACATTTGTGACCCAATCATTGTGACCTCTTAAAGTGTAGCATGTTCTTGAATCAACATGCCAAACTTTGACCGTTTTATCTGCCGATCCAGAAACAATAATCTTCTCAAAAAAGTCAACACTGGTAACCGCTTCTCTGTGACCTGGATATGATGAAATGCATTCACCTGTGCGCCAGTTCCAAACCTTCAACGTGGAATCCAATCCACCAGAAATCAATTTTTGCTCATCAAATGCAATTGCTTTAACACCCATAGTGTGTCCTGTCAATGTTCTAACTAATTCGCCAGTATCTGTATTCCAAATTTTGATCGTTTTGTCATATGATCCCGACATCATTAGTCTTTGGTTATCAAACGCACAACATAAAACACCATCTGTATGACCTTTGAAATTCAATACAGAATAAAACCCACGTCTCCAATTTCTTTCCACTTGGTATCTCTCAGAATAAACAGCCTTCCATGGACGTTTCTTTCTAGCTTGGAATGAACATGAACGTGGTTTTTTACTAATCACATTGGTAGCATTTGATTCAATTTTTTGCTCTTGTTGTAATGGAGGCGGTAATGACTTAGAGGAATGCTCGTCACTTTCTAGCTCAGCAGCTTTCCTCTTTTTTCTAATCAATAAGCTTCCTTCTTGAAGCTTTTTAACTGCCATTAATGGTAATCCCCACCCACACTGTGGACATTTTCTATCAATATGTTGTTCACACATGTATCTCCAAACACGGTCGTCATCTGCCAATTGTTTCCATTTAGTACTAACTTGGGCAGCGTTGCATAAACTTTGACAATCTAGATAACAAAGAATCTTTAAACCTAATTCATTTGGTAACATTTCCAAGAAATCAATTTTTAATAATCGTGAAATATCTTGGGAGATTAGAGAAAGTTGAGGGAAACAACATTGTGCAACCAGACCCCTTAGTATCAAATTTCTTTGTGATTGTGGGACGGAGCAAAATATTGACCAAACTTGTGAAATGCATTCTTGGTCTTTTTTCGGTAAAGTTTCCAGCTGATTTTGTATCTCGGTTAATTGCTTTGAGTCTGCAGATTTATTGCATGAAATACGTGGATTATGTCTATAACAATAATCATGATCCAAATTGGGCGAGGTTATATCACCTTCTGTAACATGTTGTCGTAAAAACGGACTCAAGACTGCCTTCATGGTGTTGCTTACACTCATCTGAGATATGGTCCTTTCTTCTACCTCTTCCTGAGGCCTGCTCTTACTTTCGTCTGACATTCTAGTGACCTCTTTAATATGGCGAGAGTCTCCCGTCATGGCTTTTTCTTAAAAGGAAATTGTCTTTCTTTTAAAGGATTAGCTGTATAAAAAAACAGAGTTGTTTACTAGACGTCATGTCACGTGACCGTATCATCAGAAAAAAGAATCAAGGCCCCAAAGCAGACAAAGACAACACCAGTACATGCACTGTGATTCTTGTAATTTATATAATTTATTTACATCCATTTGTCTTCAGGATTTGCCTTGTATGCTTCGTAATCGGCGCCATTGTAAACGCTCAGCTCAGTTTCATTTTCGATTCCGTAATCGACAAGCTTTTTGTTCTCGTCATTCAAATCTAAAACCCAGTCATCATCGTGGTCCATGTTGATGACTAAATTCACGGTCTTTGTGCCATGGGCATGAGTGTAAATTTTGATTGTATCAAAATTGACTGTTCTAAATGGGCGTAAAGAGCCTTCGGTGCTGACAGTATTTTTCACCAGTTCCATCAATTGTTTGGCACTTGTGTTGGCCAAATCTATGTGTTGGTAAACGTGATTACGCACGTTTCTGTATGGAAAAGATTTGATCAAACGAATTGTAAGAACTGAATCGGTTACTTATCGTCTCTGTTAGTAATAATGCGGTGGAAAAAAATAGTGATATTAAATTTACATACATGGTCTCACTGTGGAAGTGAGCGGCTCTTCTAAATCGTATTCTGACATTCGAATTGTTCACTGATAGAAGTTGAAACTCTCATCTTTCTGTTTCATTTTTTCTAATTTTTCTACTTTCAATTTGCTGGACGTCTTTTTCAAAAGCAAAACTTTTCTATCGCCACTCTCGGCTATCGGGTCGGATAAATTTCCTTTTAAAGAAGTGCTCATGTTAAATTTTGCCTTTTATTGAAATTAACAAGATGGCAATCAGTTTTTTTTCCTCAAGCAACAACAATGAGTAGCTCCAAAAATAAGCACAACACTTTTCCTTCCTTATTGGCGCTTAAATCAAGAACTAAAAGGCATCCTCTTAGAAGTCTTAATCAAGAAAAGAATTTGAATTTCATTCATCCCTCGTTGCGTTTTGGGAAGAGGCATGTGCATGTTTCTAGTAGCTCTCCTTTTCGAGTATCTTCACCTTGTATAAAAAGAGTTAAAGTCAATGAGCTCAATGAATATTACGTGCAAAGACATCTCGATCAGCTTACTCCTAAGACGCAAACTCAAGAAAGAAAGGTTTGGCAGCGAGTAACCGCTTATATGAATTCCTCACCCAGCTTATCACAAATGATTCTATCCAGTAAGGGATCTGAAATGAAAACACCAACCAAAAATAATTACGAAATACCTCAAGGGTTTATGGATTCCAATTACGGTGAACTCGCTTTGGATTTCTTTTCAAAAAACAAGAATAAGATATTGTCTTCCATTGCAGATCCTATCAAGGACAAGATCCAAATTCCAAAGTCTTGCTGTTATGAAATTTTCAAAAATTATCCTCTGGTTCAATCGTCACTCGATGTATTTGTTCAAGATGTAAAAGGATGGGTGTCTATTGATTCACGTCAAGTTGGAGACAAAAGACTCATTTTTGTTCAAATTCCAACAAAATTAGCGTGCACAGAATCCTTCGGCAAGCTTAGTAACAGTGTGATTGCACAAGATGTCACATTGGAAGTGAAACTAATAGGTGAGTACAAAATGGCAAGTTCGAGCTTCAATATGAAAGACTTGTTTTTAAAAATATTTTGGGAGGATATCTATCATAGGGGAAAGCTTGCAGTGAACATTGAGGTTCCAACTGATCGTATTAAATGTAGTTATGGTCATCAGACCTTAGCAGATCTTTTATTTCTCATCAAATGCCCTGAAGATTATGCTCATGCTATTTTGGAATATTTAGATCAAACATTTGGATCAAACAAAAGCTCCAATTAAGTGCATATTTGTATGATTAGTGGTTCTTATTGGGTTATTTTATTTATAAAGTACCCCGTATCTAGTAATTGACGGGGTTTTCAATCTAAACAACACAATAAAATATAAAAGAATATTATTTGACTTGATCAAAACCAGTTGATGAGGTGCATTCAATTGAAATACTTATCGTAACCCGTGAGAACAAATCTAAATTTAACATCACCCTTCTCCATTCTCTTCCAAGCTTGAGTGACATTGTCTTCAGAGATGTCAATGGTTTCAATCATTGGCTTAATGTTGTTCTTAGCTGCAAGCTCAAGCATGTATTCGATATCTTTTGGAGAACCAATATTGGACCCACCAATGGAAATGGAAGTCTTGATGAGTTGGAATGGTTCAATGGTGAGTTTCTCGTCAACTGGAGGAGCAGTGATGTAAATCATTTGACCATAAGGTTTTAATAAGGAAAGGATACCATCAATTGACCCTTCACTAAATGAAGAACCGGTGTTAACAATAAGATCGAGAGCGTCAGTGTACTTTTCTTCGTAACCTTCTTCGTTAGTTGCAATGTAATGATCAGCACCGAGAGACAATGCTAATTCCTTCTTGGCGTCAGTTCTGGAAATAGCAGTAACTTCAGCACCTAAGGCCTTCGCAAACATGATTGTCATATGGCCAATGCCACCGATACCGTTAACACCAACTTTAGTGCCCTTCTTAACGCCATATGTAAGAAGAGGTCTAAAACCAGTAACACCGCCACAAAGTAGAGGCGCAGCGTCGATGGAGCTCATTGAATCAGGAATCTTGAAAGCAAACTTGGAATTGATTCTAACATGAGAAGCATAACCACCATGGGTAGGGGCTCCGGAATGGTGATTGTCCAAATACGTGTCAACGTATTTGGAGCAAGCGTTTTCGTAATGGTTGTTGCATCTTTTACAATCACCACACGAATCACATTGGGCACCAACACCAACTCTGTCTCCTAGTTTGAATCTAGCATTAGGGCCTGCATTGACAACCTCACCAATGATTTCATGCCCAACGGCTAAGGGAACATAAGGTCTGCCCCAATCACCATTGGCAGCGTGGATATCGGACCCACAAACCCCACAGCATTCGATCTTGATATCGATATCGTAATCACGAAGAGGTTCTGGAGTGTAAGTGAAAGCTTTGGCTTCTGGCCAGTTGTCGTAGTTCAAGACGCCGATGGCTTTAATGGAATTTAGGGAGGACATCCTTAGTGAGAATGAGAGAACAATGTTGCGAGAAGAGAAGATAAACCCTTGACATATCAATCAAAGATAGAGAGAGATGTATACCTTTTAGGAATGTTTAACCGAAAAATTAACAATTTACAATTTTTAGATTTCTGTTCTGGTTCTAGCGGATATCACAATAGATGCATTGCATACTCACATCAAGTAGAAAAAGTTTGTTTCGTAATATGAATTTTTAGAATGGTGTGGTGAGAGGTGTATAAAAAAAGTATAATAAATATGAAAGAGATGATGATGAACTTAACCAATGGGTTAACTACTCTTGAGCATCTCTTTGCTTCTTAAGTTCTTCTAACTCCTTAACTCTTCTTTGGAAGTCAGCATATTGACAGTGCTCGTAAGCTTCACGTTCTTCAACACAATTCCATGGCATATACCAACCTTCCTTTCTACATTTGTTGAGTGGCACAAGCAAGCCTGCACATCTATCCCTCCAAGCAATAGGAATTTGGTTCTTCTTCATTTCTTCATGAGAAAGTGGTTCAGGGAAGTGGCCGGCCATTCTTTTTTCTTTAATGAGAGAGAACTTTAAACCTTCAAGTAGACATTTCTCTCTCTCTCCAAAAAAAAAATAGTTGCACATCTTAACTGGTGTACGGATGTCCAAACGCGTAAATGTGAATTTTATACACTAAGGGATCAAACACTAACACACGCCTCTTGTTTTCTCTTGATCAATGGAAACTTTGTCACCAGAGCGCACTGCGCGTATTCCATTGTCTCCCAAGAGGCTGCAGAATACTCCGGCGCCAAGGTCAGTCACTAGTTCCCCGCTGAAAAAACACCAAGCTCTTTATTCAAATGACCCTTCTCCTGAGCCCGTTCCTCGGTTGGTGATAGAACGTCTTGTTCTGAACAATTTCAAGTCATATGCCGGCGTGCAAACAATTGGGCCCTTTCATTCATCATTTTCTGCAGTTGTTGGCCCCAATGGGTCTGGTAAGTCGAATGTTATTGACTCAATGTTATTTGTTTTTGGATTCAGAGCTGCTAAAATGAGACAATCTAAACTTAAAGAGTTGATTCATAATTCTGAATCTTTTCCTGATCTTCAGTTTTGTCAGGTGGATATCCATTTCAAAAAAGTGACGGATCACAATAATGATGATGGCTCAGTTTATTCGATTGATGTTCCAAACAGTAATCTAATTGTTTCAAGAAGGGCAACAGTTAAAAACGAATCCAAATACTACATCAATAATAAAGCAAGTAATTACACTGAAGTCACAACTTTGCTGAAAAAGGAGGGTATTGATCTTGATCACAAACGTTTTCTCATTCTTCAAGGTGAAGTGGAAATGATCTCTCAAATGAAACCAAAAGCTGAAGGTGACAATGATGATGGTCTACTAGAATATTTAGAAGACATCATTGGTACTTCGACTTATAAGGAACCGATTGAAACGCTCACGGCCAGTGTCGAGACTCTTCAAAGTGAACTACAAATCATTGAAGATTCCTTTCAAACGATCAACAAGCAAATGAACGAATACGAAGACAGGAAGAAGGCTGCTTTGGAATTTCTATCAAAAGAAAAGGAATACAAAGATCTACTCCAAAGATGTCATCAAATTTCCATAAAAATTCAGCAAGACAACATTAATGAAGATAAACAGGCAATGGATGATCTGAACGAAAAATTAGGCGATGATAAAGCCTTGATCAAAGAAATGGAGGCGAAGATCAGAGAGTTTGTTTCCGAAAAGACAGTGCTCGAGTCTAAGCGTGGCAAAATTGTTCTTCAACTAGATAACATTAAATCCGAATATAAAAGTGCGCAAAAGAAAAAAGTCCAAGCTAATGAAAAACTTAAGGCATATTTAAAAAAGGTGAATGATGGTGAAAAACAACTTGCTACTGAAGAACGTACGCTGAAAAATAATCAGTCTGAATTAGAAGTGATTGAAAAGGATTTTGAAGTTTTTAATGATGAGTTGGACCAGCTCACAAGAAAATTGGAAACAGAAAATGAATCTCTTAACAAGATCAGAATGGATCTTTCATCTAAAACCAAGGACTGGACGGAAAAGATACAAGAATTAGAACGTCAATTAGACCCGTGGAAAAAAAAAATTGGATCAATTGAAGGCTTGATATCAATGAAGCAGTCTGAAATTGAAATCACAACCAATGATTTTTCTCGAATCGTTCAAGAAGAAGAAAGGATTACCGAAGGTGTTAAAGTGAAAACAAATCAACTTCTCGCTAATAATAAGAAAAATGAAGCGATGAAAAAAGAGCTTGATGAAACCGAGGCCAAAGTAGCAAGTTATCAGAAATCTATCCAAAAATCTGAGGAAACATATCGAACAGAAGAGAGTGAGCTCGAAAAACTTCGACAAAAATATTCATACGCGCAGTCTCATGTCTCCTCTGTTCAATCGCATAATAGAGTTTTGGCTGGTCTTCAGTCTCTCAAATCAACAGGTAGAGTCAAAGGTTTTCATGGTAAACTTGGTGATTTAGGTGTAATTGATGACAAATATGATGTTGCTGTCTCTACTGGTGGTGGTTCTCTCGGTGATTATGTTGTGGATACCGTTGAAGATGCTCAATTCTGTATCAATTACTTGAGAGAAAAAAGGCTTGGTTTTGCCAAGTTCATTGTTCTTGACAAATTGAGAAAGTTCAACCTTTCAAAAATCAATACTCCAATGAACATTCCAAGGCTTTATGATTTAATAAAGCCCATCGACCCTAAATTTGCTCCTGCTTTTTATTCTTCCATGTATGATACCCTTGTGGCAAAAGATTTGAATGAAGCAAATAGGGCATCTACAGGTCTGAACAAAAGGTGGAGAGTCGTTACTTTGGATGGTAAACTGGTGGACGTCAGTGGTGCCATGTCTGGTGGTGGTAACAGAGTTTCGAAAGGTTCAATGAGATTAATTTCTCAAAAAAAGGCATCTGATGAAGGTTATAGTCAGGCTGATTTAGATGCCTTAAGTAGTGAACTTAAGGAAATGGATGAAGCATTTAAACAAAAGCAAGGCTTATTCATGAAGATGCAGCAACTTCTAAGAGATTTGACAGATAAAATACCTGACCAAAGGTCCCAAATTACTCGACTAAATAGCGAAAGTGATTTTTTGAAGTTAGAGCTTAAAGAATTGAAAGGGAAAGAAAGCTCATTTGACAATAACAATGAGAAAACAAGGTTGGAGGAGCTACTAAAACAACAAAGATCAGATTTAGAAAAGCTTAATTGTGAAAGAGAGAATTTAGTTTCACAAACTGTTGGATTAGAAAATGAAATCAAAGAACTTAATGACAAAATTACTGCGGTTGGTGGTATTGAGTTGAAAAAACAAACCAGTACGGTTAATGATTTACGAAATGCATTGAAGGAAAAGAATGCGAAGAAAGCCAAGGATGAGCTTCAAGCTACCAGACTGAGATCCAGTATTGAAAAATCTGAAAAGCTCATTTCAAAATTACAAAAAGAAGCGGCAGACTCCCAAAAACAAGTTCAAGAGTTTGAAGCTAAATTATCCGAACAGGACGCTAACATGCAAGAAATTGAAACTAAAATGAAGGATTTTGAGTATGGAATTGAAACGACTGATGCCGATATCAATAAAATTGTTGAAATCATGGATTCTGAAACTAGTTCACTTGAAGAAAAGAATGCGTCCATTTCTGCTTTCCTTAAAGAGATTGAAAAGTTCCAAACACGAATCAGCAAAGCTAAGCATTCAATTAAGGAATCTAATGCAGAGCTATCTGAAATCAAATACCGTAATGTTTTGGAACATATAACCTGGGTGGATTCAGGTGATCCATTTCTTTCTGATTACATTCAAGAACCCATTTCTTTTGAAGATTTGGAAACGAATGTTGATTTGAAAGAATGCTTTGATAAATGTGAAACCTTGAGCATTAAACTTGACGAAATGGACGTCAATTTGGATATTTTACCGCAGTATGGGGGTAAATTAATGGAATTTAAAGAGAAGAAGAAGACAGTTGAAGATGCACGTGATCATCTTTTGAATACCCAAAATCAATTAAAGGATTTGAATGAAACAAGATTACGTGAATTTAAATCTGGGTTTGACAATATTTCTTCAACATTGAAAGATATGTATTATATGATTACTAATGGGGGTGTTGCAGAACTTGAGTACTGTGATGTTCACGATCCATTTCAAGAAGGTATTGCATTCTCTGTTATGCCACCAAAAAAATCATGGAGGAACATCTCTAACTTGTCAGGTGGCGAAAAAACGCTAGCCTCTTTGGCTTTAGTATTTGCATTACATCATTACAAGCCAACACCTTTGTATGTTATGGATGAAATTGATGCAGCTTTAGATTTCAAAAATGTCAGTATTGTGGCAAACTACATTAAATCTAGAACTAAAAATGCGCAATTCATTGTTATCTCGCTCAGAAACAATATGTTTGAACTTTCAGAAAAATTGGTGGGTATTTACAAAACTAATAATATGACTAGGTCTGCAACTTTAGTCAATAAAGATTTAGTGCATTAAGTAGTACTTTGTCCTTGTATAATAAGCATCGAATATTTTGCGTGTGGTCATTCAAATGAAAATCACATTGTATTTGAATTGAATTGAATTAAAAAATACATTTAGGTATAGAAAGCTAAGAACTAAGATACATAATGACATTGTATGGCCTTTTTTAATTTGATGCCTTTCAATATCTAAGATAAGATACAATAGAGTTAAGTAGATTTTCCCAAGGAGATGGTGGTGGTGGAGGTGGTCTAAATCCAAAGTAAGACAAAATTTTGGATGTGTATGATTCCCAAACTGAAGGTGGTGGTGGTGGTGGTGGAATTGAAAAGTGTTTTAGGACATTAGCATAAAATGATTTAAAATAGGAAAATGCTTGAGGAGTGAAATAGTTGACACTTAATGAATAGTATAGACCAAGTATGATAGTGATTGCGACAGACCAGATCGTGAACATAGCCAGACCATCAAGCTTACGAGATCTGATGATACGTGACTTTTGTGTTGGTTGTCTCTGAACTGTACCTGATTTACGTTGGCTCATAGATAGTAAATATCTTTTTGTATTAAGAAAGATTACGTTATAGTTGCGTGGGAAAGTTTTGCTTTTAAGTTAGATCTCCGTAAATTAGCAAGCTTGAATTGATCACATCAAATCAAAAGAAAATTAAAGAGAAATCGGATCATATTGCAGTTTTGAAAAGAATATTCTCTATCTCATACAATTAATTATTTCTATAAATGCATTTTATAACTGTTGGATATGTATCTTAGTCTTTCTATTTGAGTTTTTATTAAAACTGGCAAATCAAGCTGAGCAAATGAGCACATCAAATAAAAACAGCTCAGCAAACAAAAAACCAGCCACCTCAACGTTTTAGTGTTAAGCCATCTTTAAAGGTAAACAAGCAAAATTGTAGTTGCTTTTCTGAGTTGATAGCAGTTACAAATGTCTCTGATTGTAAACAATGGTGTTCAGGGCCATTGTTTTATGCCGATTTAGCTCATTTTAGTATCACTGAACCCGTTTTTGATAAATCGATATTTCTTTCAAAAAAATATGTATCACAATACTAATTCGTCGATCTTCCTCTCCAAATCATTCATATCAAACATGACAGGTTTGAAAAAATAATTAGATTTAGGATTAATCACCTTTTTGTTAGAAGAGTTATACTTTCTCTCGATCGATTCATCACTGACACTACATCGTAGCCTTATTGGGGTAGTTGAGGATTTTTGTTTCTTGACACAGGAGTTAATGATACTGGTAGCAGAAACTAGTTCCGGTGAAGTACTTGATGCTGAGCCAACTTCAGAGATGATTGGGTCTTCATTTATGTATCTGTTTGCATCATCCAGTCCATCATCAGAGTTGAATTTCAAGTCTGACTCTGATTGGGAAACAAGTTCATCAGAGCTATCTTGTTTTGCAATATCTGCTTTTAATTTCAGGTTATTTCTTAGATCTGGTGAGCAAAGCATCAAACAGACAACCAATGTATAATAAGCATCGTTGACACCGTTATGTAAAAAGGCACATGGAACACCAAGCTTCTCTAGAATGTAACTCAAACGAGATTTCACATTGGATGAGTTGAACATGGACATCCATAAATCAGTGGTATCAACGATTTGAACGTTGGGTGGAACCCAGTTGAGAGATTTGAAACTATCTAAGTCACCCTTGACAGAATGGCCAACAATTATAGTTTTAGGACCAAGCTTAGAAAAGATGGTGTCCATTGCGTTGGAAATAAGATTCCTAGGTATAATGTATGATTCTCCGGTTATATTTGACATTTTGGAATCGGGAACAAAAGTTCCATTTCGCATAGCCAGAGTTTCTTTGACAATGAAGTGAATGTTAGTGATATGTGGAAATAGAGAAAATTTCTGATAGTTTGGCTTGTAGATAGAGACACCAACTTCGATCACATTTTTAACTGAACGTTCATAAAATTCATTATCAATTGAAACAAGTGTATATTCACGTGAATTGACCAAATTTATTGCTTCTTCCACCGACAAGTACTTTAATGACTTTTTGTTTTCAATCTTTTTCTTTGCTTTCCATTTAGTACCAACGCCCGACATTGATCTTTCCGTTTGAAGCTTGATGTATTCTTCATAATTGACATCTTCTAATGTGTACAGATGAGTTTGTGATTTTAAATCAACCGCTTCAATTGGGGTAACCTCGTGAGTGCCAAACTCTAAAGTCAGATCTCTACTTTCCAAATATGGATTGGCAATCATCACATTGGTTTCCGGGTAACTCATATGATTTGGAAATGGATGTGCAATAGTATTTGGATAATATTCATTAGTATCATGAATAGGGTTTGGATTTTTTCTTTGAAACGTTCCTTTGCCCTTTATGAGACGCTTATTTTTTTGAGAGCTCGGTTTAGAAAGACTGGACATGTGTTTAAATTGAGCTAAGCGTACTTTCATATGATAAGAAGAGACAACTTCAACTATTGTAAGAAAAGCTACACACTAATTTTCGCGCAGTTCAAAAAATTTAAATTCATCAGCTAAATCATAAGTAGCTATAAAACAATCATTCAGTTTATGGTTATTTTACTGGCGATCTAAGCAAATCATTACTAGAGAAAAGTTAATTTAATTATTAATGACGATGATTTTTATCAGCTTTGAGGATGCCAATAATAATCTACAATTGTAAACGATGAAGACTTCACATATATACAAGATAGCCATGGTATCATTTGAACTATTATAATATCAGGTGTAATCATGGTGATTTTTTTTCTATTTGTGCTTATTTGCCTCTACTTAACACACTATTTGTCAATAACTCCAAAGCACTTCTAGCTTCACTGTTAGGTAAAGTTCTCAAACATGATAAAGCGTCATCTCTATACTTTTGGGCCAATTCTCTGGTTTTTTCAACTCCGTTGGATCTAATAACGGCATCATTGGCTTTTTTAACGTCACCAGGCTGGGAAAACTTTCTTCTGATTAACTCACCCAGCTCAGGTTGTTCCTTCCATGCAAACAAAACAGGTGCAGTGGCAAGACCGAGCTTTAAGTCCGCACCAGATGGTTTACCTAAAGCTTCAGCTGTTGTAGTGTAATCAAGCATATCATCCACAAGTTGGAAACATAACCCTAAATTTCTGCCGAATTGGTAACAGTTATCAATAGTTGCTTCATCGCAGCCAGCAAGGATTGCAGAGGAGCGAGATGATTTTGACATGAGTGAGGCGGTTTTGAGATATGTCTTATGCAAATAGTATTCAAACGCGGCATTAACGTTTTCTTCGTGTGTGGATGGTTGAGGTGTTGGAACAGAGTATTCATGGACTTTGACTGGAACTTTACCTGTCATTTCAGGAACCTCTTTTAATTGCTCTCCATTTAGGACCTTTGTTGTGTCCGGATTAACAACGGTGTTCTTAAGTTGCATGAATTCACCCTCGACCAGGTTGGCAATTGCAGTAGACATGAGTTCGACGACCTCTGAGTTACGTAATCTGCCTAGAGCAACAGAAGCACGACCTAAGAGGAAATCACCTGCTAGGACTGCCATCTTGTTGGTGAAGGCGATGTTACCAGAATCACGTCCTCTTCTACTATCGGCCAGATCGATGACATCGTCGTGCAAAAGAGAGGCTGTGTGGATCATTTCGGTGATCTCTGCTAACCGTCTTTGCTTTGGAAGGATACCATTCTTTTTATCCATATGCTCGTAATCCTTTTGATCGATCATTGGCCGAGAGAGCGGGTTCAGAATGATGTTAGGGTTAATTCCGTGAAGAACCCTTAGGGGTGAAATTGAATCTAAGGGATTCTGACCAGCAAACGAAAAGGCTTTGGGGGTTCCTTTGAATTCGGCCTGAGTGTTAACGTCGTATCTGTCGATCGTTATCCTTGTTCTTTCAGATTCCGGGATTGACGCAAGTGCCTTGGAAAGAAGTAAAACAATAAGCGGTCTCACGTTCTTCCCCTCAGCCTCAAAGTAGTAAGCAGCAACCTTGTTTAGCACCGGATGACCAGAGCCGATCAGCTGCGAAATATGTTTGGCCAACACCCCCATTTCTTGGGAAACCATTTCAAATGGGTCGAAAGCCATAGAGTTTTTCTTTGGTTGAACCATAGATTCTGCGGTTGAAATCGCAGTACCAAAGTTGGAGTTCAGGCGGATAGATCCAATCGCCTTAACCTTTCGAACATTCAATGTTCTCGGAATCTTGGAAATTCTCAGCATCGCAAAGAAAGAAGAGAAGAATGAATATGAATATGAATAACGGTTGGTTGGATGGAGAGAAAAATTTCATGTCTAGTGAAATACCTACGCTGTTCAAACACTATGACATTGGTACCAAACTGGGTGGCCAGTTTCCCGCCTTTTCAAATCATTGCCGCTTGGCTGCTAGCTTTACTGGCTAGGGTTTTGTCTAGCGGCCCAGTTCCGCGTCATGTGGGACTAATTATGGATGGAAACAGAACATATGCTAGACGACTCCGAAGAGCTTCGAGTGAAGGCCATGCGGCTGGATTTGAAGCAATGGCTTCTGTTTTAGAAGCTTGCTACAAATCAGGGGTGGCGACTGCCACGGTGTATGGATTTTCAATTGAGAATTTCAAGAGACCTAAGAAAGAGCTTCAATCTTTGATGGATCTGGCAAAATGGAAAATGCAGCAAGTGGTTTCTAAGGGAGAGCTGTGCGAGGAGTATGGAGTTAGGATCCGGGTCATTGGCGACATGTCTTTGCTTTCTGAGGATGTTATTGAAGTTTTCCAGCAAGCTGAGGAGATAACAAGGAATAATTCCAGAGCAGTTCTCAACGTTTGCTGGGCCTATACCTCGAGACATGACATTGCACAAGGAATAAGAAAGGCTGCAAAGTGTAATTCCAGTGAAATAACGCTGTCCACAGCCCCTGATCCTCCTCTTGATTTATTGATTAGAACCAGTGGTGCGAGAAGGCTGAGTGATTTTTTGCTTTGGGAAGCGACTGCAGAATCTTGTGTTATAGAAATGATTGATGTTCTCTGGCCTGAGTTTACTGGGTTCCATATGTTGTGGCTAATTTTTAAGTGGGGGTATTACAAGTGCAGCTAAGTCAAGTTTATTTGCATTCATCCTTGAGAGTAGAAAGTAAGGAGATTCGAATGGGGATCTAAGGGGTTTCAAGTCTCCAATTGTAACGTGGCATTATGGAAAGAAGAAAAGAGGCTCCTAGGCCTGTATATAAAATTTAATAATAATGATAATTTTTACTTGGACGATTTAGCGTTTTGGTGAGCATTAAGAGTTGTGAGTGTTTAATTTAGGACAGATATTTAAGTACTCGGTTAGGAACATTAGTTAAAAGTTTATAATGTTTAGCACATATTTATGTACTTGGTCAGCATTCACAGTAATGAATCCACATATTCATATTAGATACTTGCTAGCATTACCTGTTATAAACCTTCAATGTTCAACACTATCCTTTTTCATCTGCATCAGTCTTCATTCTATAGTGTTCAACACATATCCTTTTTCTTCTTCTTCTTCTTCTTCTTCTTCTTCATCAGTCTTAATTCTATATTGTTCAACACATATCTATATTATATACTCGGTTGTGGTGAGATATCAGTACATCAATATACAAACTAAAATGATTTCTCAAGTGGATTCAACTCAAATAATCGCCTTATTTGTTCAATTCCTGGGCTTCACCAAACTTGGCCTTAAAATCATCAGCAATTTCCTTGTCCTTGAATCTAATAGCCAAGGTTTGCGCTTCTGGTTCACCTTCGGAAACATCAGCAGTAACAGAATAAACCCAAGACTTGTCTGAACCAACATTTGGAGTAAGAGTGTATTCAGGTGAAACAATGTGGTTAGCACAAACCTTCAAGGTCTTGTCTCTTCTCATGAGCAGACGGACCTTACCAGTTTCCTTATGCTTGAGGAACTTCACATCACCGGTACCTCTTTCCTTCCATTCCTTGGAGTCTGGGTGATACTTGAAAAGCTTAGCACGGAATTTAGAGAGAACTTCTTCATTTTCTTCGTTGGTCTTAATTTCAACCTTTTCAAGCTTCACAAGTGGTTCAAAGTGAACGTCCGCTTCTTCTTCCACAGCCTTTTCATCATCTTCCTCCTCCTCCTCCTTCTTTTCCTCCTTCTTTTCCTCCTTCTTTGCCTCCTTCTTTTCCTCCTTCTTGCCTCCAAACATGGCAAAGACGTTAGCGGTTGGAACAGCAGCGGCTTCTGGCTTCTTCTCGGTGTTCTCAGTGGACATTTTTTAAAATATAAAGAAAGAGTTCGTGAGTGTAAAATTTTTGCCACAATATTGTAACCTTAATAAACAATCTTATTGATAAGTCACTTTTTTTATAAAAGTGTATAATTAATCTCTTGAGTAACTTCTAATTAACACACATCCAGATTATTACGCTCAATTCTTTCAAGTATTTTACGTTAAAACATGGAAAATAACTCTCGAGACACTTCACGCACCACCAACTCCCGAAAGTGGTCTTCAACCTCTTCAAATAGTCCTCTTTACAATGATGCACCAGATATGTATTACGGTCCAAAAAACAGACAGCGTACTATGTCAGTACTGCTGCCAAGAAAGACTCCTGCACGGTTCAGTTTTGATAATGATCCATCGGGTGTTGTTATTTCATCTTCAGAAGATGAAGATGAAGATGATTTCAGTGATAGTGATAATGATAATGAAAATAAGGATGATAATATTGATCAATTTGAAAGTTTATCAATGCATCATAGAGATGATGATGATGACAATCTTGATTCAACCTCGTCCACCTCACTGGAAAAATCACACTCAACCTCCTCCTTGATTCATTCAATCAACATGTCCCGAGCAAATAGTAAAAAATCTGGCATGTCTGATTTCACACCTATACAAGCAGTTCGTAGGCGTGCTTCTGTTGATCTTTTATCCTCTAATCATAATTCCAAACGGTTTTTCATCTCAGATATCGATCAAACTCTCGCAGAATTGTTAGAAAATGAAGATACTGATCATAATTTTCAAATCACTATTGAAGATACTGGTCCAAAAGTATTAAAACTTGGCACTGCTAATAGTGCAGGATACAACCAATATGCTATTAGAGGCACCTACATGCTTTCCAATCTTTTACAAGAATTAACAATTGCTAAAAGGTTTGGCAGACAGCAAATGCTGCTTGATGAAGCCAGACTCAATGAAAATCCAGTGGATCGTCTCATTCGTATCATCACTTTTTATTTCTGGAAAAACCTCACAAGACAAGTCGATGAGAACTCTATTCTAGAAATGGCACTTGATACTAAAATAGATACTCCAGAGGGTAAGCTGCCTCGTATTTATGTCCCCCATTCCGAAGCTGAGCAGTTTTACTATTACTCTCAAATAGCTGAACGTCATAAGGATTACAATTTGCAAGTCGAATACCTTCCAAAGAATATAACTTCTGAGTATGTCAAATCCATTAATCATAAGCCTGGTCTTTTGGCCCTTGCTGTGCAGAAAAGATCTGATAAATATGGAGATCTTGTAGGATATCCATATATAGTTCCAGGAGGTCGATTCAATGAACAATATGGTTGGGACTCTTATTTTGAGACTCTGGGACTTCTTGAATCAGGAATTGTTGATCCATGTGTTGGTATGTGTGAGAATTTCATTTTTGAAATTGAACATTATGGTAAAATCCTTAACGCCAATAGATCATATTACTTAGGTAGGTCTCAGCCACCTTTCTTAACAGACATGGCTTTCAAAATCTTTAGCTATCAACAAGAAAACACTGGTACTGGTGATCTAGACTTACTTAGAAGAGCCTACATTGCTGCTATAAAAGAATACAACCTGATTTGGATATCTGAACCAAGACTCGACCCAAAGACTGGTCTTTCAACTTACCATCCAAGTGGTTTGGGCATTCCACCAGAGACAGAGTTCACGCATTTTCAAAACGTTCTCAAACCATATTGTGAAAAATATGGTGTATCCTTTGAAGAGTTTGAGAAAAGATATAATGAAGGTGATATAAAAGAACCAGAACTGGACGAGTATTTTCTTCATGACCGTGCAGTTAGAGAGTCGGGACATGATACTAGTTACAGGCTCGAAGGTGTTTGTGCTTATTTGGCAACAATTGACTTGAACTCTCTTCTCTATAAGTACGAAACGGATATTGCGTTTGTTATCAAAAAATACTTTGAAGATCATTTGGAAATCACAGATCACAATGATGTTAAAACCATTGAAACGAGTGAAAAATGGCTACAATTGGCTGAAAAACGGCGTTTGGCCATTGATAAGTATCTGTGGAATGAGGAAGAATCACTTTACTTTGACTACAATGTTAAGAAGCAAAAGCAAGCATCTTATGAAACGGTGACATCATTTTGGGCGTTATGGGCTGGCTTATGTGAACCTTCAAAGGCTAAAAAAATGGTGGATAATTCTCTTCACAAATTTGAAGCTGTTGGTGGCCTCACTTCAGGAAGTAAAAAATCTCTTGGTGACATAGGCATTGATCAACCAAGTAGACAATGGGATTATCCTTTTGCCTGGGCTCCACATCAAATAATTGCATGGGAGGCTCTTGTTAATCCTAATCCTCATTCCCCTATCGAAAAGGTGACATTCCCAGATATAGCAAGGCGTTTGGCTTATAGATGGTGCTATCTCATCACGTTGGCATTTGTTGATTTCAATGGGATTGTTGTTGAGAAGTATGATGCTACGTCCAGCACGCAACCACATAAAGTTGAGGCAGAGTATGGTAATCAGGGTTCTGGGTTTAAGGGTGTGGCAACAGAGGGATTCGGTTGGGTGAATGCATCTTACATTCTAGGTGTGAGCCTGTTGAATGTTCGTGAAAAGCGTGCATTGGGCTTTGTTTCTGATCCAGCATTGGTTTTCAGAAAATGAACATGTACTTTAGTTTATAGTGGTAATTGGAACAGTTTATGATGCTGAGCGGTCTTTTTTGCAAATTCAGCATCTTATCGCATTACCAACTTCGTAAAATCTGCACTATAATTGGTTAAATAATAGTTTATTTGGAAGTCTTTTTTGCAAAAAATGCTAATGCAATTTGGATGTTTCATTTTTTAAGTACTTACCTTACGATCATCAATTAATTTTGTGCATAATTGTTTATAAATTCCTTCTAGGCACATGATAGTGATTTTTTTAATTACTGTTTATTATTGGAACACATTAAACTTGTTTTCGGTGCACTTATTATGACCATTAAATACGCGGCTCATAGGGGATATAAAGCAGAGTTTCCTGAAAATACACTGCCAGCTTTTAAGGCTTCGCTTAAAGCCAATTGTCAGGTTATAGAAACTGACCTTCATATAACCTCGGATGATGAGGTTATCATCGCACATGATCTTGACACCACTAGAGTCTTTGGTGAAAGCTACGACATTACTAAGACGCCTTGGGAAAGTGTGCTTGAAAAGTTGTTAACTTTGCGAGAACCACGCTCCCCGATGCCACTTTTCAAAGATGTTCTTGAATGGATTGCTGAGATCTGGGATCAAGGTAGTCAAATCAAATTGATGTTGGACATTAAAGTTGACAATGATCCAAACAAGTTGTATGGCCTTATTTGGAAGATTTTTGAGACCCAGAGAGGTGTTGAATATTGGAAAGATAAGATCATTTGGGGGCTTTGGAGACCAAGTTTTCTTTTACCAGAGTATTTGAATGGATGGGATCTAATTAGTATCGCTTTTGATATTAATGTTGCTATTGATTTTCATGCTGTTTGTATTGAGCGTGGTCTGAAACTTCATTCGGTATCATTATTTGCAATGATCATTTACAATAAAGTAGAAGGTAAGAAATTGTTAACGTTTGCTAAAGAAAACAAATTGACCATTTGGCTCTGGACTATTAACAATCGTTCCGAAGTGTTAAAAGCTATTGAATTTACCGAAGATGGTAAGTATCTTGAAGGCATCATTACAGATGATCCCGTTGCTGCCATGGGTGAGAAGAGTTTGTTACCAATCAGTTCATCAATAACCTACAACTTGAAGTGGTGGATCAAAAAGCAGCTTTATTGGATTGTTCTTTTTCTTTCTAGAAGAAGATATAACCTGGGGCCCGTAGTTAGAATATTACAAAAAATTGGTTTCATTTGAACCAATCTTTTGCCCTCCCTTTTGCATTTTAGTTTATCCCTTAAATATTATTCTTTGGTAGCTGTTATTGATCATAAACAAAAGAGTGTTGAAATACTTTCAGATAGGATCACATTAACTGAAATTCCTCTAAAAGTAAATATAACAACCTATTCAACAATCTGAAATATTTATATTTCCTAAACCACTATGTTTGCATTGGAGTGGAGTGGTAGTAGTAACGCAATTGTAAATTTGAGAACGTAAACTACTTTGCTAGAACACATACACCTGACTGTAGCTTAATTGAAAAAAACCTTTATGCTGAATCATTTGGTATGTTGTTCCATTATACAAAAAGTCTCAATCGCAATGATTTTATAATACAATAAGTAAATAGAAGCTAAAGCATTGTGAATGAAGTGGCTGTTATGTTCCTTCCCGAAGCTTATTCGCATAACATATCAAAAAAATAATTTAGCAATGAAGGTAAAACTTGTAAAGATGAATTACGTTAACTGAAGTGACTACTTAGTAGGACATCTTTTAAAAATTGTATAATATATTGCTATGACCATGCGGAAGTCGCAGCTTATACTCAGGGGGTAATTGCGTATTGCGCTTAAATTTGTTGCTATGTATATGGTTGTTGATTGTTTATATAATTTCCCTTTAATCTTTCTTAGGACCCCATTTGACGCCAAGGAAGCCATTGCCATCATAAAATCCTAAAGATCTCTTGCTTTTAGACATAAGAGACCCACCAACTAAGTAATGTCTGCCATTACCCTTAACATCAATAGTAATGTAAACAATTTCCTGTTTTAAATAACTTTTCTCGACAGCTTCAACTTGGACCACACCAATCTTTGAAGGGGATTCAACAAAGAATCGTAATAATAAGTGGTCATAACCATCCTTACCTGAAAATTTAGTACCTTGAACCGTTCTATTTCTTGTCCAACCGTCTGCAGATGCATCACTATATGCCTTCAACCTAATTCCTCCGGCATGAATCTCTTCATCAGTGTAGCCTAGCATCTTTAAAGAAATTTCATCGTTTTCAACCATGGAAACTACTCTGTTATAAGTAGCAGTTTCACCTGATGGAGAAAACAACTCAGTGGCAATCAAATACATAGTAACAACAGTAGCACCACCAGCAAGTAAAACTAGCCACGAAGACACAACGAACCTTGAGCCAGCTTTAATATTTTCAATGATTTTATTAGCTGTAGCTTGATCATTTTGTGCCTTATTGCTACCAATGGTAGAATTAAACCTTATAATTTGCTTCTGTAAAGAATTTTTAAGAGTTGGTCTCAAAATTCCAGAAGATAATCCATGCGTTTTACTCAATAACTTGACAGTTCTGTGCATTGATGCTTCTTTCAACAACCAACAAAAATAAAAGATTTTTCAAAAATTAAAAACTTTGAATGAAAAATAATGGACGAGTTGGGAGTCGAACCCAAGACCTCCTGCATGCTAAGCAGGCGCGCTACCAACTACGCCACACGCCCCAATAATGTAAGTTTTTAATGGAAAATACACTTGATTCACACTATTCTACCTCAATTTAGGTTATAGTTATTTGACACAATTGTAATGTTGAAACATATGTTATCATTTCCAGACTCTTCCTCACATTTTTGGATGTTTTCTCAAAGAGCATCCCAATTACTTGGGTGGGTGTCAATCTATGATTCCTCTATATAAAATATGTACAATTATTATATAATACAAAATATGGAGATAACAATAAGTAAATCTCCTTCAATGTAACTATATGAAATATGTGACAACAATAACAAAAATAAGAATCAACCGAAATGATATTATTGATAATTAAAAATAGAAGAGAAAAATATTAATTATACATTATAAGTATACTTCTCTTCTTACCGTTGTATAAAGTTAGTTATATAATAATTGTACATATTTTATAGATTTCCAATCTTTATTCTTAACTCTGACAATATTAACAACTTGATACAACGGTATACAAAACAAGATCCAAGAAAAAGCAAAGAGAAAAATGACGAACTCAAGAAAGGTGGTTGAAAATATAGACTACCAACACTACAACGAAATGTTGAACAAAATAAAGAAATGGTCAAATGGTGCTAAAGTCTGTAATAGATCAGACTGG